>JAQMCW010000001.1:18517966-18541581 GCA_030068335.1 Chrysichthys cranchii
AGTCCAAAGACATGCACAGAGGGGATTAGGCTAATTGGCGACTCTGAATTGGCCGTAGGTGTGAATGGTTGTCTGTCACTGTGTGTTGCCCTGTGGTGGATTGTTGACCTGCCCATCTCACCCAATGTCAGCTGGGATTGGTGCCATCTTCCCCCTGCGACTCTGAACAGGATTAAGTGGCAGAAGACGAATAAGACTGATGATGTACATTTAAACACACCAGCTGCTTTACTGGGCGATGTTCAGGTGTTGTTTAGTTACGGGTCCATGTTCACTGTCTGCACATTGTCACAGGACGCTGTGGTTATGGAAAAGGGAAAAGCGCCCAGATCGACCCCGGGGATCGAACACCACACCAAGGTGCCACCCTGACATTTTTATTGTTGTTATAAGTTGGTATTGTTTGTTTGAAAATATAAAGGAGATATGTTGGTCCTGATTCAGCAGCTTCTTCATGCCATATGCTGAGAGTGCATTTATTTCACTTTTGTCGTATTCACTGTGTATCATTTTGTACCCCCTGCACTTCAACACAAAATTGAGTTTAATAAAAGTATGTGAATGAAAAACAGATGACTAAATGTGGATTTATAAGTTCAAGATCAAATCGAGAATGTGTTTTTACTCCTTCAGCCGAGTATTTTGTGCTAATGTGTTTTATTTCCTCATTCAGAGAGGGCAGAGCTCAGGGCTGTTCTGATGGGAGATACAACAA
Organism: Chrysichthys cranchii; assembly: GCA_030068335.1. Classification (NCBI taxonomy): domain Eukaryota; kingdom Metazoa; phylum Chordata; class Actinopteri; order Siluriformes; family Claroteidae; genus Chrysichthys; species Chrysichthys cranchii. The sequence goes on from JAQMCW010000001.1 coordinate 18,518,682, forward strand.
CAAACCATTTTCTTTTTCTTTTTCCTCTTGTGTCCTCTGGGGACATGGCTAACACGTCGACCTTAATGTGGTTTGATGGTTTAAACTTAATGACTAAACAAACTTGTTTCAAAGTATGTTGTGTACTGTATTTTAAATTTTAACTAAATAATAAACTCTTAAATGTTAGTTTATTGTACAGGATGTGCAAGACTGTCCATGATATTGTAATGATTTCATATAATATTAATTTAATGCACCCCAGGGGGCACAAGTCAGTGTCTTTTTGGGTCGGTCCCAAGCCCGGATAAATACAGAGGGTTGTGGCAGGAAGGGCATCCGACGTAAAACTATGCCAGAAAAATATGCGAATCATTTCTGTGACTCCCATACCGGATCGAGGCTCGGGTTAACAACGACCGCCACTGGTGCTGTCGACCTACAGGGTGCCGGTGGAAATTGGGCTTCTGTTGGTTGAAGGAGGAGAGGAGGAATGCGTGTATGTCGGTGGAGGGAGAAGAGGAAAGGAAAAAGTGTAGGATTGGGACTAGGGACTTTGAATGTTGAGACTATGACAGGAAAAGCTAGAGAGAGTTGGTTGATGTTGTATGGCCTAGAGACAGTGGAGCTGAGGACAAGTCCAGAGAAAGAGCTCGAGGTGGCAGAGATGAAAATGCTGAGGTTCTCTTTGGCAGTGACGAGAATGGACAGGATCAGAAATGAGTCCATCTACATGTTAGATGTTTTGGGGATAAGGTTCGAGAGGCCAGACTGAGATGGTTTGGACATGTACAGAGGAGGGATAGTGAATATATCAGTAGAGGAAAATCAAGTGGAGATTTATGGATGTAGTGAAAGAGGACATGAAGTTAGTTGGTGTGAGAAAAGAGGATGCATAGAATAGAGTTAGATGGAGACAGAGGATCCGCTGTGGAGACCCCTGAAGGGAAAAGCCGAAAGGAGTAGTAGTAGTAGTAGTAGTAGTAGTAAATGTCATGTATTCAAGAGAAAAATGACTTTTCTAAAACTGTACTGTAAATCTAGCAAACATCACTGGAAGATTGCAAAGTTTACCATCAGCTCAATCAGTCAATTTGACTTGCTGTCTAAACAGTTATCTTGACTACTAGAATTGATGGCCTAACTTGGCAATTTAACACAAGCAAATATTTAAAATGAAAGTGTTCACTGTCTCTACCGAAAAAAAAAGGTGGGACCTTACCTTATATGAGTCTCTGCAAACTCCAGCATATTGAAACATTTGACTAAGGTATAACCAGGACACTCATACTCCATCAGTTGCTTTGTCGGTCTTTAGACGCACATGGATCACTAGAGTATTAACTATTGTCCAGTGTGTAGCATAAAAGGGTCACTGCTGATGACAATTTTACACAATTCTTGTGCTTTTTTCTACATTAATGAGCACAGGATGAATAGTCCTTGGCTGAATGAAATCGGAAGCGACCATTAAGATTTGTAAAAAGTACTTTCAGGGTCTAATTAAGTACGAAATAAAAATGTGGTGTTTTTTACTTGAAAATGTAATTAGGTAAGAGTGCAAGTATTCATATCAATAACTCAAGAAAAGCATAGTTATTTTGAAAGTCAACAGGCTTTCCCTCTAACTGTTGAATCAAAAAACTATGGAAACTTTGTATCTGTCCAGATGAAAACTGTTGATTTACGTTTAAAGCATGATGGCATGGTGACACAGCGGGTAGTAGTACAGCTAAAGTGAAATGAAAATGTTTCTTTATCAATTTTCTTTGTTATTTTTCAGCAATGGTGTGTCAGAAACTCATCTTCTGGTGGCAGATTCTCACTCATATAAAAAGCTGTCAGTCTGATTGTGTGCAGAGTGGTGCTTTTGAGCTGAAGGTTTTCTTCCTCTCCTGTTCCAGGCAGAAGAACTTTGCCCGTGGCATAGAACAGCAGCTTCCTGATGGCATGGTGGTGGCATCAGTACCAAACGAGGCACAGTGCCGTGAGGAGCTCTCTGATCCAGTACCTGATCCCGAGTATCTCACTGGTAAGTCACTTTGATGCCTAAATAATTCATCTGAGCAAAATCAGAATGTAATCAACTGATATTCTGATTAATAAACCCAAGTCTGGCATGTGCATAACAGCCCTAAAGACAAGCAAGCTGAGAGCATTATCCCTTCATCTAGCAATAATCCAGTAAATTAATGTTAGCTAAATTTAAATTGATTTGACGAACAGAAGCCTCATCGTTGCTTCTACACTTTATTGACCGTGGTCTGCTCGTACATCAGTGCTGATATCAATTCTGTGAACTCAGTTCTGTTGGCTACATTTTAATAGCTGGTATTAATAGTAATTTACAAACTATTAGGTTTGAATCCATTTTAATATGACACTTGAAAAAAATTTCAAAGCACTGTTTATACAACTGATGTTCTTAATACAGTAACAGGATCGCTGCAAGCTAATATTAACTAATATATTAATAATTATATTAACTATTCATGACTGATGAAATAAACAGATTATCTGGTATTAGCCTTTTTTCATTTTGAAATTTACTATAAGTTTAATTGAATGTTTATTGCGTAAGTTTATACACCCAAATGAAATCGCAAATGCCACACTGTTGTTGGAAAGCCTTTATGCTGAGTTATCTGTATGTTATCTGCATAGCCAATAAATGTATATCTTCTGGTACAGATAATATATGATTTATATTTATATTTTATATGTGCTTATGTAAGACTTCACAAGACATCTCAGTTGTTTTACACTCTGAGATGTTTAAACAAAATCTTCTTTCTTTTAACGCATTTGATTGAAACACACACACACACATGCGCACACACTCATACATGCCCTCTGCATGTATGCATCTGCACCTGCATTTTTGTTTAGAAGTCAGGGCCTTCTCTCGTCTACATCGCTTGAGGATATGACGAAGTTTTTTTTTTGAAGGAGCAGCAACAAGACTGCTTGATTCTGGACGCAGCTAAAGCTGTCGACTTTCATTAGCCAACTAATCTGACACCAGGCTGGAACAAGTGCTCGGCAACCTTACTTCACATTTTACACTACTAATGAGGGAAAAAATAGTGCCAAATTCATCCATCCTGCCAGATAACTCCAGTAACACTACACCTTGGCTTTCATCAGCATCTGTTCTTTTGACACGGACATAGCAACATGCATGAAAAAGAAGGTTGTTAACTTCGAAATTAACTGAAGGAAGGGCATAGTACTGTACCAGTATTAATTATATCTCCTTTATGCTGTTAAACCCCGAATGGATACATACACAGTTTAATGTATTGGTGGTTGGTTTCAGTAGTACATCATAGTACATAGCAAAATGAGACTAAGAGTGAATTTCAGATACTATCTGATGTCTGCAATGCATTTTTAATGGTCACACATTTATATCAGTGATCATTTCAAGGGCGAAGCACTTTAATCTTTTTTAAAAAACAGATCATCTTTTCCCTTAGGAATGAATGTAACATTCATCCAGGGATTTAGCAGTAAAATGGTGTAATTGATTTAAAAACACTCAATATTTTATATAAATCTATAATAAATGATTACCGGTACATATAAACAATATTGATGGAGACAGACAAATTGGGCCTGATTTATCAAACTAGATACAAATTATTTTTTTCATAAACCATAAGAGCCTTTACAAGAGAAATGTGTTCTTCATTAACGTCCAGTTAAGTGAAGAAAGATTTAGCTCGTGCCATGCATAGGTGGCACTCTTTTGTTGTTTAGTTGTCATTTTGAGCTCCGAGAGCTTGGCTTCATACTTTTTGAGAGTGTTACTAAGTGTGAATCAGCCGTGCAATAAATGTGCTTTCCAATTACTGGTGACTTTTTGGTCAGTTTGGACCGCAAAGACATTTACGCAGTTTTGTGTGTGAGTGTGCTGGTTAGCGTGTAAATAAGATATGCAGGTCATGTAAAGCAGCAAAAATAAATTTTCATGTCATCATTTCAAAGATCAGCCCTTATTTAAAAATGTATTCATTGCAACAAAAAAAACTGTAGAAGGGATTATTTTTCTTTCTTTCATAATATACGTCATTCCACCTTTAACAAAAATAATAACGGATCATTTTAACTCATGGATTAATAATAGTGCTCTCACACTCTTGGTTATAGCAGCTGAGGATAGTACCGACATCAATGTGAAATTTAAAATGATGAAAATGAAAGAATCTTGCTGAAATACCTCAGGACCTTAGCCTTGCTGTTAAAGGAGTGGAAATTATTTATCCATATCACCGAAAGTGTGGCCCACTGAGGCCTGCCGGAGAAGAGGCAGGTGGTCATGCTCATGAGCCCTCAGAGCCCCATAGCTCCTGTACCTGAGGCTCCCTGAACAGTGTTCCTTACAAATTATCCATTAAATGTGCTACATTAGTCATGTGTACGACCTTTAGCCATTAAAATACATCCAAAGGAAGTAAAGAGCATAGTCTCAGAGTCACAGGATGCAATATGCTTTTCCTGGTAAAAAATTAAGCTTTTGCAAATGTTATTGGGTGTGTGAGAAATCTTCTCAAGTTTAAAAATTACTGTAAGGTGGCATAAGAGTCCAGTTAAATTACACACACACACACACACACACACACACACACACACACACACACACACACACACACACACAAAAATACTTTACTCCTTCACTTGTAATTTACCAGATATCTCCCCTGACCTTAATCCTCCACTATAGAGTACTGGTGTGTCAGTGCCAATTAATAGCTTGGCCAAAATTTGACTACAAACTGAACTAACTGGATCTGAGTTGATGATGTAGTGCAAGTTTGATTTCCCACCCTGTCCCTTCCACCCTTGCTGGGTTGGGCAGTTCTGTGCCAGGGTCAATGTGTTTGCCACTGTGTCAGCAACTCCTTGAGTCTATCCTCACGGCCCTCACCGAGCAACACATTCATCTTCCTATTCATATTTGGCTTGGAAGTAATTCATCATAGACCTGAGAGTTCCATCAATTATTCCAATGGGAGGAAGGAGGAGAGAGCGAGAGAGAGACTTTGAAAGGCAAATACATCTTGATTTAATTGGAAAGCATGTAGGAAGTCTACAGATGCCAAATGCATTCCTGCTGAGATGTGAAAAGTGTGGGGATCTTCAAGTGTGCTCAATTCATTTACTGCTGCTTATGACCTTGGATTAGGAGTAAAGTCTTGGTGTGTCAGTGTTTAATTGTAGTCTGCTCATGAGGAAGCAAAAAAATGGGCTCTCTCTTTGACATCCTGTGTATGTCCTGTGGTAAAGAATACTGCTGCGTTACAAGATGGCCACCTAAGATGGCTAAGATGTCGGTGTGATGAGCCGTAAGTGAAGAGATGTCCCTGAACATTGCAAGATGAAGAAAGTGGCTGGTAAAGTTAAAAAATAAAAGGCTGACTAAGGACTTTTTGGCACTTCTGAAGAAATTGCTAGCAAACTACTAAATGTGACCATTGAAGAGAGAGTGAAAGTGACAGAGCTCAAATTTATAATAATTCCAGCAAAGAGCATTTGATCTAAAGTATGTGGTCTTTAAAAGTGGCCATGCATCCTGTCAGATCCTCTGATTGATGTTCTGATAGATTCTACAAAGTGATATTTACCTTTCTTCTCTCCACAGATGGGAACTACATGTTTAACACACCGTGACATTTTAACTTTTAAGTTAAATAAATAGCTAGGATAAAGTGAGGACGACATTGTTAAAGCAGTGTGATACAAAGTCATGGTCATTCAATATTACATCTGGAAGCACCAAGGATGCATTATGAATAGCAAGTAAGCCGCAATTCAGTTTAATTTTATTTACATAGCATTTTAACAATGTACATTGGTAAATTTATAGGAATATATACATTCAACATTTTAAACATATGAATTTATAAATGTATTCTTAATGTGCAAGCCTGTGGCAACGGTGGCAATAAAAAAAATCCCTGAAACAAGACAAGGATGAAACCTCAGAGGGAACCAGTCTCAAAAGGGAACTTATTCTCATTTGGGTGACATTGGATGGTGCGATTATAAATAACTTGCTTCTCTAACTATATGTTCAGTGGTTTAAAGAACAACTGTGTACCCATGAAATTCATTATAGTTTTAACATGAAGTCTATTTTGTTGAAGTCATCAACTGTTCACTAATGGAGACTAGAGTGGAGAACTGTTCTAGAAGTTCTAGGAAGTCCTCAAGTTATCATGGCTATTGTAGGACTAAGCCATCACAGCAGCTGTTTGCATCAAGTACAATCCAAAGCCATCTTCCCAGTTTTTAAGTGTATCTTTAGGCTGTTGTGAGTGGTTTCCAGGTGATGGGAATTCAAACAAGAAGTAGGGTATCAGGATGAAACAGGCAGGTCTGGAGGGGAGAAGGGGTCAGGATCACTGGTCACTCAAAAGCAGCATGTGTAGCTCAAAGGATAGGGAAAGAGAGAGAGAGAGAGAGAGAAACACAGATGGTTGTTGGTATGCTCATTGTCATGTAATGGTTAGGAGCAGTGTATATAATACCAGACTCTGGTAAGACTAGCTATAACAGCATAATTAAAAGGGAGAGCCTGAAGGTAACAGATTCACCTTCAATTGGTTTACTACCCAAAGTGTTTTTTTTGTCTACTTGTTCGGAATCCCGCATTGTCTGGGAAAACATTTTGCTGTTTGAGCCAAGTTGTGAGTCAAACATGTAAGTTGTGAGTGTGTCATGCATGTAAAGATGTCTGTTTGCATGTGGTGTGTCCAGTACCTGATTTTCTCATGATTTTGCATTGTATTTTGTCTTTAAAATATAGATTTTATAATGGCATCTGCATATATTATAACTATAAATACACATCCCCTTGAAATCGTTTTTATGTTTTCCAGATATAATGTATGAACTGATAAAGTTTGAGTAAAATATATACTTACCATCAGTCATAACTTGTGTACCACCATAATAAAAACAATCGATCTTTTCATACTCTGACAGTTAGTTCCTCTGGGGTGTTTTTGTGGCACCTTGTGACACTTAGCTCAGATATGGCATTGCAGAGACAGGAAAGAAAAATCTATATTTTATTAGCGGTGGCTGTAATTGGTACTGCGACGGAAGGTCACGCCTTCAGGGCATGATATTCACTCGGCTCCAGACCTGCTGGTGGCATCCATTCCATAACAACGATGAGTCCTTTTTTTTTTTTTTTTTTTTTTTTTACACTGAAGCCACTTAAATCCCTCCTGTTCCTCAACTGAGTTTTTTTTTTTCTCTTTTTGTTTCCTTATTATTTTGATTTTAATTTTAAATACTACCCATGTTCATTGTATTCTCTAATTACCGTGCTTTCTCCGCTCATTAATTTTTTACTTCCAGTGTTCAAATTTAATGATGTTAATTTTTCTGGAGCTACATGCTGATATCACAAAATATTTTTATTCTTTTTTTCAGTGATGGATTTTTGTTCTTGTTTAAACACTAATCCAGTGTTGAATGGAAATACAATTGTATAATGGGATCAATATAAAGAGCTCATTCTTTAGTGAAATTACTCTAGGCTGCAATTTGGAGGCTCACTGCCAACACTCCGAATTCAGTTGGTGTCCCCCATCCGTCTGTCACCAGTTTTTTGGAAAGAAACAAAAGAAAACACTGTGTAGTTGCCAGGGCAATTAGAGTTCTCGGTTGCCATGTATTCAGCGATCTTGTTTTGCTAACTGAGCTGAACAGCTTTCCTAGCTTGCAAGATAATTGCTATGTTAATAAACAAGTGGAATTTAGTGCAGCAGTCCACCACACGCTGCATAAATTTACGCAGTCTTCTCTGCTAATGGCTTTCCAGCTTTCCTTCTAAATGGATGGATGGAATTAAACACGACAGAAGGGTTACACATATTATAATGATTATTTAGGCATAATACAGTTAGTAGCTGTGTATACACACCTCCTTGAAAGCTGTGTGGAGAGCAAATGATATTGGAGCTCGAGTTTCTATGTCATGACAAACTTATGGGTGAGAAAAGGTCCAGCCTATATTAATATTCAACTTTTAAGCCATTCTCAATGGCAATCGCATTTGGGGATTAATTTATTCTTTGACACTGATTAATTGCAGCGAATTGCCAGAGCCATTTCCTGCAGTAAACGTCAATTAATTAGCTGACAACATTAGAAGTGATAATTAATACAGTGGGTGCCACAGCATGGGGCCTGGAGTTCTTAAAGGTGGCCATGATGCTGCCTGTCACCACGAGCATCCATGGAATTGACATCCAAGCATCTGTGAACAGCTCGCCTACTCAAGACTCCGCACTTGTGGTGTCTCTTTTACACTAGGGATAGGACGATTAGCCTGTGTAATGATACTATTTATTATTCTAAAGATATCAGAAATAATTACAGCAGTACAGCTGTACTATACTATACTATACTATACTATACTATACTATACTATACTATACTATACTATACTATTGTAGATTGTGTAAATATACTCTATGTACCGGTACATTCTGTTCACTTTATAAGGAACATCTGAACATTTGCACATTCATGCAGTTATCCAGCCAGCCAATCATTAGTAGCAGCACAATGCATAAAAACAGGCATATACAGGTCAAGAACTTCAGTTAATATTTATATCAGACATCATAAGGGGAAAAATATGAGCTCAGTTACTTTGACTGTGGCATAATTGTTATATGAATGATTTTTGAAGTTAGATTACTGTTCCCTGTTCATCAAATGTGCACAAGAGTAAGCACTCTGTTTTGGACAGTATGCCATTGTATAACACTGTATACATTCATGAATCTGTTGTTTAACATCAAGCAAGTAGTGATGTGAATGCAAGTGATGAATCTGCTTCAGCTGCATGGACGCAAGCTCCCACCCAGGAGTTTTTGAATTAATGTCATATGTATGCAGCACAGCACAATTTACCTTCATATACATAGCTAATTTACATGTCTTCATTTATTGAGCCAATAAAAAGAAAGCATTCAGTAGGCTATTCAAGATCTGAGGAAGATCTAAGGAAAGAAAGAATCTTTCAAATGGAGAGGATAAAATATCATGTGAAGCTCAGAGAGAAGCCCATTTGTCTGAGGTTGCTGCAAACAAAAAGAGAGTTTTAAATGTTTGCTCAGTTGTACCATTTTTTTTCCAGCAGGTACTTCTTTCCCAATTCTCACCCACTAGCCAAATCTTCCCTATCATACAGCTGCCTCATACAGTCTTACCACCAAGATATGAGAAGCTGCCAACAGCATCATTTTGAACTGCTACTTGTGGTGCGTCACAGGGCAGCATAACACACTGTGAGGAACACGCTACCCACCTCATGCACAAGCTCATAGGTGTCCATGATTGGTGACACTATGATTGATAGGAGAGTGAGAGGATGTGGCATCTTGTGGTTTCGAGCCTGCGATCTCTTTCCAACGCGTTCTTCTTGTGCCATTCAGGAATATGCAGCAGGAAGTCATTTTATGTGAACTCTATTCATATATATATATTTTGTTTGTTTGTTTGTATTGTTTTTTTTGTAAGTGTACAACTAGGTCTTATTTAACTGAATTCAGATTGAAGTTGTAATTCAATCTTGAATTGAAATGAAACTTTTTTATATCTATAAACATACATGAACCAAGTTTCCATGCCGAATAAAAAATGGACTACCAAAATGAATAAAATATCAGCTATGAAGGTATGTGTTAGAAATGAAGTTACTATGAGGGACTAATAAGATGATAAAGACTCACATTCACACATTCTGATTCACATTTACAAATAAGATGCTGACACTAAAGCCCATTACTTACATTCAGTACAACGTTTTTGTGTACAACTGTGATGATCAACATTACTGATATTTTTTATTGGCTACTTACACTACATAATATATTTGCTATGGCTGTTGATGATAAAGTTTTAGATTAAATGAACATTTTTTTAGGTTGTTAAAATGTTATGTTCAAAATTATTCACACTCCAGCCAAAGATTAAACTGATAAATATCGAAACTGTTCAGAATGCTACAATCAGATTTGGTTATACACAACTCTGATATTTAAAAAAAAAAAAAAAAAAGGCAACAAAAAAACAAAATGGTATTGTAAATATTTTGTTCCATACCTATTCTGGACACAAAAGAAAATAATGGCTCTGGAAGCTTTACAGAAATACTCTTCAGTCTGGCTCTTTTCCTCCTTATGGATGTCAGAAATCTGCTCTTGTCTCTTGGTCAGAAGCCAAACTGAGGTTGAACACTGACGTGGCTGTGACTGGCGGTGATTCATACTGTTGGCACAAAGTCCCTCTCCCAAACTCCCTCTCAATTAAAATGCCAGCATATGGCCCAGTGACCAGCCAGGCTCTAAGCTTTGAGTCTGCTGAGATGCCTTGAGACACTGACACACTCTGTCCACATGAAAAAGTGTGTCACCTTGGACTTTAGCGGTGTCTCCTCTGTAACTGTGCGGACAAAGAGGAGATGTGGAGATGTGTGCTTATGTTCTATTCCCCGGATATATTTTATATGCTAATTTATAAAATGTTAGATTTTGACCTTTTCTGGATTTTTTTTTTTTGGAGATTCAAATGGCAATATGGAATAAGTATGAAATTTTCATTGATTTTTGATCATGAAATAAAAGCTGACCCAGCCTTGTGGAGCTTAGTGATGTTGTTTCATCTCCTGAATTTTAGTGTTGACCTAAGCAATCTAGACAGCTGTAGAATGCTTAATGTTAACGTAAACTTGTAATCACTCAATATATGAAATATGTTCTTTTGCATATACAGTACGATGCAAAATGATTCACAGTATGGTACACACATGGAAAATTCAAGAAATTCTAGAGCACAATATAATGATGATGCTTTAGTTTAAACTAAGTGCAGTTAATTTTCCAATCAGAAGGTATGGGTTGATTTTGAATACATGACAGGTTTACATCAAAATCTAAGAGGCGTTTATGCTTTGCGGTTCTCTGTAACATGATCAGCTGCATTTTTTTTTTGGTTTTTTTTTGCATCCGCTCATCCATTTCCAAGCCACAGCACCTAACTTGTCTCTTGGACAGTCCCCAACTATAAATGATGAAAATTCTGAAATTTCATTCCCTGATTAATTAACATCACCCCCCTGTGGATTATTTTCTTCTAACAGAATTGTCTTTTGTGTGTCATTCCTTGCATTGTCTAGATTTGAGAGCTAAATAAATGAAGCTGTTTCATGGCCTGCATTATTTATACTGTTAAACAGCCCATATGTTTATGTTGTCTTCTTCCTGATAATGGGCTCAGTGCACAGCATCACCATTAGTCTTCTATTAGATAGTGAGCAAAAGTCAGACCCAAGTTGCACAAATCTTTCATTTTTCCTCCTGCTCCTCCATTCTTCAGCTCATCCAAGGGTGAAATGGGACATGGGCTACATCTGTTAATGGTCTTTCATGAGCCATATGAGGACTGCTATCAGTGAATGTCACTATTTTCCACAGACACAGACTTTAAATGGCCGGATTTGGTGCCATGGTGACTTATTGGCTCTTTAGTTGCATGCCACTGACGTGTGTGCACAGTGTTGAATTAATTTCATATCCAGGATTCTCTCAGCATATGCTTGTGTGTGACTGTGTATATATGTGTCTATCCATCAGCAGCCCCCTTTTTCCCCCAGTTGGATATTCAGAGCTCAAATCAGTCTTTAATGATGCCACCACTGACTGGCAGATTTGTGTCTTTAGCCCCTGAACTTGTGTTTGCAAGGTGAAGTTTGCAAGTATTAATCATTCTGTCAGACAAGAGCACAGAGCCCAAAGGGTAAAAAAAAAAGGGGGAGAAAAGCCTGTGGATTTTAGCTGAGAGAAGAGAAATCGAGGGTGTGTACTGTGTTGGGAGCTTGTTATTAATCCTAACAGTGACATGTGCTGCACAAATGCCAGGGTGCTCCATGGGGGCAAATGCATCTTTTCCGTTTTAGATGGATCTAAGCGAGAAGCGCTCTGTAAGACCATACTGTGAGAGCATGCATTTAAGGCCTTATTTATCAAATATGTGCACTCTGTCAGAGTGCTAACAGAGTAAAAACAACAACAACAACAACAACAACAACAAACCAGCAGAATTGCGGTACACATTCTTCCACCCATTTCCAATTTATGGCAGACTTCCAAAAATGCAGCAAAAGAGAAGTCATATAAATTAATTATAGATGTGCATGTACTGCTTATTTTGACAATTCTGAAAGAACTCAACAAGATAAAAAAAAACAAAAACCCTGATAGCCAGGCACATATACACACACTGGCTTTACATAGTCATAGTAGCACTCCTGGTGCTGGAGTAGGCGCCTAATCTGGATGTTTCTCATACAGTAAATACTGCTAGAATGAAACTGAGGAGCCAGTGACGTCAGATCATGGGGTAGGGTCAGTATGTTTCATGACAATTACTCAAACAGCTCAATTGTAACAGATACAGTTTTAATTATTATTGTAATATATATTATAGGTTGTATTATTCGTGGGTAAAATAAAAAGCTTAATGAAATGTATCTGAATCATGGTACTCATCCATTAAACCATTGGCAAAAGCCTGAAAGTGAGGTTCAGTGCTGATGCTTACAAAGCTTTCCTCCTGCAGAACATTCAGAAAATTCCCTATTTAAATCTTTTTTTTTATTTGCAAGTAAGTAAAAGATAACATAGATGACAATTTCACATTAAACAAAAACAAACAAACATACAAACAAAAAAACAGCCAATTATAAATAATGAATTATGTGTACCAATCATGGAAGGCAGTCTTAACATATGAATTATATTATCTAGTGATATTTTTGTTCTAAACACATGTCAGTTCTGGTAAGAGGAATTAGCACAGGATGTATTGCAAGAATGGAGACTAGGTTTTTTCAAATTGAGTTACTTTATCCTTTAAAGTTGAAGTCAATTTCTCTAAATTTGCATGATCCACTGATAATTTCGTTGTCTTTCCAGTTAATTAAAAAAAAAAATTAGGAGTGGTTAAAGCTACTAAAATGAAAGGTTGAACGAGTTTGGATATGGCCAATGAGGATAAGTCATCTAAAAGTAAACTACTTAAATGCTATTAAAATTGTGACTGTCTGTGATTGTTCTACAAATACGATTTCATTTAATAAATTGTGACATGGAATGGAAAGGGTTGTTTTCCTCAACAGGAATAAAATATTACATGGATACAATTTTAAGTTATACCTTAAAAATCATTGTATCTCCTTATGTATTGTTTTGATTATGACTCAATAACAGATTAAAAAAAGGTTTACTGCTTTCTTGAGACAGCACTAAGGTAAGAGTATTGGACTCTAATTGAAACATTAATCTGTTGCATTTATCATTTTTTGAAAGTGAAAAGTTTCGCTGCTACTATTTTCGCATTATGCATATTTTCTGTGCTGAGATTCTAAATTTGCATAAAACGTGTGGTTGGAAAGAAACCCTAGGATGATGGTAGGACAACTATTGCATCGCACACAATTCACACTCTTCTCTGATTGTCCAGTACGTCAGGTGCTGATGTTCCAGCTTGCAGATTTATTTTTTAATACTTTTCAGCCAGTTTTATGCCCATGCTTATTTATGTAAATCCATCATTTGGTGCTTGGATGTGAAATCTATAAAGAAAAACAATTTTTTTTAATGTTTAGAGGAATGTTTCACTACTTGCAGAGCCTGCCAGTATGTGCCTAGTTTCTAAAAGATGTCAGCTGCAGTTTGCAATGCCATAAACCTGTATATGAGGTTGCACTGCTTAGTACAGGGTGCATTATGGCTGTGCAAGCCTCCAGATGTGGTAAACATGACGGTGGACTAAATTGATGTATGGCCGTCGTGCCTCATGTGGCATGCCAAGGCTGACAGTTGCTACAGGAGACGATATGATTGATCACCTCAGCCGCACCTACATATGGCAGTGTGTGAAAAGTTGTGATTTTGCTTGCGGCAGAGCAGCGACGGGTCTCATCTATTGAATGATGAATGACACATGCAGCTATGTTTTTCATTTATAAAAATATGTAATGCTGCATCTTATATTAACCCACAACAAATTGTATTACACACAATAAATGTTTTTTAGCTGGTCAGTCAGTCACCCTGTATAATCAGAAATCAGGGTCTATCCAAGACTATAATCTCTACATTTCTTCATTTAATTTTATTTACATCTAAATGTGCATATTTGTTAAACCAACAACACAACACATTCTAGACTAAACACGGTAAATACTAGACTAAACGCAGCACATTTTAGACTAAACACACCACATGACTAAACCGCAGAACATATCGTGGAGTACAAAATACTGAGAACACTAGTGAAATCTCTTTTCTAATTTAATGCAACAATTTTTTATAACAAATTATGTTATTGACAAGAACTTGAGTAAAAAGTAGAATCTTTCAAATATTTATATCAGAGTTCCTTAGTACAGTATTTGGTATGTCCCCTTTTTGCTTTCTTGACAATGAGCTGGCACGGAATCCACATGTTTTAAAACTTATGATCCATTTTAGACCAAATGCATCGGCGTCTAAACACACGGTTCAATAGAACAGATCAGACATGAGGAAAATCTGACCTTTTGAACAAACCAGGCAACATGGTCAATAGCACAGATTTGCCTACAGTACATTACCATCATTTGGCAGATGCCCTTATCCAGAGTGACTTACATTTTTATCACATTTATACATCTGAGCATTTGAGGTTAAGGGCCTTGCTCAAGGGCCCAACAGTGGCAGCTTGGCAGTGCTTGGATTTGAACTCCTAACCTTCCGATCAGTAGTCCAACGTCTTAACCCCCTGAGCTACCCGCTGCCCCACATTAAAATAAAGATATAGAAATAGGACAGAATCTTGAATATTAAATATTCAAGGTATTGAACATTAACTGTATTTGTTTTAAATATTTCAGAATTATAAAACCTGTTTATTTTCAGGCTTAAATGGCAAAAAAAAAAAAATAAATCCTAGATTTCCTACATGGTCTCAGACATTTGGACCCTACTGTGTAGTAAACAAAATACACTAGCACATACTAGATTCAACACAATAACGCATATTAGACTGTTCTTGCAGCCGTACTGGTTGTTATGCGCAACTTTGCTTCATTTTGGGAAAAGGTCCATCAAGGTGTTTATAAGCTTTATTTTTTCATTTTCTCATTTTGCTGATTGTAGAGTCGGGTCAAAAAGTACAAGAGGCACTTTAAAACTTAAGCATGTTCTCATGTGACTAAATGCAAATGCAGTGATTTTTGAAGTAGCTGAATGGGGTGTAATTCTAGGGGAGGCAGTGAATTGCCTGCATAAAGTGTTGAACCAATCAAGCAAGGTTAGAAGTAACAGCTGCTCCTGCATTCCATTTCAATTTCTGGAGTTGGGGGGGGAATTGCATGATTTCCAGTTTGTATGGCTAAGCATTAAAAATCAACTCGAACATTTAGCAACTAGCTGAAAAATGTTCTGCAGCAAACCTCGTAGCGTTATGTTTTCTAAACAAAAGCATTGCTAATGTATTTGTGTCAAGCTCAGCAGCTCATGATTTATTTTCCCTCTAGTCACTTGTACTGTATTGCACTCTTTTGTGTTTCAGGAATGGTGAACTACAGTGAAGTATCCGGATATCCTCTACTGCAGCATTGGAAGCTTCGTTCCATATTGTACCATGTCAGGCTTAACCAGTGGACCCTCTCTCAAGGTAAGACTCAGCTCTCATTTTTCTCCAGTCTTTCTTCAGTTGACTTTTATTATTGTAGGACACTTATTCTCAAAGACCACCTGTGGAAACAGTGGCCAATAATCAGCTCAGGAACAGAAACAGCTTAAAGGTATTTGCCTTATCATTGGGAGATCCCAAGTTTGATTCTTGATTATGCCACTGACATCCATGGCCAGGACCCAAGAGAAAAAAAAAATTGTCTGTGGTTCCTGTGTAGAAGTG
Organism: Chrysichthys cranchii; assembly: GCA_030068335.1. Taxonomy (NCBI): domain Eukaryota; kingdom Metazoa; phylum Chordata; class Actinopteri; order Siluriformes; family Claroteidae; genus Chrysichthys; species Chrysichthys cranchii. The sequence continues at coordinate 18,534,651 of JAQMCW010000001.1, forward strand.
GTGGCATATCATTTCTCTCCTGTCAGTCAGAATGACACTGCCTGTGAGCCCATGTATGCTGAAGAGGGCAGACAGGACTAGCTGGCTTCATGTGTCTCAGAGGACCCATGTCCTGGTGGGTGGGGATTGGCAGGTAACCAAATTGTGGCAAAAAATGGGAGGAAGCAAACATTCAACCAAATAGTGGCTTTCGCAGTGACTTTCATAGCACTTTTTGTACTAAATTTCTGTAACAAATTAATGTGAGTTCTCTAGACTAAGGAGCAGGTGAATGAAGCTGCATGTAGGTTAAATGCTGTGGCATAATCCTTTATGTGACTTTGACCACGCCTCAGAGGATGTCTTCTCTTTTATTATGTCTGATGAGCCAGTATGCATTTGATGTAATCTCCCCAAGCACACTCAATAAGCCAGATAAGTACTAATGCATAGTTAGTGAATTTGAGCCTATGCGCATTTTAATTTCTACAAGAACATTATTCTTGAAGTTTCAGTGAATTTTGTCTGCCACATTTTGTTAATCATTGTTTAATGTGCACATCCTCAACTCCAGTCATTGTAAATAGCCGTGTTGCTCTCTTAGTAAATGACAGTGAAGTTTTATTCCTTCTCCCTCATTATGTGCAGTGATTCTCCTCCATGCTTCTCTATTCCCATTAACAGTGAAAGAATTAATTTTTCATATTAATTTAAGTAATTAAGTTTGAGCCATGCATTTAGACTGCAACTCACTGACCATGACTAACACAAAAACTGTGGTGTACTTGTTCTGGCTTTCATTTATTTATATTTTTGTTGAGATATATAATTTTTTAAAAATGTCTGTGTTTTAATCACATTTATTGCATCTATTTATTTATTTGCTCAGCACCACACTGAGATTTCTCTGAAGTCTCTGTGGCTTTAAAAATGCTGTAGGGATTAGAAGTGAAACTTTCTCAGTCTGGCTGATTGGACTTTGGTTTTGTGTAGTACTACTATGTACAAAAAGTTGATGTATTGAAACATTTTTTAAAGGTCATAAGCACAGCCCACACACATGCACATGAATGTCTGCAGGGTTTTTGTGTTTGTTTAGCCAGTCTTCTTTTCCCTAGATAATTTTATTTTGCACATAACATTGAGTAATGAATTGAGTTTTTACATGCTGTATTAAAATATTCAGTACTGTTTTTTATAATTTGATTCAGAGACAAAGAAATGTTTTGCTTGACAATTTATGATTCTCAGTTTTTGGTTTGAATTAAAGTTGCTTTGTCTGTTTATCTGCTCTTGTTGATCATATTTCAACATTAATGCTATAATTGGACAAGTTATTTTCTCCTGTACTACTATCTCTTGTGTTTCTTCAGCCTTCAGTTCAGCCATCCACTCTTTGGATGGTGCTACATTGCGCAGTGACTTCGTGTCCATTCTGAAGGAGTTTGGAAATCATTTTGTCCAGGAGGCAGTGTACGGCTTTGAGGAGACCTGCACCATCTGGTACCCCAATAAGCAGGTGCAGCGGCAGCTGTGGCTTGAGTATCAGGACATCAGCAAAGGTGAGCTGGATATAGATATTACAGTTTGTAGATGAATTTGTTTTACTGCTGTGCTTTGGGATAGTGCTAATCTTAAACTTAGGTTACACTACTCTAGTAACTTACAAAATATTTATTATGTACTGAAAGCAGTTTTATTTAGCTTAAGCAAATTTTATTGCAATTTTGTGAAACTAAATGATGCTTATTGTTATCGTATTATTCCTGACCTGAAAGAAAGCAAAACTGAGTAAAATAAACCTACTTATTCATATAGGACCAAAGTTGTGGCACCGTATAAACACAGGAAGAGTTATTTCAGGCCTGTGGTAGCTAAGCTACATTACTGGAAAAGTTACTGCTCTCCTTAGGTGCTCTGTCATTTTGCTGTTAAGGTATAACTTTCTCTGCTGCCAATGAGCTTTACATTTTATGGACTTTTTTGTGTCATTAAATCAGCTGTGTAATTTGCTTAGTAATTTCTGGGTGTTTGCCATTTATCCGCATATACGCAAGTGCAAAGAAAATAATTTATAGTTTTCTGTAGCCTACGAAAACATTTGAATGCTTTATTAGAATATTGCTAAATGAGGCCCATCTTGTGCCATGAGAATAAGAATATTCACTTATCGCTTTACATTTTATATGTTCTTAAATAATTACAGAATATTTTAATTTTTGTTTGTTAACATGTGCAGAATAGTACAAAACTGACAGTCCTAGACAATGCACTCTGTCAAAGTTGTAAGTTGTTTTGTCTGCATTAAAATTTAGAAAACATGGTAATTGAAATAATCAGACATGCAGTGAGTACATTGTGAACCAGTAAAGGACAAATCTGTGAGTGAGGCCTGACATTAAATCAATTTGATGCACTTTGAGAAATGACTCAAGAGGCACGTCTTGACAAGCGAAGTGAAAAGTGGTCTGCTCAATCCCAGGAATGTTTTGGTGTGAGCATAGTCCCACTTGTACTGAGTGGGAGTGAAGGAGAACTAAACCCCAGTGCTCCTCTTGGGAGGTTAGCTACAGCTGTTCAATCGATAAAAGAGGGCAGGGAATGATTTGGCTTCCCATCTGAATCTGAACTCCTGCCAGCTTACCCCAGTCCTTCGGAGACATTTTCCCACTTTCAGCTCAACTCTTTGCAAACATGCTTACAAGGTGAATGTGACAATGTTGAAGGACAGAGAAATACGATAGCTCTTTACAGACATTTACCTCTCACATTCACATAAAATACTTTCAGATGCATATGAATTGCTTTGTATGTTGTGTATGAAGTGGCGAACTGAAGAGCATCTCCTGAGAAGAGGACATACTCAAATTGACTTAAAAAGATGAGCAACACACCTGCTCATGCCAGCCATGTGGAACAGTCATATGAACAGTGCCTGCGGTCCCGAGCTTGAATAGAGTTACATGAACATTGAATAGAGTTGAATTTTATGAAAGACAATACAATATGAATGAACCAATAAAAACTACAGTCAAAAGGCACTAAAAAACGAGGTAGCCTAAATCCCTGCATATGTCTCACTTTTTTCACTTGTAATATGCAAAGAAAAGCATCAGAAGCAAATAAAATAATGTCTATTTAAAGTATTATTTGTGGTATTTAAACTTGAGTTTGTTTGAATGGAAATTAGCAATGTTGCAGTCAGTGATGAGAACGTTTAACACTTTTTCTTTTAGAGGTTCCCTCACATTTCACAGATGAGAGAGCTTTAAGTAAGCTGAACTCCCAGGCCATTCAAAATGTTGAGTTTTGTTGAACCGCTAGCACACCGAGCCATCCATCTTTTCACTTGTGGTTGTTTTCACATCTCAGACAAAAGCGGATAAGTAATGACCCTCCTCCCTCCTCTGTTTCGACCCAGTAGCTCACACTCCACTGTTTCCTTTGCACCAATCGACCACTTTTCCCTCTTCTCAAGGACATTGTGCTTTGCAATTCAGAGAAGCATTTCACTTGTGACAGATAGCATTAAATGATTGAGTTTTCCCACCTACCTGCTCACTCCATTATTCTTCATTTTGCCAGCCTCTGACATGTTTATGGACACATTTATGTGTTGAAAGTTAGGCAAGTTTAGGAAATCAGCAAAAGGTTTGTTCATTCATTCATTCATTTATTTATTTATTTTCTGGCAGCATGCTAATGTTTGTAATTTTAAATTCTTTAGTGACATTTCATGATGTTTTTTGAATAAGGAACAACTACTGTACTGTAATGTTTTAGTCAGAACACCTGGAACTGAGAGAGAGAGAGCGAGAGAGAGAGAGCGAGAGAGAGAGAGTGCTAGTCCTTCAGTAAAAGGTCCCACTCTTTGGGTGTGGGTAATGAGCTCACTGGAGACTTGGCTGGAGATTTGCGCTCTTGCCCTCGGCCCAGATAACATGAACCCTTTGGGAACTGCTGCTCTACTCTCAGGCATGATTTCTACATGGAGGGAGACACCGTCCACCTGCCTTATACATATTCATGCAGGTGATCAGGGAAAACCTTGATGTAATCTTGATGATTTAGCGGAAAATTATGCAGAAAATTGTTAGTATGGAGAATAAAAACGAAATATTTTGTCTGACATTATCACATTAAGTTTTATTTGGTTTGCTGCATACGTGCGGCACAAGTTTCCATCATTAAATGTAAATTTGCTAGAACATACAGAGCTGGAGAACAGTAGTAACTGTCAATTCTCTTAATCACTTTTTTCTGTTGTGTAGTTGTGTGTGTGTGTGTGTGTGTGTGTGTGTGTGTGTGTGTGTGTGTGTGTGTGTGTAATCTTGTTTTTAATTACTAATTGGACATGAGTGCTGTGTCAATAAATGATGCAAGTGGCAAAAATAATAAGAAGTGTAAAATCAATAATGATCAACCAAGAGCTGATCAGCAGAAGATGAAGAAAATGAAGAAGCTTTTATTTGTAACATACAAAACTGCCATGGCATGTCAACTCCCATGCACGTGTGTGTGAGAATGTGTGTTTGTGTGAATGTGAGAGAGAGAGAGTGAGTGAGTGTGTGTGGGTTTGTCAGATGAACATTTTTGGCACACTACATAAGCACGAGGTTTGTATCGTTGGACCTGATTACACCACTGTTAGAATAACGTTGATATATCGAACAACTTCAGCCATATTAAGAAAGCATACAGAATAGGCAAATTCCAGGGGCCATTTGCACCATCTGATTGTAAGTTACATCCTAAACTGTATGTGGAGGGTAGCTATTTTAAAACTAATGTGGTATAGAATATTGGTAGCACCACAGACACTTGCATAACAACTAGTGGCATATAACATAATTGTAGATCAAAAAATTGTCATGCAGAATGACACGTTTCACCATCATCAACCAATCAGAAACATAATCTGACAAACAAGAAATATTACATGCATTATCGAGATGTGTCAAGATGCAGGGATGCAGTTAATGTCCATATTCTGTCAGTGTAATATATTTATTTCATTATTCTAACGCTACAAAACAAGTAAAAAACAAAAAGTACTGTGATTTACAATTGTGTGTTCTACAAAAAAATGTTTTATATTGGTATGTGCAGTTTCTGTTCAGCTAGTTGGGCTCTCATGCAACAAATTAAAATTTTTAGGTATTTAGTAACAACTCATCAAAAAGCAATCAACACATAGCAATGAAAAATAACTAACACCTTCCAACCTTATCTGTGTTTGAATATGTTGAATGACCATATAAAGTTACATTGATGGTAGACCTTTAAAAATGTGGACCTCAGTTCGATGACATTTTGATCGCAACCCAAATGAAGAAAGCCTTCAAACGGAGTGATCAGTGTGAATGCTCTTTTTTACTTTGTTGCACATGATAACATTGTTCACATTCAACAGAATTACAGACTGGTTTTATTTGTCATGAATGTTGCACTTACTGTTGGTTAGGTGTGCATGTTTTGTTTTAACTAAGGATGGTTACTTGTGGCATCCTTTAATCTTTTACCATTTATTGTCAAACTGTAGTGCAACTGGCCCCAGACCCTTTTCCAAAGATTGGACTAAGAACCAGTATCCTGGTGCAATGCTTAACCATTATTCCAGAAATTATGACGTTAGGGTGGTTAGGATTAAAAAAAAATGTTGATGTTCAGTTGGTGATTGTGCTGAACATTTTAGACTGATAGATTGAACTCCCCAAATATTATCTGAAGCACAGCTCTAAATGCAAAATCTATTGGCAGATATACTGATGTACAGATGCATCATGGCTGTCTTCCTGAAAATGTGGCTTATTCTCTGTCCATAATATTTTACACAGTGATCAATATGCTGTTGACTTGGATAGAACGCAAATCAAGAATAAGCTATAAATACCATAAAACCGATCGTATCGATTTCCATTACAATGCATACTGCTAAGTGCGTATTATACATGATTTAGACAAAAATCATCTTTCATCTATCTAAGCTTTATTCCCTTGATGACATGAGTGTTTACTCCTCACTCTGTTATATTCATTCATTCATCTTCAGTAAACACTTTATCCTCGTCAAGTTGCCGAAGCTTATACCAGGAACACTGGACTTAATTCAGAAATGGGACTCTAGTCTGTTGCACGAATCATTTTGCACACTCATTCACACTAAGAGGCAATTTAGAGTCACCAGTCTACAAATTAAACTTTTGGGAGGAATATTCAGAGAAAGCAGTGTAGATTACTGATTACTAGCTATTGTAATTGCTTAACCTGCTTCGAGGATGTCTTATCTTTCTCATTCTTGCTGTCTTTGACTTATGAGAAAGAGGGTGAGGGTGAGTGAGAGAGAGAGAGAGAGAGAGAGAGAGAGAGAAAAGGACAGAGGGAGAGAGATGATCAGAAGATGGATACTCTCACTACCTTGCCTGCAATAAAGAAGCTCCCTTGAGGTCCCCTCTTCACTTGTTGGAAGTGATGAATGTGTACTATGTGTTCAGGTGCAAGACAATTAAAAGCAGCAGGAACAGATGTTTTCAGCAAGATGTTACCTTTGCTAGCATTCAGTAGCGTGTATAGATCGGTAGTGTCACATGCTTACATCACACTTGCTCTATATAAAGAGATTCCTAATTGTCAGAGCAACCTGGGGAAAGGTATGAAGAATACATGATATTCAGCAGGGCTGGTGCCGTTTCAGAAGGAACACATCTTCCAACTGTAGTACTGGAATTACCTCTGGATTAGATATGAGCGTCAAGTGTAAATGTCATTTTAAAAATGGTCCTGTCTACAGTGCATTCAGAAAGTATTCAGACCCCTTTCAATTTTTCACCATTTGTAGTGTTGCAGCCTTATGCTAAAATCATTCAAATTAATGTTTTTTCCTCATGAATCTACACTCAGTACCCCATAATGACAGCACAAACACGGAATTATAGAATTCTTTACAAATTTA
>JAQMCW010000001.1:18555858-18574613 GCA_030068335.1 Chrysichthys cranchii
ATTCTTTAAAAATCAGACAATGTGATTTTCTGGATTTTTTTTCCTCATTTTGTCTCTCATAGTTGAGGTATACCTATTATGAAAATTACAGGCCTCTCTCATCTTTTTAATTGGGAGAACTTTCACAATTGGTGGCTGACTAAATACTTTTTTGCCCCCCTGTACATTTAACCTTCTTATTCACTGTACACATGAAACTCAGACACTAGCATTTCACAAGGTAACATGGCTGCAACATAGCTTCTAGTAGCACATTACTTCATTAAACCTTCATTCGACTCAGATTGTTTGTTTTTTTTTTTTTTTTAACAGATATCTAAGCAAAACTTCCACAATATAAAGCAAACAACTGAACTACCAGGAAAATCAAAATGAGTAAATCCCTTACAAAAAGAACCTTTACATTATTTTCTAAAAGTAGCTCTCAGTGCCAAAAAGGTTGGAGACCCCTGCTCTATCTTGTAGACAGAAATAGTATACAGGTGAAAAATAACTAAATGTAACTGGAGAAATTAGATGCAAAACTAGGACCAATCTATGAGATCTTGCAGGCAAATTTTGAGTGGGTTAAATTTTCATAAGACCTGGATCCCTGTCTTTGAATTTATCAATGATAACTTAAGAGAGGTCATAACTTTTTTTTTGTTTTGTCCACCTGCCAGGCTCTCTCATTTCTGTTTCTTTTATGTGGCAAAATGTTGGCCTGTATTCTGCAAAAATGAATGGTAATTGAAATCTTTACAGCAGCCCATATATTTAAGCTAAATAACAGTTGTTGCATAAGTTATGTTGTTGTGTGGACACTTGTGTGGATCACACGCATATGTGGTTCTTCCACGAACTGTTGCCAAAAAGTTGGAAACTTAAAGATTTTAAATGGGATATCTCTGTATGCTGTAGCATTACAAGTTCCCTTCAATAATGCACTAAGGTGGCCAAACCTGTTCCGGCATGACAGTGTCCCTTTGCCAAAAATGAGCTCCATGAAGACATGGTTTGAAAAGTTTGAGTGGAAGAACACAAGAGGCCAGCATAGAGCCCTGACCTCAACCCCAATGAACACTTTTGGGATCCAAAGAGGCTTATATTTCAGCTTTTGAAAATCATAGCATGCTGGGCACAGGGGTGAGGCTTCCAGAGAAGTCAAAGAGAAATCCTGTTTATATTCATTCAGGGATACATAGAAAAGTTGGCACCTGGTGGTATCAATTACTGTCATGAGGAAAGTTTTCATTTATGTGGTTTTGAGTGACTAATTCACAGGGGCAATAAGTGGATGAATATGTGCCTTTCCATTATTGTATCATACATACAGTCTGTTGGAGTGGAACTGCGTGTGGTCAAATTATCAACAGAAAGGGATAATCTCAAATTATCAAGGGAGCCACCCTGTGCCTGCTTCCCCCTTTCCATGAAATAATCAAGCTAATTCCGACCAGCAGCACTAGGTGTCATTTCTCTCTTTCCGGCTCCCACCTGGGACCTTCATCAGTCTTTGCCATAATTACCTCAGATAAGCTGTCAGTCTCTCCTAATTACAGCTTCCCCTCCCATTTTGATTACACACAGGACACCAAATCAAACCATAACCCATAACCCTCCTCTATAAATAAATATGATTGTAACACCTGCACATGTGAGTGAGGCAACACTGAGCTCATCTCGGCATTTTCTCTTTGCAAGTATTTCAGCTGGGTTTATGCACCATTTAGGAATATGGATCACCTGGAAATGGCAATTGGGTAGGAGAATCAGGAAGTGTGTCCGCTAATGAAATATCCTGCTGCTTGCTGTGAATAGGGCTCTGATGGGCACATACCCCTGCACATGAACACACAAGCATGCCATACTGTACATACACGCATAAGGCTGAGTTACATTTGGCTGAGGACAATTGACTGGAGTCATTGGGAGAGTTGGAAACAGCAAAAGCCATGTTCTCAAGGACTGTAATTTATTTACTTTTGAATGTGATTTAAATCAACAACTGTTTGTGACCTATGAAAGTCACATGACACCCATTAAAATAGGGATGCATGTAAATTACACAAACATTCTGCTATTAAAAAGAGCAGCCACAGCAGTGTGGTGCTGTGTTAGTGGAATCTGTTCAGATCCCAAGCCCTTGAGTCAATTCCTTTTCCTTCACCTGTGTAGCTGGGTGCTTGGGTTAGACTCTTGATTTATCTTACTTTGTCCACTGACTATATGGATCTTAGAATGGATGCTCACTTATGATGTATCAGAAGAATTAAGACCACAACCCATAGTCATATATAAATAAGTAAAAATATGAACTATTATTTTATTACTGCTAAATATTAATGCATTTAATGTCGCCAATATAAAAAGCAGAAAAACAGGAGACGTTCTTTTGGAGCACATAAATCTCTTGTACTCAGGAATGTCTGCTATAAGCATAAAGACTAAAATGATTACGCTGAACATCCTTTTCAACATACTCAGTACTGTTTTGACCTTATAATATCCAGATGAGGAAAGACTTATGTATTCACTGCCATCTCTCAAGGATTATTCCTCATGTCATCTCAGGGAGTTTTTTTTTTTTTTTTAACCAGTGTCACCACTGACTTGCACATTAGGGATCTAAATCTAAATCTTGATTTCTCTACAGCTGGTTTATGAAGATGTCTACTGTTAAAAGAGCAGTATAAATACAAAATTAAACTGAAGTGAATACTGGCGTGGCAGTGGCCTTTAAGGTCTGTGGATGTTATCAAGACAAGAAAAGATAGAAGCAGAGAGAAAGAGTGTGAGGAACCATGGAGAGAGAGAGAGAGAGAGAGAGAGAAGTGTGTTACGAAAAAGTTGATACAGGGAGGTGCAAAAGGGTGCAGGGTAAGCAAGAGAGAGAGAAAGCAAGGTCTAATGAAGATGACATCCTGAGCGCATGGATGGCACTGCTGCTGTTCTAGCCATCAGAGTATAATATCCTGCTGAGTACACACATAATTTATTACTGCAATCTAATCACTCGCTTTAAATGAGTTCCAAATGAGTTCCAATGGAACTCATTAGCAGCCACTTTGATGAAGATCGGCTCAGACAATAAAGATAGTGATGGCCGAGAGCAGAGGCAAAAGCTAGGAATGGACATAAACAGTCAAAAGTCAAAATAGTTCAGCCAGTTACACTTTGTGTGGCACAAAACATTTGTCAGCCACTTAGTTATAAACTTGGCAACAGAACAAGCAAAGTTGCTTAGCTTTGTAGAGCTCTGTTCTGATAAAGACAACCAATAAGGCATAAACATTAACCCACTGGTTGCCTGATTTGGGAGGGTTAAAAATATGGTTGACAGAACATTGTCTCACAACACCAAACTCAGAAAGAAGCAGAGTTAATTTGAATTGTGTGCTTAAATGATGAGTAATTAAAATAGAGAAAGGTCTCAGAACTGATGGTATTGTTTGTAAAATGATTAGATTGTGTGTACACAGTTAAAATGGAACCCATCCTCATTTGGGTGACACCGGATAGTGCTATTGTAAGAATCTACATCCAAGTGTTATGTGGTCAAAAAGTTCAGTTGTATAGCACGAGTTTCATTGTAGTTTAAGAATAGTCTGCTCTGTTTCAACTGATCGCCAACGGAGCCTCGAGCACAAGACAATCCACGGCAATCCAAGTCTCGGGCCACCGCAGCAGAACCGCCCATGCCAAAAGCAGGCCAAGAGAGAAAGAAAGAGAAAGAGAGAAACAGGTTAGGTATAAACATTGTCACATGATGATTAAAGAGAATGTATACAGAGTGCTGAGTGTAAGCAAGAACTCCAGCTAAACTAGCTATGACAGCAATAACTAAAAGGGAGATTCAGAAGGTAACCCCATCATGAGGGAGCGCTGGGACATAAAGCACACACCCACTCCACCATCAACAAACCTGAGTGAACATGTAAGAGTGGGGGACAACAGCATCCAAACATCCCAGTTTACCAAAACACTCTGTGCCTGAGAACCCTAAAGATCTTCTCTTTTAGCTAATAAAGCTATTAACAGAAAGCTTGACTAAACTGTGGGCAGGGGGTAGCTCAGGGGGTTAAGATGTTGGCCTACTGATCGGAAAGTTGGGAGTTCAAATCCAAGCACTGCCAAGCTGCTGCTGCTGGGCCCTTGAGCAAGGCCCTTAAACCGCAACTGCTCAGTTGTATAAATGAAATAAATGTAAGTTGCTCTGGATAAGAGCGTCTGCCAAAATGACAATGTAATGTAATAATGTAAACAGATATGTTTTCAGCCTAGATTTAAACATTGAGATTCTGTCTGAGTCCTGAACACTAACTGGATGGTTATTCCATAACTGTGGGGCTTTATAAGAGAAAGATCTGCCCCCTGCTGTAGTCTTTAGTATTCGAGGTACTAACAAATTACAGACAAGAGGAGCCAAGATGAGAGACAACAATTGGAGAAATATTCAGAAAAAAAGGAATTTCACATGGCATTCTTTAAAAAGAGAAAAGTAGTCAGTGAAAACAGCTTTTTAATAAATGTGTTCATTCTTCCCATGGGCAGCACAAAACCAGTATGTCTCATATGCTCCAAGACTGTGGTAATTATTTAAAGCAGGCAGTACCACTTTGAAAAAATATACAAATCTTTTAAGCAAATATACCCGCAAATATACCCAGTTAAATCCGAACCGAGAGCAAAGAAGATAATTGATCTGAGAGCTCAATATTATCGATCCACTAGAATCCTAAGACATTCATTTAATGCCAAAAACATACTAATAAACGTTCTCTTAAAGCAGATTCTGGGTAAAAAAAAAAACAACCCAAATAACATTTACCATTGCACAGGCATGCAGCCCTTATTTTACCTGGAATGAGATAAGAACATTTATGTGGAATACTTATTATTTATAATCCCTCAAGTTGAATGTGAAATTAATATTATTGAAATATTACTGAATTATACTTTCTTTGATTTGGCAACCAAGTGCATAGACATTAATGCAACTTCTATGCTACTTCACTATACTGTATATGGCAGTGAATCATAATGCAAGTTAGACCTTTTCCAGACCTTTGCATGATGAAATTGTCTCTAACTGGACTTCTTTAAAAATTTTATTGAATACCCCTGACCTATATTTCACAATATAGCTTGCTTAGCATGGTTTTTAGCAAGAAAACAGCCACAGCAAAACCATATACCGCATTGAAACCATTTGTAATGTTTTTTTGGTACAGTTTTTGTTTTGTTGCTCTAAAGATCTGTTTTGAATTGGCCAAATAAGGTCCATGCCTCAGTTTGGTATCTATCTAGAGACTGAGCTAATTGAGCTGGTCACATACAAAACAAAACAAAACAACGGGTATGAACCACATATAAACAAATATTTAGCTTAGCAAACATATTAACATTGTCAGTGATATTATACAATTAGCTTCTTTCAAGGGCGGCACGGTGGCTGATTGATTAGCACTGTCACCTCACAGCGAGAAGGTCCTGGGTTCGAGCCCCGGGTTCGGCACAGGTGCCTTTCTGTGTGGAGTTTGCATGTTCTCCCCGTGTGCTCCGGGTACTCCGGTTTCCTCCCACAGTCCAAAGACATGCACAGTGGGGATTAGGCTAAATGCACAGTGGGGATTAGGCTAATTGGCTATTCTAAATTGCCCATAGGTGTGAATGTGCATGTGAGTGGTTGTCTCTGTGTGTCGCTCTGCGGTGGATTGGTGACCCGTCCCTCCTCTCTCCAATGTCAGCTGGGACTGGCGCCAGCTTCCCCCTGCGACCCTGACCAGGATTAAGCGGCAGAAGACGAATAAATTCATTCATTCCTTCATAAGTGATTGATAAATAGACAGTGTTAGCATTAACAGCTATTTACTTACCAGTCTAGAAGAAATGTTGCGAGTTCAACATCGGTATCAGCAGCAAACATTATCACTTTACTCGCCAAAGCTCCAGCAGTGGAAAGCAACACCAAATTTAACTTTTGTTTTGTTTCTGTTTCTAAACTCTTTTCCCCTTTGGAACCAAATGTAGTTTCTTGTCAAGAGCATTTGGAAGGGATAATGGTTGCTCCCTGAAAGCTGCATTTACTGCTTAATTTATTAATTACCTGTCCTTAATAACAGTGGCAGTACCTTGAACATGATTGACAAGGGGTTAGAATACACCCTCTGAACATCATACTCCAACATTGGACTGAGGGCAGACTGGAAGCTATAGTAACTGACTATCACCTCTTAAGGTACAAAGTGGTTTTACAAGCCAGGATGGCCCCATCCTGTCTCAGCACTAGCTGGCTGGCATGCTATCTTCAGTTTAAATGTTTAAGCTAAAATTCTTACATATACCACCTTTAACTAATATGTTGTTGTGGCAGTGGAAGCGTGGTCGAGCACCGCCTGTTGGTGGGGGAGCGAGGTCGGAGACCGGGAGTGGTGAGAGAGTACACCTGGGGATCATTAACCCTGTGTCTTTTTATGCCCAACAGTGAGTGGTGGAGAGGGAGACGCTGGAGAACAACACGACTGGAAAGCCGTGTGTCTTTGTGTGTTGGTGCATTTATGCTGAAAAGCAGAAATAAAACAGTGTGTTACCTCTCAAGAACGCCTAGCATGTTTCAGTTTCCTCTTGCCCTACCAGGGACCATTACAGTTGTTTTTGATGATCAGTTGCTGTTGACCATTGACAACACATGATTCCATCAGAATGGAAAAAATTGCAACACTCAATCCATGCTACGTAATATAGCTAGCAAATGCACTTTAATTCAGCTATCTAAAGAGCAATCCTATAAGCCTAAGCTTATAGCACACCCAGAATACCATGGTTGAGTAAATATTAAGTAGTTTACTCATTTTGGTTCCAAAAGTTCCAAAAACATACTTATATTCAGTCTGAAAAGTGCCATTGATGCATCCCTAGTCAAAAAAGATGATATGCCAACAGCATGGGCCATGGGAAAACATGACCAGAAGTGGCAGTGGACTGTAGTCTTGCACTAAGTCTAATTTGGTGGTGCAGTTTGTTAGAGTACAGTGGTTGAAATTTATTATCTAAGATGTCCAAGTAAAAAATACATGGTATTAACTAAATGGCTAAAAGGAAATTCTTCCTCCATCTTACTCAGCATCAGTGATTGTAGATTTTGCCTGTATCATTTCCCACTTCCATCTCTGTGTGACTTGTTTATATTCATAAGCTGTCTCACAACCCACAGTGTGAACAGAGGGGGTTGAGAAGAGGGAGGCTAGGTTTGTCAATATTTTCATGGCATGTTGCCCCACATGCATTAGAGGGCTTGAAATTACAAACTACTCCATCATGATGCAGTTCACACAGCCTTATAAAAGCTTTTTGTAAAGATTCAGTGTTTGCTTTATTACCAATATTTATTTACCATTGATTTCTGATTTTTGAATGATTTAAAATTTTGACTTATAATGTATTTACATACATAGAAGCACCTATAAATATGTTATTTTTTGTTAACTTTAGGTCACTAGCTTCTTTAAAGTTTTTTTTTTTCTGGAAATGAAGCTTTTCATGGATTCCTGTCTTGTGCTTTAACATTTGATTACAGAACAACATGCAAAATCAGTTGTCGAGTTAAGTTTTTCAGTTTCCGTAGTTTACATTTGAAAAGCACAGGGGAAAGTGAGGTTTTCAGTCTGCATTTAGGCAAAGCCTTAAAAAGTGAGTATGTGATGGTTTCTTAAGTTCTGGCTAAGTCCAGCATACTTCTCTAGGCTTTGTCTTAATTGCAGCCACTATTTGCTGAACGGACCCTACTGGTCTGAGATGCATATTAGAGTTGTAACTAGAGTTGAAATCCAGGTCTCTGACTGGGAGCAAGTGTAAGGTGTATTGCATTAATGTCTTCACATCATTTTGTTAATTACTATTCTGGTAGCATCTCTCTGAAAGAGTTGCATCTATCTGATTGACACATTGAGAAGATGAGTATAGAGGGCATGACAATAATCAAGTCTTCCAGACTTCCCCCATGGTTAGGTCTAGGCCTAGCATTTCAGACTGGAAGTAAGTTTTCTAAATATGTCTTCTGAGCTCAATGCATTTTTTATTTGTTTGTTGTTTTTTTTGTGCATGTTTTTCAATTAATTATATTCTATACATCTTCCATCATTATTTGTACAATAAGCAATAAAATAAAATGACTATTGTACATTTAAACCTCCATGAAATTTTGCCTGTTTTATGGCATTCCAGGCTGTAGATTGTAGCTCTCTTTTGAGTAGAATATGATCACTTCTGCTATGTTTTTGTTGAGTTCAAGGATGGCATATCCATTAGTCCAAGTGCTTGACACATTTATGTAGTACACCTACAGGGCTGTAGTCGATGGGTGAGAGTGCTGTGTAGACTTGCATGTCATCTTCATGGCTGTTAAGTAATTCTGTTTCCTGTAGGATTTAGCTTAATTACCCCATGTAGAGTTGAATGGGTGCAAGGATGGAGCCTTGAGGTACCCCACATGCTAATACTTGCATCAATTTGGAGCTATCAGTTGTATCAATTTATATCATTCAATTTTGAACAACCAATTCAGACAAACCTACACCGTTTTCTTTTTAGAAATATTTTGTAGCTGACAGTACTGGAGACAGCTCTAAGATCAAGTTATAACCAGTTTCACATTACGGTAAGCTCACTTATGTAGGATACAAACAAAGGGAATAGGAAGGATTGGGATTTAGCCTAGAGGTATGCTGATGTAAGATAAGGTGATCCACAATAATGTTACAACATAATTACTAGTGTGAAAAAAAATATTCTGAAATTAAATAAATTAAATCACACTTAATAAAATTCTTTAAAAAAAAAAGGTATTTTAAAAAGAGTAAGAAAGAGGGGGCAGACACACTATCCTTCTCAGTATTTTTGTGCTGGTAGAAAAGAGACATTATACAGGATGTCTGAGCGATTGTCCTTGACCACTTGATAGTCTGCACAATTTTTTTTTATCTCTATTTATATGCGCTGCCTCAACTCACATGGCACCTCAGCCATGCCATCCAGTGGAAAATCACTTTAAGATTAGTATTTTAGTTTGTAGTGTATATGTAGAACAATATATTCATGAAACTGCATGGTACCAATGCAAAAATTCAAAACCAGGGGTAAACATCTGAGTAATTCTGTGTAAGCTTATTCACTTACGTTGTTTAACACATTGTCAAATTATTAGAAATGCTGCCATTTTAGCATGGAAAAAGTGGTATAGCTGATAGTTAATTGTTGGGGGGAAAAAAACAGATTAACTGGTATCTATCCACATGCTCAAGACAAAAGCAAAGCAGATTCTTTACTTCAAAGCATGATGTATTTATTGAGATGCCCTGTGAGTTCATGGAAAAGTTCATGGAAAGGATGTGGCATTATTGGTAACTAGTACAAGGTAGTTTAATATGTATATGATTGAAATGTATAACAGAATTGAATATGCACCTTAATAGTTTTAACTGAAAATAATAATGATTAATAATGTGTAATACATTAAGGAATTTGATAATTAACTTATCAATAGACCTTAATTCATAGCCTGTCATTTTGGGCGTATCTGGATAAATTCTACTTTTTGTTGTTGTTGTTGTTATGGGCACCCTTGAAAGAAGACGTGTAAAAGACAGCAGATTTGGCAGAATATTCATTTGTATACCCTCACTTAAAGTTGTCTGCTCCATTTCTCTCTCTCTCTCTCTCTCTCTCTGTCTCTCTCTCTGTTGCTATTTAACCCTTATCACAAGCATAACACACCATAAATATGCATGAAGATGATTTTCCAGGCCATCTAAAGTTAGGAAAAAAATCATGTATACAGATGGTTTTTAATACACTGCAGATCTTTTGCTAGTCCCAGCAGGAAACGAAGCAGGGGTAGGATGGTGTGGCTTGCTCAGGCATATTCTGAAGAATTGAAAGATTTTTTCACTGAATGCTAACTGCTTCTAACCACTTGACCTTGAACACTACTGGACTCTGCTGTAAATATAATAAAATTTAATAATTAGCCCTTTTTTTTGCTATTGTGCATAGAGAATTTGAAAATATCAGGGCAAGTTGTAGCTGAACTGTTTAATCAAATATTGGAACTATACACTGCCTGAATAAAGGAAAAATTGCAAATGATAATCTCCCATTTCTTCTTATCACCATTAAAATATATTGTAAGCAGTCAGGTTTTGGTAAAATTATGGACACATTTAAATAATGACTCATTAGTACTGCAGAGAGTTGGAAGGAAGGGAGGTGATATCTGTGACTGGCACCTCCCCTGGTTGGCCTACTGCATAAATTGACTGACTTGGGAGATTTTATAGTAAGAGTGTCATACACTTTGGCAGTATCTCCCACAATGAGAGAAAGTGATTAACGCTTTTTAGCGGTGCCATAGACAGAGAGGCCCATCAGCGTTGTGTTCCACTCTAATTTCTTTGTTAATTACATCTCGAGGGAGGGATGGGGAAAGGAGGCAGAGAGAGTGCCAGGGGCAGGGTATGTGTGTAGTGAAGTTTTCCAAACCGCCTCACTTACACACTGACCTCCTTTTCATGCATATACTGTGCCTCTTCTCATTAACTCTCCCACCACACTGGTGTGCAATCCTCCTGAGCTTGCATAATTCTCACATTCTTGCTTCCAGCATACATGCACATTGACTAATCAGCCTTTCACCTCACACACATGGCTCTTTGATTTATATCGTAACGGCTAGCTAATCAGTAACCACCACACACTTTTCAGTTATAATGGTGGGCAGGGGAATGAAGCCCAAAATGTGGTGGGAGTTGGACAGTCTGGAAGGCATGAAGTGACTAAAGGATGAGCAGCAAAAAGTCAGAGTAGCTCATCGCCCAAATACATTCTCCTTACGCTACAGGGGAAAAAAAACATTGCAGAGTTAGCATGTGGGCAGTAGGCTTCACTATTGCCCTAATCGCCTGAAAGGCCTGATATTCAGCCCTGCAGCTGCCAGGTACTTTAGGCAGTCTTCCATTTTTTAGTAAAATGTTGTCATGATTTTCCTGGGATTTGGAATCATCAAAAAAGTTAATGAAATAAAAACAATTTTACAACAAGATTCTCTGCAAGGAGTCTTCTCTGTTTGCCAGTTGTTTCGTAAGCAGTTCCTATGTGATTAAAAAAAAATAAAAAATTTAAAAAGGGGTAGAAAAAGACTATAAATTAAAATTAATCAAAAAAATATGTTGAGTTAGTATAACATTAGTCAAGGATTACAAAAGTTCACAGTATATTTTAAGGGTTAGCTGCAGTCAAGGCTGTTTTTGAATAAAAAAAACTTGGATTACAGGCATAACTAGGGATGGGTATCGTTGTTGATTTCTGAATCAATCCAATTCCGATTCACAAGGTCATGATCCGATTCAATTATCGATTCGATTCGATTCGATTCAATTCAATATAGATTTATTTTGAGATTTCTTTGTGTCGATACAAGTTTTGCTCGGTTATAAAAGGACTTGACTTGAGTGGAGCATATCCCTGTGTTGATAGGCTGTACTACAATGTTATCTGTGGACAGTAAACTTTTCAAATAAGTAGTTATTTAGTATAATTAGTATAACACTGTACGGGCATATGTCTTTACAAATAAAGATGCCAGTTCTCTCAGTAATGCTTAAGGCACGTTGAGAATTTGAAGCCAATTTAACCTCAAATGCCTTCTGCAGTGCGGTTTCATTCGCCCCTGACGTTTTAGCTGAAACTGTCAGTGTGGTGCCTGGATAAGTTGTTTCGGTGATTTGTGGTATTTCCACAATATTTTACCTCGATATGGCACAGTTTGCAGATTGCTTTTGTTTTATCCAGTTCTTCTCTATCCTCATAAGTTTTAAATCCCAAGTGTTGCCAAACATGCCAATGCCTTTAAGCCAGATGGTGACTTCAGCGGAGCAGCTTCAGTTCAATTTGGTTTTGGTTTCACCGGTCTCACATTTTTATAGCTCTCCTTGCGCGGTCACGAGAATAAAGTAGTGCATACACGAAAAGATCGATCCGCGAATTTTTGAATCGATATCGTATTTTTCGAACAAAAATCGATGTTGATCGGTGAATCATTTTTTTGAACCCAGCCCGAGGCATAACTGTGACATAGTACATAGCATTGCTGTGTCTCTGGTTCAATCCTGAACTCAAGTTACTGTTGTGTACCATTTTGCATGTTCTCCCAGTTTCCTCATGAGTGTTCGGTGGTTTGTATGCCAAAAGGTGGATTGACTCCTATAAATTTCTCCTAGGTGTGAATAAGTAAACTGGTGTTCCCATCCACGGTGTATTCCCACCTCACACCCAGTGTTTCCCAGGATAGCCTGCAGATCCACTACAGCACTGACCAGGATAAAGAAGTTATCAAAGATAAATGAATGAACTTAACTTACAGAACATCGAATGGGACTTAACAAGAGGGAAAGCAAATAAACATCAGCGTGGCCTGAGAGATTCAAAGTGCTTGTAAATGATGGCAAGCTTACTTTTCTTGAGCAGCACTTTGAGACAGGTAGCTATTTTGTTTAATAATTGATCATGGCTAAGTTCTTGTTCTGGCATCAGGTGTGTAACTGCTTGCATAACAAATACTTAATAACATCCATGGCATGGTGGATTCATGAAACTCTTTAACTACTGTGCATGTAAAAGCATCTAACCGATCACACTGCTGCATCCAAACCATGTCCAAAACTCATAACTTTGTTGTATTGACATTCACTATTATGTTTCAAAAACAATTCATAACTGGACAGTTGAAGATTAGAGGAAAAAATCACCTGGATTTTTTTTGGTCTTTAATTGTGTGTGGGTCTGTGCCCATGAAAGCCTCAGACTCATCCTGACTGGAGTGAAACCTGATGTTTTATGTATTCTGAGATGCTTTTCTGTTTACAACAGTTATTTAGAGCTGAGAGCTTTAGAGTTACTTTAGACTTCCTATGAGTTCAGACCAGTCCGGCGATTCTCCTCTGATCTCTCTCACCAACAAGGTGTTTCAGCTTGCAGACCCTCTGCTCACAGGAAGTATTTTGCACAATTCTTTATACACTCTTGAAGCTCTTAGGATTCTGAATCTCCTGACCTGTATCTGCATACATTTTTTGTATTTTGCTGCCACCACATGATTGGCTGATTACTAATCTGCATGAATGTACAGGTGTCCTAATAAAGTGGATAGTGAGCTTTCGAATTGTTTTCACAGAAGTTATTGAGTAATATGTTAAGTAAGATGAATAACTGAATAATAATTTGGAAGTTTATGGACACATTATTTTTGACCTTTCCAACCCTTTTCTGACATCGAATGATGCATGTAGAAAACACAATGGTTCAATATTTATAAGAAAAAAAGAGCACCACATCAAGTGGAGAGATTGAGAGCGAGGAGCAAAGGAGCAGGTGCCCTGGGGCTCAGGCAAGGAAAAGCGGCTGTGTTTTATCTGACATCAAGGCCTGAGTTATGTGAGCATAGCTCAGGAGTGTGCTGACCCATGATTGGACCTTTCACAGAGGGGTTCTCTATTCCAGATCTTTTCCACCATACTTGGCCCACAAGAGCAAAAGACAGATATGTGCCTCTGCACCTAACATGTTAGATGTCTTATTTCCTCTATTCTGTTTCTGCCCTGATCAAGGTCCCTTCTCTTCCGGGCTAAGATCACCTGGGTTCTTTTGGTAACATTTTTGTTTTATCTGGCTCGCATAGACTCCTAACCAGGCAGAAAGTTTTTGAGAATGTTGTCCGCTTTATCGACAGGTTCATTTTTACCAGACCTTGTTAAGGAACATAATGTACCAGACCTTGTTATGGAACATAATACACCATACTTTGTTAAGGAACATAATGTTCCTTAATTTGCTGGTCTACTCCCACGGTCTATTACCTATGACCCTGGTTGCCAAATCTGCGTAACAAAACTTCAGAGAACAAGCAGTACTAATTAAAACACATTGTTTCCTTGAAAGAAGCTCCTTCCAATGTCCTAAAATGGTCTCCTATTTTTACCTTGTCATAAATGAAAGAATGTCTTTGACAATGAATAGATCAGTTCATACCCATTCAATGAGTACACATTTGCCTTTAAAATATAATATGCCCAAACTGTGGACAAAAGCAGCTCATATCTGCTGGGACAGTGTGTACCCAAAACCCCAAAAAGTTGTACTACTCTGAGCAGCATACATGCTGTATCAGTAGCTATAGAAAATGATGCACAATAGATTGCCTCTAATCACTCAATGTATAGTAAATCAAATGTAATCAGTCACATTTCTCCACCAGCCAATATCTCTCCCTTTTTTGCAGACTTTTTATGCATTTCTCTCACCAGACCATCTACATCTACAATTATTACATTATTACACTACAATTGTTCAAAGTATGTAAAATTTATTAATGTAATTTTTCCATAGAAAAATTGATCTATTAAAAAATATATTTTTTAAAGAGCAAAATCTCTTCTTCATTGTGAACATCACACCAAATTTAAATAAAAAATGGACATGGTCATATTTCAGTTTTTGAAAACAGGAAAGATCTTTATGGGGCCAACAGTGTACAGTTGTCAGTGATGCAGGGTGTGGGAGGACACATGTGCAGGGCAGGAGTCAGCAGTATATTCCATAGCAGTATTTATTGACACAAACTCTGAACAGAAATGAAACAGATTCTTGGCAACAAAAACACAGGAAAACCAACGCAACTAAACTAGCTACAAATGTGGAATTACTGTATATTAGTTTGTTAAGTAAATGAAGCTGGGAACCATAACAAAACACAAACGATCTTCTAACTAAATGTGACTAAAACTGTGCACACCTCCCATGAACTGCAACAGTACCCGGAATTGTCTCCCTCAGCACATAATACCGTGGAGATCCCCGGGGACATGGGCATGTTCTGGTGCAATGGACTTTGGTTTGGTAATGGGGGGAAACTTAGGTGCAAACATGACTACAGGCTCAGGCAGGGGGGCAAATTTGGACTCTTGCCTGGTTGCAGGAATAGGTGTGACCCTGAAATTAACTATGGGCTGCGACCTGGGCTGCAACCTGGGCTGGAAACCAGGAAGGGAAAACATTACAGGCATGGCAAGGGACACTGGAACAGGGATAAACACCAGGATTGGTATAAGAACTAATCTACATGACCCAGTAGGAGCTGGAATAGGCAGTGAGACAGGAGCAGGGACTGGAACAGGTGCTGTGACAGGAACATGGACTAGGTTAGGAACTGGAACCAGAGCAAGTGCAAGCTCAGCAACAGGAACTGGATCAGGAACTGGATCAAGCTCAGCAACAGGAACTGGATCAGGAACTGGAGTGAGATCAGTGACAGGACCTGGAACACAAATAGGAACAGAAACTGGAACAGGATCAGACTCAGACTGGCACTGGAACTGGAGTGATCTCCATGACAGGAACTGGAACGGAAACAGAAACAGGAACAGTAGCCTGAACTGGAGCCAGCCCTGCGACTGGAACAGGAACTAGATCTGAGTCTGTGAATTTGAACTCAGACGTGTACTGCAACATGTTGTCCATCGAAGCCTGGTGGAGGGGTGATGAGGTTATCCTCGAATTCTGGTGGAGGGGTGACGCCATAATAGTCGAAGCCTGGTGCATGCTCTAGAGCAAAATCCTCCCCTTCTTTCTCTGGAGAGTGCTCTGTATTGCAGGCTGTCCTCTCAGACTGTCTCAGTAGCTCTGTGTCTGCGGTTGCAACAGGGACAAGCTCAGGCTCTGTTAGTACGCCAGAAATTGGAGCAGGCTCTACCTTTATGACCGTGATTAGAACAAGAGCAGGCTCAGATTCTGTGGCTGTAGTTGGAACAGGAGCAGACTCTGACACAGTGACTGTAATTTAAAAATCATAAATATGCTCTGCATCAGATGTAACACCTAAGTGTTATATCTTAAGACTTATTAATTGAAGCAAACTCAGAGACTGTGAAGACTGGCACTGGACTGGACTCATACTGACTGAAACATACTTGGTTACGGGGCTGGAGCATGCTCTGTGACAAGAGCTGGAGCTTGGTCTGAGATTGCAGTAGGCGTTGAAATTGTAGCTAATTCTGTAACCGTGGTAGGCATAGACATGATAGCAGGTTTGGTGACTTTGGCAGACATTGAAACTGTAGCAGTCTTTGTGGCTGTAGCAGGCTCTGTGAATGTAGCAGGCTCTATGATCATAGCAGGCTCTGTGAAAATAGCATGTGTCGAAACTGTGTCGGTCTCTGTGAATGCAGAAGGCTGTGAGTGACACAGGCTCGGTCGGCTGCTTGAACAGGCTTGGCAGGCTTAAGAACTTGAGACGGCTAGAGAGCTTGAACAGGCTAGGTGGTTGGAGAAGGCTTGGCAGCTTGAGAAGGCGTCAAGTCTTCATTTCTAAAAGAGTCCTCGGCTTGGATACAGGCTTTATCCTTTAAAAATTTATGCTTAAAATGGACTGACTTCGATTATACTTTTTTTATATTTTAAAGAAACATTAACATTATCATTGCAAGTTCCAGTTATAATGATGCTTCTACCCCTTCTAACTGACTTTTTTCAGATAAATTAATAGCAACTGAGATATGGCTTGGATTGTACATGCTTTTTAAAAATGCATTCTCAGCATCAAATGGATGGGGAAAAAGTTTCACGTCAACTCAAATCGAATCTGTCAGTTAGAGAGGAAACTTTGTTAGCTGATGAGTGACTGTTAACATCTAAGGATCTCTAGAGGACTGTTTTTCACACCTGTGTAATCACAGTTTCATTAATAATGTATTTTCGATGCGTCTGTCCTAGCATGGCCTGCAGCTAAGCTCAAAACACTGGCAGGGTTATCATGCTTGATTTCCTCATTGAGCTCATGTAATGTGCCAGAATTGCTTCCATTACTTGTTTAACTCCTCTCTGAAGTGAGGTCAACAATGTTAAAGTGACCAACTCCAGCACAATACATAAGGCTTCATTTTTAGTGCTTATATTGCCTCCGATACCTCATATTTAACGGACACCACATGTTTTCTGAAATAAAAATACAGTGTTTGAAGTATATGATGATGTCATTTATCCCTATAAGTTTAACAGTTGCTCTGTCATGCCCTTTCAGCATCAGTATATCACTGAAGAATTGTACATTAATTTTTGTATTATCCACCCATGGTTATCACACTCTGCCTGCTGTTTGTCGCTTTTCAAAAGGCCAAAACATTGCACAATTTAATTTAAGTGCTAAAATATGTAGATATACTCATCACCCCTTTCAACACTTTCAAACTGCTACATTACTAATCAGTGCGTCAGTGCAAATTTATTTGTACACCAGCATCTCTTCAGTGAATCCTATTTCCACCCTTAATTAAGCTGTTTTAATAATACTTCTCTCTATAGACATTTTAATAACATCTCTCTATAGATATAGAGCCTTGATTAAAACTCCACTTAAATGAGGTATTTGGACAACAAAGGTACTGTTGGCTTTGGCAGAAACATTAGTAGGCTTTACAACTACAAATAAAATTTAGACTGCAGTTGCCTGAAATTCAAATGCTTTGATTGCTTCTGTGACAACCAAGGTGCAGCAAGAACCATAATGACAATCAAAAGGCAGTAACACAGTCAGTTTATCTTGTTCTCCCATTCCTAGTGTATTGAGACACCAGGCACTAAGGCATCAGTAAACTTCTGTCCCTTTTTTCCCAACACAGTATGCTAAATGTGCAGTTCCTTCACTCTAGTGGGAACATGATGTAGATTGGTTACTCCATTTAATGCCCTCCTCTCCTTTCTGATGATGCATAATAATCTACGTTATGGAAGAATTCGTGTGTTATTAGTTCATAGTTACAGGATTTTTCCCTTCAGCTTTATTAATAATGATGGCTGTCTGGTCATTAATCTTGTCTGGATTGTAGTGTCCTGGTGAGGTTTCTGTAATGATTGTCATTGTGATTTTAGGGTGCGCTTGAAGAAATGTCAGGCTTGTGTACTTTTGATTTATGAACTGAGTCATTAGTACCATTGAACTCTGGAATTATTGCTGGTGGGGGGGGTGTCTTATTTCAGTGCTCTCTTTCCCATTTTAAAGACCTTTTTTTGCTGAGGTTTTCATTTGGTTATAATCAATTAATTTATTCATTCATTCATGTTTTGTAACTGCTTTATCATATTCAGGGTGATGGTGGGTCCAAAGCCTATCCTGGCAGCACTGGTTACAAGGCAGGAGAATTCAGCGGAGAAATATAATACAACCAAAAACACTTAAATTTAGTTTTGACTTGTATGGTAATGGTAAAAGATGAAAGAAAACACCAACAACAACAGTATAATTACCTTGCACTTTTTTAAAGGCACAGGTGAACAGAAATGTTGATAGATGCCATGCTTTGTCTTAACTGAAGACACACATAGCTGACCAGACCACACCAGTCTGAAATTACTGCTGGGGTTGTATATTTCCAAAATATCTGAGATGTATTTAGATACAATGAGGGCTCAATTCAACTAAAACACTAAAAAGTGAAATGGAGACTGATCACATCAGCATACCTGTTTCTATTGAGATTATTTGAATTTCACCTACTGTAGTCTGTATGAATTGAATGAATTGGAACAGAGATGTTAGATGCTAGTGGTAAGGGCAGAGGATTAGCGGAAAGCACGGACGGACATGTAAACTGTGTGTGTGTGTGTGTGTGTGTGTGTGTGTGTGTGTGTGTTTGCTTGTTTGAAAGAGAGAGAGAGAGAGTGGGGGGGAT
>JAQMCW010000001.1:18675952-18686495 GCA_030068335.1 Chrysichthys cranchii
TAAGAGTGTAGAAAGTGTTTAAGAGCATGGGAAGTGTTTATAAGAGTGTGGGAAAGGTTAATAAGAGAGTGGGAAGGTTTAATTAAGCCTTAAAATATATATAAATAATAAAATTAATGTAACGTTGCAACATCGTCGGTTTCACCTTTCGCGGGGGGTGGGGGGGTGAGGGGGTGCCAGAACGTAACCCCCGCGATAGGTGGGGGTTCACTCTATGCCGTTAGCATTACTGCAATATTGTTTTCTAGGAAACAAAAAAACAGACAATTTAGCAAATCTCTCCATTATTGAAAATAATGATGATAAGCCAAGCTTAAATGTCCAAATATGTTACTCCTTTGTTCTCATTTCCTGTCAGAGCAATGCTCTTGTGGTTCCCCAGAGAACTTTGCCTCTGCTTGAACAACAAATTTGCATAGCAACAGCCTCTGGCATAAGGTCACACCCAGCTACAGACACCTGGACAGTAACTTGTTCAGCATAACAGCAAAATTGCAGACCTCTGTATTGAAAGCGCAGAGGTCTGCACTGACATCAAAATCATTCATATATTAATTCTTATCATGTCCTCACTGGTCCAACATGATCAGGTAAATCCTGAAATTGTAACTTCCTTATCATCATTGCGATCCACTTTTCCATCCTGTCCTTTCACTCTTTTCTCTTTCCCTGCATTCCACTTTCTCTCCTGGTCTCGGAGAGTCTACTTTCGGCTTTTGCTTAAGACCTGCTTTTGTCATCTTTTAAAGTGTCCAAATGCAAAACAAGCAGCAAAATGTTTTTCAGACCACCATCCAAGTGTATCACTCGAGCTCCATTACTCGCAGTGGGAATTCTGCAAGAACAGATAGGCGCCTTCAGAAGTACAGCTATTTGCCTTAAATTCTTCATGAAACTGAAATATAAAACTGGACCAGACCATAAAACTGCAACAGCTGGCTGCATGAGAACCACAAAACCCGATGGTACGTGGTATGTTTGGCACTGCACTTCCGAGTGTGCACTACTGCAATAATCTTACATCACCAGTGACATGTTATGCAGAATGATATTTAAGATTTATGGATATCTGAGAACAATGATATTTACATTAAACATTAGCCTAAAAATAAGATATGAGAGAAAATAACAGAGAAAAATAATAGTTAACCTGTCTTTTCAATGGTCTCATCACGTACAGGGTATAAATAATCATTTAAGCATATGCCGTGTAGTGTTATAGTGGCTGTGGTAAGGTATTACATATATATTTTATTAACTCACGAAAACAAAGTGCAACACCACAAAGCTGAGCTGTGAATTACATCAAGCTTTCCCATATATAACAGGTGAAGTATTTCTACCTATATGGATTTTCTTAAAAAAAAAAAGAGAGAGAGAGATACCATGGCAAGACATCACACAGGTTAAACACAAGCCAAATAACAGAGAACAGTGCTGAGATTTCTGGATTTGTTGTTTAGCAATATAAAGTATATCCTTTGGGTTCTTTCCACATCCATGTTTTTAATGCTTTCAAAACAGTTCCAGAACTTCAGATTTGTATGTTTACAAAAAGATTTGCTTTTTGTTTAATACAAAGTATTCTGCCAGTCAAAAAAACACTAAGGGAGTGTTTTCATGATAAGATCTTCAGCTCATGCCACAGAGAACAGACACTTACTCCAGATGATGCTCTGAAACATGTATAAATGCAGATGGGTTGACTGGCTACAACCAACTCCACCTTCACCTTCTCCTTGCTGTTCAAGTCTTCATTTAATTTGTGACCTGATTCTATTTTAAACAAGAATATATGTACTTTTCATTTGTGTAACCATTATGAAAATCTTTCCAGCTTCTACTGCACTTCTAAGCTGTGCTTCTTCTGTTTTTCCTTAGCTTCTTTAACTGTAGTTCTTAGCTTGTTGATATGAACGTGGATTTGCTCTGTCAACAGAATCTGGCTGTGCGTTTCTATGATTCCGTAAAAAAAACAACCCCTGCATAAAGCAACTAAAAGAATACATCCAATTACCTCAGGTACCACCTGTTACAATTAGGCAAACAATTTAATCACATGGTTTCTAATTAGTTTTTAATAATCTTTACATCCTGACTAGTTTCTTTTATAAGGTTCCCATCTATATTGCATGCATGTCCATATTTATTTGTACAGAAAATAAATAAAATTTACCTTTCAGGTGACTCAGGATCAAAGCATGTTCTTGTGACATCAGTGACTTCTGGATCACAGCAGTCGCCATCATCATAGTCATAGTGGATGGTGTTGCACTCAGGCTGACACACCCCATCACCCCTCATCCAGCTGTAGCAGGTGCTTGGGCGCAGGCAGTCACCTCCATCATGGCCTGTGAGTGGGTGATCACACTCACGGTCACAGTGACGATCTCCCACCTTTGTCACATGGCAGTTGCTCAGCACGAGGCGTCGCCGCAGTGATGAATTGTACACGTTAATTATGCTGAGCTCCAGTGACACGTTGTATGGTCCAAAAGCCTGTTCCAGTGCCTGATGCTGGGAAAGAATCTGCTGTTCTGACACAGTGGGACTGCTGCCATCATCATTGCATATGTTTAACACACGGTACCGTACTGTTTTAGCAGCCCGTAGTTCCCAGTTCTGGTTGTAGCTCAGGATAACATCTGGATTGTCACAAACTGTCACCCCACAAGGAGGAGGCAGGAAAGGTGAAATCAGCTCCTGTTCTGGTGCTGGTAAGACTACAATGGCTGGTTGCTGGTGGTCTTTGTATGGCACCCATTGTTCCTCCATCATGGAAAAGTCAGCCCAGAGTTCTAAGATGGGGTTCTGTTTCTTAGAACGCCACACATCACTTTTAAAAAGCTCGCTCCTATTACGAGCATGATCCCACAGTACAACACCTCCTAGATAACCTCGAAAGCTTTGCTCAGTGTTAGAGAGGTTACCTCCCAGCAAAAATGTGCGACAGCTCTTCATAAAAGGGCTGTACAGATCACCAGACTGTTGTGTGCTTTCTCTAACCTTAGCACCATCTATAAAGAGAGCCATCTGGTGGCTGTCATACCTGGCAACCACATGAGTCCAGGCACCTGGCTGGTAGTGCTGATGTCCAGTGAGAGTGGTGGATCTTTGGGCACGGTCTGTACGAAGTGTAAAGAAGAAGCAACTATCTTTTTTCCCATTGGGCTTGGAAGTTCGGATGCCAACAGACCATCCTTTTTCACTGTGGCTGGAGCAATTGTCGAACACACCTTTATAAAAATTAAAAAAAAAAAGTATGCATAATGGTTTAGCATATCTAAAAAGGTTTGTCCATTGCCTGCACTTTTAAAATTGTGATTCAATTATCCAAAAAGGTTGAAGACTTTAAGTGAACTGAATGAAGTCACCACTATTCCCAGCTGCAATTTGTAAGGAGTAGTCTGGCCTCCAGATGTTCATGGTGAGGGACAGAGAAAGGTCAGGGAACCCCTTCACCCACCCCACACCCACTCAAATGAGCACAGACACTGAGCTCCCTGAATGCTGGAAAAAGAAAGGTGCCAATCCTAAACAACGTATAATAAATGGCACAAGGTAGATACAAGTCAAAAGGTTAAATCATCCACACATTCCAGCTTGAGCATAGCATGCTTGCATGTGTGCCTGCATACATTTAATTCCATCAGTCAAATTTTATCATTTTCATACTGTATCCACAGCTCTTCACATAAGATATTTAAAATGTGGACAAATACACTGAGGTAAATTCTCAGATCATTATTTCATTGTTCATTTATTCATGAAAACAACTAAGATCCTGTTGTGTTTTTGAACACATTGAAAAATGTGTTTTCCCTCTAGTGGATGTGGTGATTTATTACACCAGGTACTTTGTGTGTGTGTGTGTGTGTGTGTGTGTGTGTGTGTTTGGGGGGGTTATATAAACTAAAAAAGGCATTTATGTCTTTGCTGAAAAAACAGGTTTGTTCCCAAGAACCTTCCTTTTCCCTTACAGTAATCACACAAAATAATATCTAGGATTAAGTACAATTGCAATAATGGATAATTTCCAATAATTTAATAATTAAATCCATCTTCAAGGTATTTTGGAGTGTCAGCTATGTTCTGAGAATTCTCCTGTTTTACAAATCCGCAATCACTCGCTACATTACCATTGAGTGAAGAAGGCTCTACTCATGTAAGCCCCCCTACTATGCACAAATGAAAGATTCTAGTAATGCAACACACAGTACCAACCTGCTATAAGGACCGGATTGTTTTGACCTCCCTCAGGCTTGACCCATAGTTCTAGTGTGAAGCTAGAGCGAGGAAGCTCCACTCCGGCTGCTGGATTTACCTTTAGTTGCTCCCTCTGACTAAAATACAGTGCCGTCATCCACTTCGGCGGGACATTGTGGATCTTGGCATGCAACAATTCTGCGGCTGGTCTGTTCTTTCCCTCTACCTCCCCAGAGTAGTCCTCATTCCCTTCCCCTAAATGCTTGCTCCCTTCACCGGTGAACTTTGCAGGACTGCGACGCACTCTTCTTGCTGAAGAGGAACTATCCCTCCTTTCCATCCATTTCCACGGTCTTTGGAGCTCTCCCTTGTCTGATGCTGATTCAGAGGTTTCACTGCTTGAATCTGTCATTTTCAGTGAGAAAAACTTAGCAAAGTTGTCAACATATGAGGAGTCCAGGGCTTCCTTCAGTTTTGAGTGTGTCCTTTGGTTAGATCTATGTGGTGAAACATCAGTTTTTTTCTCTTGACTGCTACTGGCCCATGATTCAGGATTAGAGGAGAGCTGCACTCCATTTGCTATAAGTGGTGAGTTATCAGCATGGTTTTTTTGGTCATCACTTTCATCACACATTCCAGGGACATTGCTTCTCTCAGAACTGTGTTCACCTGAGGTGAAGTCTGTGTTCACCACTGATTTGAGATAGAGGCCTGGCAGGCGAGCGTACTTGCCTGGCATGCCTGCTAGAAGATAGTGTCGGGCTGCAGGGACACTGAGGCTAACGGAGCCACACTGGTCTTCAGCTGTCTGTTTCTTGGCCTCTTTCAGCACAAGACTCTGCTTATAGTGCTGAATGTGCTCTGACATAGCTGTGTTTAGCAGCCATGTATGGAATATTGCAAGAATCATGGTCAGTAGCTTCATAAACATTGTGACGTTAAATTTCCTGCATAATAAAATGATTTAATCTGAAATGATAAGTTTGAGACCTGGTTTGTGTCTTAGGTTGTCAAAGACCACACTAGTAGTAAACAAAAAAACTCTGGATAATATTGTCACCTCTAATGTATTATTACTAAATATTTGTCACCAAAATCATTTGAACAAAAAAAAAAAATTACACTTCTGGTGCGTCACTGGATGAAGCCATGATAACATATACCTTGTTGAGGGAAAAGTATTATTTTGAGAAATACTGTTTAAATGCGAAGGCTAATCGAAATGAACGTTTCTTCTTGTTTCTCACCTTAGTCTACGTAGCAAAAAAGCAATTTTATCATTTATTATTGCGTGAAGCTCGACACGTCTCGATTATTATAATATAGGAGCCTACACCTAGATTTCTGTGCCAATGCTTTTATCCCCTCCACTCAAAGCAGTTCCACTGGATTACTTTCTGTAGCCAGAATCTTCTCGATTTACCACGCAGATTTATACAGATTTATGTAGAAACGTGGTCTTGTATCAGTGCACTATGTCGGATGACAAAATGTAGCCACAGCCATTAAAGGAAAGCCTAAAACACCTCATGCGCATACGCGCGCGAAACATGTCACCTGTTAAGGCGCAGCATCACTGGACTCAAAGAAATTCCTCCACGGCGTCATAGCCCTAAAACAAAGCCCACCGCTGCCTAGTACTACGAAAAAGCACGCTCTCCGGGTGTTTGGATATATGAACTCTAAGGTTAGGGTTAGGTTATGCCAGGCACCCTGCCGTCCAGCGTGTTCACTACACCAAGGTGAAACAAAAAGTATCTTGAGGTTTCATTGGACCATAGAGGAAAAAAGTAAAAGCTCTGACTATTCACTCAGCATTTTGATAAATAATCCGGTTTCCAGCGCCTGGAGACGCAGGAAATATAGTCTGTCGTCACTTATCTGTCTTCAGCTGGTGAGGAATGGCACGCGCGTGATTCTCAGCCTGTGCAAAAATCAAAAATAATCTTCGACTTGAAAAATATGAAGGATGAGGTGTCCAGGGGCAGTACCCTTTTCAGGATCACTGAGTTTGTGCGTCAGCTGCTCTTTGCCCTGTGTACTCCTCCTGCTTCCGAGCTTTCCCCCAGGTTGTATTTCTCCCCGTGAAGCTCAAACTCACGCGCTTATTTGCTTTTTATCCGTTTCCACCGGCGTGACGTCACACACAGAGACGCCCCCTCCTCAGCCAAGCACCCACCCATGTCTCGCACTTTCACTCAGGAAGGCATCATCACTGATTCTCCCCTTGCACTGCTCTCACACAAGACACACACCACATCTGTCTGACATGTGAAAAGGGAAGCAGTGCTGATAGACTGCCCATGGAGAGAGAGAGAGAGAGAGAGAGAGAGAGAGAGAGAGAGAGAGAAACAAATGTTCAAAAACATATTGCACAACCTTATGCATTACCTACATCAGTGGACTGTAAATGTATGTGTTGTTTTTTTTTATTTCTAGAAGAACTGTGCTAGGATGAACATGAGATAAGGGTTTCATGCAGACCAACTCCAGCCACAGTTAGCCCAGCCCCTAACAGTTTTTTTTTTTGCAAATATTTCCCCAGCATATGCACTTTCAGCTTTTAATTACTGAAAGTTGTTGTGAAACACTCTGTAGTAATAACTCTAATACAGTCTATATTCCATTGTAATATACAGGTGCTTGAAATTTCCTTCAGGTGTTATTGCAGAATAAAAATGTGAATAAATAATATAGACTCGCTGTGAGGCGACAGTGCTAACCACTCAGCCACCGTGCCGCCCGTTACTATATATGTATATATACATATATCTTCCTATAACATTTATGTTGTGCTTAACTAGTAGTAGGTGAAAAAAAAAACATTAAAAACTTAACTTTGAAATAAACATTAATGGGGCTTTAAAAGGTTTAGCAAACAAATCTCTGATGTTGCATAATCAGTTACCATTGTCTGTAGAAAATTGCAGATATCTACAGATACTGTATTGCAGCATCTACAGGAATACCTACAATCCTGATCCTCATAGGCCAACATTAGGCTAGTACAGACAAAATTCTCAGGAGTTGTTTGCAACCACAGATGGGACAGAACAGCATTAAGAACAATGTAGCCTCAAAAAAGTTGCTCTCACATATAACTTATGCTACAGGCTGCATGTGATTTTCTTTCTTTCTTTCTTTCTTTCTTTCTTTCTTTCTTTCTTTCTTTCTTTCTTTCTTTCTTTCCTCCTTTTTTCTTTACAGTGACCCCATAATAGGCAATTCTATGTCAGTAAGTCTCGAATGAACTGGAACTAATCTGGCACACAGGTTTAAACAAGAGAACAGAAAGCTGCAGTCTGGTCAAAAAGCCAATCCCCCAGCATAGATGAACAGCCTTAGAAAAAGTCAAACCATACAATTGCTGTAGTTGATCAAACTGAACATCTCTGACATAACCCTGTTTAAATGGCTTCATTCATGATAAAATTTAACTTGTCAGTCTTTGAGTTTCAAAGATATTTAATCATATTTTTTTTTTTTAAATCAAATAATATAATTTTATGGTGCAATTGTGATAGTTCTTTATTGCTAAGAATTGCACTCCAAAGACACATTAACATCCTACCTAGTTAAGTAGCTAGCTAGATAACATATAGATTAAACTTGCTAATCACATCTTCTAAACAGGGAAAGGACTAAAAACTTTGAAATTAGTTTTGACAAGAAATTCTGACTGTCAGGACACAAAAGATGTAAAATTATTCACTATTCTGTCTGGTTCTCCTCCCCCACTCATGAATAAAATGTTCATAGAGCAAGTCAGGGGCAGAATGATTCATGTCCCAATGGGGATCTTTTAGCACTTTTAAGGTGCTTTCGGACCAAACAGTTATAGGGAATTTTAAAGAGGATCTACCCCCTGGGGAACTCCCCTAAAAACTTCACAACTTTAAGAGCCTTTTCTCTGTTTGTATTTGCACCACCAGTAGAAAGGCTGGCGTGATGTTAGCCACATCAAAATCAGCTCAACCTGGACTGTTTGTCAATATCCGTCTTCAATTTAACATTAAGAGTTATTTCTTTTAGGACTTGTAGCTTTTTCAACCATCAGGTGCAATAATAATCTTCCAAACTAATATGAGGTGCTGAGCACCTTGCCCAGTGATTACAAAATATCTCAATCAAGTCAAAGAAACACCAGCCTCACTCTCCCCTACTGTATGGACAATCCACCACTGAAAAACCATTTACATTTACAATAATGGTATCTGGCAGGTGCCTTATCCAGCTCAACTTATAGAAGTGCAATAAACAAATCCTCAAACCGATTCACTGGGTCAAAAATATAAAGTAATATCAGTCTAGAAACCTTGTTGGGGAAGTTTGAACATTTTTTTCTGTTTAATAACAAAGAGCTAATTAACGTATTTAGCGAAGAGGTCTTAACATTGTGTCAAGACTGCACGTTAACTATAGTTTATAATACTACAGACTGTGCTTCATATCCGGCTGGAAGGGTCCATACATTAGGAGAACAAAAGGAAGCCAAATGCATCAGAGAATACACTGTGTGTGGTGATAAAAGGGACATTGTTTATTAGCTCAGTCTTGGAGGTGTGACGTGATAGGTCCCCTTAATAACCATGAGACATATAATATGTTATTCCAGTTCTTCCAGATTGATTTTGAAATCACAAACATTGCTTATATCTTACTTAATAAGAAAAATACTGAAATGGCATATAACCAAAAGATGCACAGAGTAGCTGGATTTAAAAAAAAAAATCTATTAAATAAGTGAATAAGTGGATAAAAGGGTCTATAACTGCATAATATACACATATAGGAATACCTTGGAACTAGTTCTACAATTGGTTAATTTCCCAAATATTACAAGATTTTGCCCCCACTGGTTTTGTCAGGCTCAATTTGCAAGCTTGAGGCACCTGGCAGTTACAGTGGAGGCCTCTTCAGGGGGAGAAACGACTCCATTCGCTATAACCAGTGGGAGGTATGAATTTTGCAACCAACCTGAGAACCCTCCTACTAAACATTCAGCTTTTTAAGGGCACGGAGATCTATCTGCAGCTTTGTGAAAGAAAAAAAGAAAAAAGGTGAATGGTAGCTCATAGACCCCACTCCCCACAGTAAAGGAGTTCAAAGAGATTATCCTGCATTTGAGGTGGCACAACGCCAATCCAATTTGAAGTGACCATAAAATGAAGTGAGAAAAAAAAATCACAGAAAGAAAGAAAAAAAGAAAGAAAGAAAGAACAACTTCAGTGATAATTGTAGATGTAGTAAAAGTTGAGAACAGGATAATTTTACCTGATATGCGTCTGCATGTTTTCAATATACACCCACTGGCCACTTTATTAAGAAAACCTTTACACCTTCTCATTCATGCAATGGTCTACTTGCGCAAAAACACTTCCACATTCAATTAGGAATGATTCCTTCATTGCCAGTGCTTCACTACATTTCTATTTATGGCATATTACAGTTAGAGTCTGCAAGAACTTCTGAAGATGAAGGTCTGTGACATTCATCATATATAAAAATCACGCAAAGCCCCTTCTAAAGAAATGCTTTAAACTGTATACTTTGTCATACAGCTAATGTTGACCCACCTAGCTAACCAAACAGTAAATTGTGCTGTTGTTAATGAAGTGTCTTTATTTTAAACATGATATAACAACAACAACAACAATATTATTATTATTATTATTATTATTATTATTACTATTATTATTATTATTAATAATAATAATAATAATAATAATAATAATAATAATAATAATAATAATAATAATAATAATAATAATGATAATAATAATATATTGTTATTAATCATGATTATTAATCAGAAAGTTCTGGGTTCAAACCTGGCAGAAGACTGGGGCCTTCTTGTGTGGAGTTTGCATGTACTCCCTGTGCCATTGCATATTTCCTCTGGGTGCTCTGGTTTCCTCCCACAGTCCAAAGACATGCAGATTTAGTGAACTGGCATGCTAATTTGTGTACAGGTGTAAATGTGAGAGTGAATGGTTGTTCATTATTTCTGTGTTATTTCTGAGATATATTGGTATCCTTGGTCCAGGGTGTAGCCCACCTCTCACCCAAAGTCAGCTGGAATTGGCTACAGATTCCCCTGTGGCTCTAATCAATAAATGTTATACATAACAGATAGATGGGTGGATAATCGTCTTTCATCTTTATTCGTCTTCTGCCGCTTAATCCTGGTCAGGGTCACGGGGGGGAAGCTGGCGCCAATCCCAGCTGACATCGTGTGAGAGGCGGGACACACCCTGGGTAGGTCACCAATCCACCGCAGGGCAACACACAGAGACAGACAACCATTCACACTCACATTCACACCTACGGGCAATTT
>JAQMCW010000001.1:18686595-18696919 GCA_030068335.1 Chrysichthys cranchii
CTTCAAATGAGATCAGGGAGATGTGTAAAATGTGGGAAAGAGTGCAAAACTTTGTAGAAAAACACCACCTGAATAAGTCTGTAGCAGTGCCAATGATGAATCTGTTTAATGACAATACGATGTTGCATTTCTGCGAAATCCTCAAAAGGAGGCAAAAGCAGACATCATTGGACAGTTTCCTTGTTCAAGTCACATGAAAAGAAAAAGATCCCAGTGAGCCGACAGACTGCAGTGATTCTGTGAGTTGTAGTGAAAGTCAAAATTGAAGGTCTCTCCCCTCACAGCAGCCACAAGTCTTTTTAAAGGTAAAGTGCACGTTATTTTGTTTTTGTCAGGTGTGGTGGGGTTGAATAACAAGAAACAGAAACTTAGTCATAACCAGAGAACGCAAACACGGCAATAGCAAGGCTTGGCAAGAGAGTGGAAAATGGCAACTAATGACCTTGGCGTGCTTGTATGAGATTTTTTATTTATTTATTTTTTTTTAATAGCTCCCGCAATCAGTCCCAATCTGGTACACCTGTCGCCACCCACAGTAGTCTTTAGCGCGCGAGTTCTCTGATATGCACCGCTATTGGGAGTGCTCAGACCAGGTGCGCTGCACGTGTGCTCCGCGCAGGCAAATTCATGGCAGTTTTGTGTATGTTTACTTTATATTTTGTATTATATTTTGCCATTTTTATATAAATATCTGTGGATTGTGGAACAAATTATCTGAGTTTCCATTATTTCTTTTGAGGAAATTTTCTTTGGATTACAAGCATGTCTCCAGAACGAATTATGCTCGCAGTCCAAGGTTCCACTGTATAATTAAGACCATCTTTATTTCTGATTAGATTCTGATTCTGATGATCATATGCTGTACATCTCATTTAATTCCCTACTCAACTGAAAAAAAAGGTCAGAAAGCAGGATAAATCATGTGAATTTTGCCTGTTTTGTAACTTCAAAAGTGATTGCATTTAAGATGCCATTTTTTGAAAGGCTTTTACTGTCTGTGGATGAAAGTTAAGTACTTCCTCTTCATTTCTCTGTTTCAGTCCCATATGCTTCGACATGATAGAGGAAGCTCATATGACTAAATGTGGTCATAGTTTCTGGTGAGACTTAAACCTCATTTAATTGTTTTACTTTTTCTGGATATATAGAATATACGTTTCACCTTCATAAATGATGGGGAGTTTATTCTTGTCTTTTTGTCTTCAGTTACAAATGTATACGACGGAGTTTAGAGGACAGCAACAGGTGCCCGAAATGTAATTACATTATTGACAATGTGGATCAGCTGTACCCTAACTTCTTAGGTGAGTGCATCATGGATCAGCTGGGACTTTTTTTTTTTCTTTTTTTTTTTTCTTTTATATAAACCCTTAGTTAAGTCTTTAACTTTCTTACTCTTTATTGTTATCCCATTTTACTGTTTTGTTTTAACATTTAGCCATGTTCCCCATGTTCTATGAAGTGCACATGAACAACAGAGAAATCTAGAAATATATTTCATCGTCTGCCTTTCTCCCATGTTTGTGGTTAGTTAATTCACGTTGATTTGTACATTCCCATTAAAATGGTCCTGTCTTCCTATTCATCTTCATCTGACAAGCTTTCATTTTTTTAAGCCAAAAGTTATATTTTTGAAAACTGATAATTGCCATGTCCACGAATGATTTCACTAATACTTCTGTAGTAATTGTTTTGATCAAAGAAGTTGAATTGTTTGTGGCAAACAAACGTGAATGGTGTGAAATACACACAGTCAGACATCCTAGTGTCATTTGTAGAGAATATGTGTGCTCTTGGAAGGATGCTTTACCAATCACATTATTGGAATTAACCTACAGGAACTAACTGTTGTATAATTAAGCTTAATACCTTTTTCTTCCTTTAGTTCCAGAAGGAAGAGCATTCACTCTTTTTTCTTCTATCACTCATGGGATCAAATGAAGTCTGAAGTTTATCCCTACATTGATCTTGTGACTTGACATATGCATAAAAGTTTGCTATTTAAGTTAATTAATAAGGACTAATGTATAATCTTCTTCAAAATTTCAAACTTGGCACACTGTGTTCTAGAAAAAAGTTAGTGAATCATTCAGCACAATGTTCTGTCCTTGCATATAAAATATATTGTTCCATTCTAGCATTTTTATTTTCTGTTTAACTAGTTATAATGAAATGGATGGTTGTCTAATTCACCAGTGTTCTCATATACCTGTGTAATCCTGATTTGGAAAAAAACTGCCTGTGATCTGTACATGCTAATTAATTAATCCAGTAAAAGTTGTTAAATTAGCAGCCTAATCTCAGCCACTACGTCTAGAATGTATCTTGATATCTTGATTCAGAAGTAACTTGATAGTTATAAGCTTGGAGGTACTTCACACCACCAGGAAGTGCTATATACTCTGTTGAAGCTACTGCTGCTCCCAGTGGACTTGCATTGTATTACAGTCTACCTAGAAACACAGGCTCATATGTTGTAATGGTTTATAGTTGGTTAACCAACAGTATGGTGCATATGGTCCATCAGTTAATCCATGCAAATTAATTTTTGTCAGCTTAGTTGGTTATATAACTTTTAGTTGCAATTTCAGACAGGTTTAAAGACGAGTTGCTTATGTGTGTGGCAAACTGGCAAGACCTATTAAACATCATGAGCAAGTGATAGAGTCCAAAAATGTTGGAAAAAACTAAGGATCAAATTTAGGATTTCCTGCCTGTATCCTGTTTGGATACCTCTTCTTTAAGAAAACAAACATCTTTCACCAAAAAGGGATAGGGCTAGGTAAATAAGGAACCATTTTAACCAAATGCTGTACAGTAAGGTTACACTTACAAGGAATTTGATTTGAAATTTGCTCCAAGATCAATATAAGCAAGAAAAAATAATGGTCAACATATAAGGAAGTACAATTATAAAGAAATAATGATGCAAAATGTGAATGTTACACATTTATCTACTCTTAATATCTATAGAGTTTTAATCAAAGAGTTAAAGTGCATTATCTCTTTTTGTTGAAAACTAGTATGTATAGACAGTCAGGCTGTTTAAAGATACTTTATTTGCTTGTTTGTTGTCTGTGTGTAATTTCCTCATGCAGTAAATATCATACTAAGGTCAAGTTGTTGGTTTTGCGCCGTAGTGTAGTGGACAAGTCTAATGGATTCAGTTTGCAAACAATCTGAATACCAGCTGTTAAATTGGCACATGCAAAATTCCTAACACAATAGAGGTGATAGCAGAAATGCTTGCAAAAGGAGTAACTTTGTATTTTTGTGGTTTTCTGAATAGTAGAAAAATGTCCAAATTTTTCCATTTTCCAAAGCTGCCACATGCATGTGTACTACAGTGTAAAAAAAAAAAAAAGGTTTTACTTTCTATAGCTAACTAAACGATATTAAGAGGGCCTTAGGTCAGCATGTACAGGTCATGCAGATTGCATGTTGAGCCTATTTATTTATATATTTACACTTTTGTAGTTAATGAGCTGATCCTGAAGCAGAAACAGAGATCCGAAGAGAAGCGACTGAAACGGGACCACCCTGTAAGTGTGGATCAGCATGTACTTTTACGAACAGCACTGGAGTTTGTCAGACATTTATTTAATCATTTTGTAATGTCCAAGAATGCTACTGAAAACTAAAAGAATTAATGATGAACCTATATGTTGATATATACCATAATGAATAGTGCATTAATATATTTGAATACCATTATGTCCAGTAAATAATGTGCTTTGTTTATAGAATGGAACCAAATGGCAGTTTTTCCAGGATGTTCTTGGCACAGATCAGGAGCATCTGGATTTAGCAAATGTCAACTACATGTTGGAGCTGTTGGTGCAGAAAAAGAAGCAGCTTGAAGCGGTTGGTATACCTTTTTCAACACCTAAAAGGCATTTGATTGATGTTGGTTGTTTGCTTCATGCCTGTGAGGGTTTTTTGTTTGTCTAGGTCATTTTGAAATGTCATATAACTTACACTAGCCTCAGAGATCTCGTCTGAACTTATGACTTTATTAGTAGGTAGTGAAATGGACAGATTGATGTCTTAAGTCACTACAATTGGAAATGATGTGACATACTACCAGTATATTTACTTTTTTGTTTATTCTGTTGGGAAATGCTTTTATTCAAACAGACAGCAAAAGCACAGAATTAGGGCTGAGTGATATAGACAAAATCTTGTATGGATAAATTTATATCTTGAAACGTTGTGTCTGGCATTGTATTATATTTATACAGATCTATACGAAATAACGGCATCAGTGGTCTGCAGAATACTTTACAAATAACTGGTTACTGGGAAGTGTCTGATTTTACCCAAACCGTGCCCAAATTACAGAAATAAACCCCTTTTTAGGTGCAGGTTTTCTCATCTTGTAGTTGGGCTGATGTCTGTTCTGTTTGTGAGTGTTGTGGGAAGTTTCATTCTGTTTCACACTTCTGCATGCTTGTTTGTTACAGTACACTGCTAGTAGCTCCTAGTAGCAAATTTAGGGAAGTAAAGGGGCTTTTGTGACATTGACAATACAGAAAAATATCTGTAGACATTGTTCTGTCATCCTGTGACGGGGTGGGCAAGCCAAGCCCAAGCCATGACTGGTGTGGGTGCAAGTTTTTTTGGATGACCTTTCTATGAGCAATTAAAATACTCCTGTCCTGCCTCTAAACAGCTTTATTATTGGATGATTGAGAGGCCATCCAAAAAACCTGCACCCACACAGGCCCCCTCTATTGCTTGGGCTATGCGCCTTGTCCTATGATGTATATTGCCATATTGCTCAGACCTACACAGAATCCAAACAAAGCATAGGGTCTAGCTTTTGAGGATGAATACCTTTGGTAAAGGTTCCAACAATGGCTTTTCTTGCAGTCTTGACCTTTAAATTCCCAGCCTTACTGCCACTAGCATTCCCTCTTTTACTGAGATACCATCATTCTCCTCTAATAGATAGTTTGCTTGCTGAAAGTGTGGTGAGATGGTTCTTTGAAAATGTCATGGTTGTGTTTGTTTCTACAGGAATCGCAAGCAGCTCAGCGTCAAATCCTAATGGAGTTCTTGAAAGAAGCTCGGAGAAATAAGAGAGAGGTTGTTTGTGTTTACGTATAGTACATTGGTTAGTTTTCAAATATTGCAGAAACATAACAGGTAACATTTTTTTTTCTTTTCTTGCATAGCAACTGGAGCAGTTACAGAAAGAACTGAACTTTTTGGAAGAGGACATAAAGAGTGTTCAGGTAAATTGAAACTATTAAGTAATGGCATAGATTGATAAGGTCATTTTTTTGATAGTTGTTCTTTTTTGTAAGCTCATTGCTAGGGCTTGTGTATGCTCTTTTTAGGATATGAGTGGGCTCTACTCAGCAGTTATTGATATGGACCCCAATTTGGACAGCACTGTTCCCCAGTTTGGAGAGGCACACTCTCCTGCACCCAGGTAAGGCCAGCCTGAGCCTGTATTTGGCCTTAAAACTTGGCAATAGCTATAAGGATACTTGGATATTGTACCTAAACTCCATGGAATTTTCTATATTTGTGTAATTCCCATATGAAACATGGTCGTATCTTCATGTACATGACATTAACGAGCAAATACAGTCTCCTGTAAGTAAAGATACACAGGTTTTCTGATCATTTTTGAGGATAATGAATAAATCATTCAAACTGTGAAACTGGAAGTTGGGAAAAATAAAGTGACTATTAAGCTAATGACTTTAAAAAGCTCATTGTGGTCAGAATTTAGCAACCTGGAGTCCATTTAATGAAACAAGTTCAGAGGTGCAGTCTAGAAATACTTTGAAAAACAAAACGTTTGCGCTTCTGACAAGAAGCATATCCAGATAGAAATCATGCCATGGCAGGACACCAAGAAGGAAGCCTCTGCTGTCAAAAAAGAATGCTGTTGCATGCCTGAAGTTTGCAAAGGGCACTTGGACACTCCACAGTGGTACTGGGAAAATGTTTTGTTAAGTGGCAAAAACAAAATGGAACTATTTGGGAGGAACAAGCAGAACATTTGGTGTAAAATGGGCACTGCATATCAACATCAAGACATCATCCCTACAGTATGGTGGCGGGAACATCATGATTTGGGCCTGCTTTGCTGCATCAGGGCATGGACAGCTTGCATTATTGATGGGAAAGTGAATTCCCAAGTGTATCAATATCCCCAGAATAATTTGAGGGTGTCTGTCCATCAACTGAAGCTCAGAAGAGGCTGGGTGATGCAACAGGACAATGACCTCAAACATCGCAGCAAATCCACAGCCCAGTGGTTTTAGAAGAAGAAAATCTTCCATTTGGAGTGGCCCAGTCAGAGCCCAGATCGCAGTCCTATTGAGATGCTGTGGAATGATGTGAAGACAGTCAAAGATTATGGAAGAGTTAAGGCAGTTCTGCAGGGAAGAATGGGCTAAAATTTACCCCACGATATGCATGTCTGATCTGCATTTCCAGGAAGCGCCTGGTTGAGGTCATTGCTGCCAAAGGAGGGTTAACCAGTTATTAAATCCAAAGGTTCACTTACCTTTTCCACTACTGCTGTGAATGTTGAATGTGTTTTGTATACTGAAGACATGAAAGAGTAGAATTTTTTGTGTGTTATTGGCTTAAGCGCATTGTGTGTATCAGTACCTGTGACTTAGATGATCAGATCACTTTTTAGGACCAATTCATGCAGAAAACCAAATTCACATAGTTTTTACTTTGACCATATATTAAAGACTGCAGAGCCACTCTATGGATGACTGTGGTAGCTCAGAGCTGATTTGTACATAAACGCATCAAGGAATTCCCACTAAGGCACTGAAGATTATGGGTAAACATGCCTCCAAAATCTTAACAAAAACAAGAAAATGATAATGAATTCTTGAACAAAATTTCAGAAGATGAGACATGCATGAAAAAACAGGACATGTTCAAAGATAAGATAATACGAGTTTCAGTGAAATGTTACCATAAATTGTTCTTAAAGGTTAAAT
Organism: Chrysichthys cranchii; assembly: GCA_030068335.1. Lineage (NCBI taxonomy): Eukaryota > Metazoa > Chordata > Actinopteri > Siluriformes > Claroteidae > Chrysichthys > Chrysichthys cranchii. The sequence continues at coordinate 18,693,576 of JAQMCW010000001.1, forward strand.
CCAGCCTGAATAACTTGCACATCAACATTTATCATAGATGTGCTATATGGTTAAGAGTATGTAGACACCTGACCATCAATTTTATACCTTTATGTGGTTTTTTCCCAATTTAAAAAAGGAAACAATGTTGTAATCACAATTTTCTAGAACAGGATTGGAGCCATGGAGGTTTAAAACCTCAGCAACACTGCTTCACCTGATATACTTGTGCCACCCCAACATCCACTAAAATGTTATGATTTGGTATAGAATGCTTCATTAACAAAAAAACTGTGTGGAATTCAAGTGCAGACTGTTGATGAATGAAAAAGCTATCATCACTTGTATCATCACTAGTTACTACTGATTAGCAGTTGGCCTGTTGAACATGTAAGCTTGTTTAGCAGGGTAAGGGGATGGGCACCTGATGTTCATACTCAGAAGTTGCTCGTAGATTGCTGTTTACACAATTGAACATTTTTGAGTTTGTAGTAAACAGTTATACAAAAGAAGCTATTTTTAATCACACTATCTTGTTACCCAGATGAGGATGGATTCCCTTTTGAGTCTGGTTACTCTTCCTCACGTTGTCTCAGGGAATTTTTTTTTTCTCATCACTGTCACCCCTGGTTTGCTCATTCGGGATAAATTTATACATTTAAAATGTAGATTTTATGCCGTTTATATATTTCTGTAAAGCTGCTTTGTAATGACATGCATTCAAATTAAATTTAACTTATACACCTCTTGGCATTTTCCAAATTGCATATTGATAGTCTCTGTACATTTGGGGAAAAAGTAAAATTTCTCTGATTGCTTTTTTTTTTGTGAAAATGCCACATCAAGTAGCATATTTTCCAATGTAGTAAATAAAGGCGTTCAAAACAAGTTACAGTTGACATTTGCAACATCTGAAACAACTATCTAATCAGATCTGTGATCAGAAATGTTGTCTGAAGAACAAAGTAAAAAAAAAAATAAATAGTCTGCCAAGTGTTGTCTTCTAATGCAAACTATTTTTTTCAGCAGTAGCATCATTGAACCCACAGAGTACATCCAGGCTCCCCAGTTTGGAGGAAGCTCACAGGTAAATGTGCAAGTAATAAAAAAAAAAAAAAAGTCTTCATATTAGTATTATTTAACTCGGCACAGGATATTCTTACATGAGAATCTGATGATCATGTTTATGGAATGTGTCCAAAAGGGTAAAAGACAGACATCATACAATAGCACTTTGGCCTCTCGGAGAAAGAGGCTAACTGCACACTTTGAGGACTTGGAGCAATGCTACTTTTCTAACAGGATGTCACGGATCACAGGTGAGCATGCATATTTCTTAAAGCTCCAGTAAGGACAGCCTTGGGTTGGTATACTCTTCCAGAATTATTGGCACCCTTGGTAAAGATGGGTTTAAAAAATAAAAAAGGTTATGAAAAATGTCACAAGGGTTAATGACCCTAGTGAATTGACAAAAATAGTTGGAAAATGGAAAAAAAAAAATTATATTTTAAATTGGTCAAAAGCAGGTATTGATCCTGATTTGTCTGATCATGATATTTGTTTTCCATCTTTGGTGACTTGGTACAGGTCTGTGCAGAGACCTTTAGAGAGGCAGGTGTTCAAATTTAAAAAGCGGCATGTGGATTAAGGCTCACCTGTTTTCTGAAACAAACTCGTCACCTGCCCTCTTAATGTAACTTTCTTCCTCTGCACCCCTTGTACTTCTGAAATGCTAATTTTAATTTTGGTTTCAGTTTGTTTTCAGAATTGACTGACTACTCTTTAGCCACATTGTTTACACAGTTGATTTGTGTATTGAAAGATCAAACCACTTTTACTTTTGAGAAGGAGGTAGGGGTATGTGGGCAGGAAGCCATCAGAAAAGCAGATAAAGGAAACTGTGAAAGTATTGTGAAAGTTATTTATTTATACTTTGTCAAAGTAGCAAAAATTAGCTAAATCAATTTATATCCCAAGTTTTTTTTTTGAGGGCCTTCCTCCAGACATCACCCTGTTAACCACCCTCATCCAATTAGTACCCTTCAGCTTATGCCCCCCCCTGGTTTTTGCCATTTAAATTAAAAATTTAATTCTCAATACTTTTTTTTTACATTTGTGAAATTTTGCATTCCCATGGTAAGGTTCAGAAAGTTGAATGAAATCTAATGTTTTTACTTAATCATCTATCAAGAAAATTTAGAAGTTTCTTTATGCAAAAAAGAAAATCGATTGTGCATAGTCTACGTAAGGAAGATAATGTACAAAAAACTATTGGGGAAGTTCCTGGAGATGGGTAGCTAATGATATCCTGGTCACTGTTATTTATATACAGATTTTCATACGTAGCAGCAAATGGACATCTGGATCCGATAAGAGCAGGAGTAATAGTGTTTGCAAAACTTATAATTACAAATCTTGTATTGAAGGGCATAGCTGTGCTAGTCGACCAAGAGTCCACAAACCATAAAACATTCAAAATTTCCAGGAAATCAAATATTAAAGGCTATATTAAATATTCTTTCCATGCTGCTCCATTTAGATAAAACATTAGGCAGAACGCTATGACTAGTTCACTTTAGGTTGAACCTGTGTAATTATTATTATTATTATTATTATTATTATTATTATATGTATATAGTTTCAGGAATATTTGTTTCATGCAGCTGGATGTCATCATAAAAACAGGAGCATGAAAATTTCCAAAAAACACCCCAAACATTTAGGCAGTAAGCCATTGTTAGCCATACCTAGCTGGGCTAGGTAGCTTACACAGTGGGATTTGGAGAAAATATGCATTGAATAATGGAAAAAAAAGGAAAGTCAAAATGTGCAAAGCTCACTGACACAACAAAGACAACTCATAGCTCTAATTTCTGCTGAAGGACAATGCACCAAATATTAAATATTTGTTGGGCTCGTGTGTGTGTGTACATTGATCATCCACATTATTAAAAATACCTGTACACCTGCACATTCATTCATGTATCTAATCAGTCAATCATGTGACAGCAGCACAGTGCAAAAAAGCTTGCAGGTACAGATCAAGAGCTAAGGTTAATCTTCACATCAAATATCAGAATTGAAGAAAAAAGTGATCTATGTGACATGGATATTGGTATGCAGCTTTGCATATTTTCACAAATAACAGTAATTTTTAAGGGTTTTTTTTGTTTACTCAACTCAACTTTATTTATAAAGCACATTTTAAACAACACCAGTTGCCGCCAAAGTGCTGTACAATAAAAACTAAACACATAATAAAACAGTATAATAAAACATACACAGACATACACAAACAATAAAAACACATAAAACAACAACCATAAAAGACGCACAGCTCACCTAGAGGTAAAAGATAAAGAAAA
>JAQMCW010000001.1:18700366-18713498 GCA_030068335.1 Chrysichthys cranchii
TAGTTGCCATTTTCCGCGCTCTTGCCAAGCCTTACTATTCCCGTGTTTGCTTTCTCCGGTTCTGACTAAGTTTCTGTCTCTTCTTATTCAATCCCACCACACCTGACAAAAACAAAATGACCTGCACTTTTCCTTTAAAAGGACTTGTGGCTGCTGTGAGGGAGAGAGGAGAGGACTTTCACTTTTGACTTTCACTACAACTCACAGAATCACTGCAGTCTGTCAGCTCACTGGAATCTTTTTCGTTTCATGTGAATTTAACAAGGAAACTATCCAATTTTAGTTGCTTTTGGCTCCTTTTGAGGATTATGTGGAAATGCAACATTGCATTGTCATTAAACAGATTCATCGCTTGCACTGCTACAGCCTTATTCGGGTTGTGCTTTTTTATAAAGTTTTGCACACTTTCCCACATTTTATACATCTCCCTGATCTCATTTGACGTGAAGAATCAGTCTTTTTCTATGCTGGCGTGGATGTTGATTATACGAGTGAGCCAGAATCCTGCAGTGAGTGAGAGAGAAGTTGTGGCCATGTGCGTCTCGGCAGACGAAGTGTACGCATACTACTCGTATTGCAAGACATCACTCGTTAACCAAGTCAAAATTTATTAATTTTTTGCTCGTCTTGCAAAACATTTGCAGACCAAGTTACTTGCAATCCAAGGTTCCACTGTGTGTGTGTGTGTGTGTGTGTGTGTGTGTGTGTGTACACATAGCACAGTATACACAGTGGTACCTCAGAACTTGAACTTAATCCGTTCAGAGCTCTGGTTCAAATCCTAAAAAGTTTGAGTTCTGATCGAATTTTCCCCAGAAATAAGAAATAATGGAAAACCAATTACCGTATTTTCCGGACTATAGAGTGCACCGGAATATACGCCGCACCCACTAAATTTTAGAAGAAAAATTATATTTTTCCATATATTAGCCGCACCGGACTATAAGCCGCAGATACATACTGTGGCGGAGGCGGGCTCACACCATAGCCGGATAACCACACTACAGCGAAAGCAACGTCCAGTGGTTAGGAGAATCTCCTAGCAACAGCCAGGAGACAGCTCCTCGTCACCCTCTGGCTGAGGGTTGAGGACTGACAACTCATCTGTATACAACCAGAGGAAGAACAGGCTCGCACACCAATCACCCACACATGGCCGAACCGGCCGCATGTCACCCGAGCGAAACAGCAACCCGGAGATGGTGAAGTCACACACACTCACACACACACTCACAGAGAACACTCCAAATATCCTCCAATTAACAATAACACAACATGGGACAAATTCTGACAGTCTAACAAACACTGAACACAGTTAAAACACAATAAAAACACACAACTTCACCACTATGCAAACTATGCACCCCGGAGCATGATAGGAAACCCCGCCCACACCCGTAAGCGCTGCCACAATACGTTGTGAAATGAGATATTTACATAAAGATTTTGTAAATGTTTATTTATATACCTTAATTGTTTTCAAATGGTGCCTGTAACATGGCAGTAAAACAGCTGATAGAACGAAAACAAGTCATGTTTTCGAAATGAAAAGTCATGTCTTTATCCATCCTCCTCCTGTTTAAATGGTGCCTGTAACACGGCAGTTATGAATAGTTGTGACCGTAAAGTGAATGGCCGCCAAGACACTGTTTACACCGAGCCCGGTCTAGCTTACCGCTGGAGACACCGGAAGCCGCATTTTGTGGGAGATTAAACTATATGTGTACCGATCAGAGAAATTCAACACCGGGGTAATGCTATTGACTGTCCTTGAACACATCAACAAAAATACCAGAAAAAACAGAAACCCAGCCAATCGGAGTGGTTTTGCGAGCGTGCGATTGAGCAACCAGAAAGTACTGCAGCGACGCTTCCGGGTGTGGGCGGGGGTTTCCCATCATGCACCGGGGTACACCGTCCGCATATTCTGCATTATTGTTAAAGTTGTATTTATTATGTGTGTTTACTCTTGTAGACTGTTCTAGAGTTATTATGTGTTGTGCTGTATCGCTCGGGGAATATTTGGGAGTGTTTTGCGGTATGTCTTGTGAATCCACCGTCCACGAGACGCCGGCTCACCTGGGGGACGTGCGGCCAGCTCTGCCATGTGTGTTGAGTGTATGTGAGTGTGTGAATGATTAGCGTGCAAGTCCGTTCCTCTCCCGGGTTGCACACAGATGTAGCTCTCTTAAGAGCTACCCTGTCTTTGTAGCCTGAGGGTAGTGTCTCCTAAGCTGTTTCTAGGAGATTTTTCTCAAGAGCTCCTTTGTTGTGAGTATCTGGCGATGGAGGGAGCCCGGCTTCACCACACTACGAAACGGAGTCGTGGGGGCAGACTAGCCGTGCAGATTAGCATACATACGCATGTACCTACTGATGGCAGTTAGTGAAGAAAAATCCATACATAAGCCGCATTGGTGTATAAGCCGCAAGGTTCAAAGCGTGGGAAAAAAGTAGCAGCTTATAGTCCGGAAAATACGGTAATTGGTCCCCGGCCCCAAAAAAATACACCTAAATATGTCTTTGTTTGTTTGTTTGTTTTTTTTTTGTTTGTTTAAACACAAAATGAATAGGATAAAACAAGAAGAGCACATACTAAACACATCTAAGCACATTTATCAAAACAGTAATTTATAAAGTGTTTATTTTTATTATTACTCTGTAACCCTTTGTTTCTGCTGAGAGATGTGCTGCATGACTCCTTTCCCTGTGCATACTGTCAGGAATGTAGGGTGTGCGCGGACGCATGTGCAGATGGGAGACCAAAGTAAGATCCATACTGGTTTTAATAGCAGTCACAGCAAAGTTACAGGCAAATGGCAGGCAAAACAGGTGGTCAAAACACTCAAGGGAATATCCAAACAACACAACAAGGGCAAAGGCTATAATCACAAAAACCAAATGGATAGAAAAAGGGTCAAAACCACGGAGCATAAACAGTCAGTAATCAGGGATTGGCAATAGCGTGGGGAATGCAGTCTAAAGCTTTGCACCTTGGTGTGACTGAGCAAGTCTCTTTAAAGTCTGTGTCATTAGTTACCAAATGTGTAACACCTGTAGCATCCCACATGATGCTCGGGCATGGCGTGAGTCCTAGCGCATGCGCCGGTGACGTTGCGGCAGTGTTCTTGGAGCGGTGTGTGTCCTCTGGACTGGACTGCTATTGTGGCTACCCAAAACGGGTGTGTGAAAAGGGGGCTCCGCGCGGGCAGTTTCATGTCACGTACAAGTTATCTTGGGTCCATAGTTCAACTTCTGAGACTCAGATCGAGTTCTAGGTCATTTTTTTTAAACTGATTGGTTTGACTCAAGAAATTTGAGTTCTAATGAGTTCGAGTACTGAGGTACCGCTGTGTGTATGTGTACACGCGCACACGTGTGTGTGTGTGTGTGTGTGTATAATAGAAACACATGGAATTATGTGGTAAACATAGAAGTGTTGGAAGACACCAGCATATGTTTCATATTTTAGTTTCCTCCAAGTGGCTACCAAAGTCATGTTACCTTAATGACAACTTTGCACCACTGTTGGCATGAACTTCACCAGTTTCATGAGGTAGTCACCTGGAATGCTTTTCAGTAAACAGGTGTGCCTTGTCAAAAGTAAATTTTTGTAATTTCTTGTCTTCTTAATGTGTGTGAGACCATCAGGTGTGTTGTGTTGGGATACAGTTAATAGCCCTCTTCAACAACTTTATTAATTCATATTATGCCAAGAATTACTCAACTAACTGGAGAGAAATGACAGTCTAACATTACTTTGACATGAACCATCAAAACACTATGATGAAACTGGCTCTCTGGAGGACAACTGTGCCAGGTAAGGAAGAGACCAGGACTTACCTCTGTTGCAGAGGCTAAGTTTATTAGAGTACCAACCTTAGGAGTCACCAGTTAACAGCACATTATATTGCAGCCTACATTAATGTTTTACAGAGATCAAGTAGCAGGCGCATCTCTTCATCTACTGTTCAGAGGCGATTGCATACTTTGGTCTAAATTTGATAAGTTTGGTTGGATTTTTGGTGTCTTTATAAGAGGCAGAAAAAGAGGAATGGTATCTGCATCTGCATGCGTGGTTCCCACCATTAAGTATAGAGGAGGAGGTGTAATGGTGTGGGGGTGCTTTGCTGTGACACATTTGAGGATTTATTGAAAACTGAAGGCACACTTAACCAGCATCACTAACTATGGCATTCTGTAGTGACATGCCATCCCATCTAGTTTGCACTTGTAGGGACCATAATTTTTTTTTCACCAAGACAGTGACCCAAAACACGCCTCCATGCTATGTAAGGGCTGTTTAACTAAGAGTGAAGGAGTGCTGCATCAGATGATGTAGCCTCTATAATCACCTGACCTAAACCCAATTCATATGGTTTGTGATGAGTTGCACCACAAAATAAAAGAAACTCAGCCAACAAGTGCTCAACATATATGAGAAAGATGTATATGAGAAGACTGTTGGAAAACCATTCCAGGTAACTACCTCATGAAGCTGGTTGCCAAGAAGCTTTGGTCTGATGCTAAAGGTCTGCTACTGCGAAGAATGCAAATTATAAAACATTTTGCTTTGTCTACACTTTTTTTTTGCTAACTACATTATTCCATATATGCTATTTCATACTTTTGATGCCTTCCTCATCATTCTGCAAAATAAATCTAAAATAATAAAAAATAAAAATAAACAGCATTGTTCTATAAAATGAATAAAAATATAAAACCATTGAATTAGAATGTGTGCCCAGACCTTTGATTAGTACTGGTCTGCTTGTGTTGCTGTAAATTGAACAGAAGTATGTTCTTGCTGTTATCATAAATATAGTAATTCCAGTCTTTCACAGTGCTAATTTTTGAACAAATTCTTCTTTTTATGCACCTCAAGACCACTGTGTCCACTACTACGATTTGCGGAACACTAAGCAACCCATCATGGTCTTCAAAGGTCACCGGAAGGCTGTGTCCTATGCGAAATTCGTCAATGGAGAAGAGATTGTGTCGGCGTATGTATATGGCTATACGTACTTTTATGAATAATTTTTAAAAGTTACAACACTGTGGAACTGTAGAAATTCAGACGTATTCATGTGCTAGAAAAGCTGTGCTAAAATGTAAGTAAATGAACGACAAATTATATGTGCAATTGTGTTTTTCCCACAGCTCCACGGACAGCCAATTAAAGCTGTGGAATGTGAACAAGCCCCACTGTCTGCGCTCTTTCAAAGGCCACATCAATGAGAAAAACTTTGTAGGTCTGGCCTCCAATGGAGACTATGTAGCATGTGGTGAGTTATAAATCCCTTTATACATTTCCTGAATAAGGCTCAAGTGTTGCTTTTTTTAATATTATTAATTATCCTCATGTGAAACACCAGGAGGGAGGGAGAGTGTTGGTGTGTGTGTATGTGTGAGAAAGAGCCCGATTAGGGTGGACATCTAATGGTACATTTCCACTGCTGCAAATTTTGCTGCGCTATTATTCAGATTGTATTGGGGAGAAATTCTGGTTGGTGAATAACTGAAAGTAACATTGCGAGATGCCAGAAACAACAGAAAAATGTATCCTATTTCCCCTACATTTACATTGGGGTGACACGAGAGAGACAAACAGGTTGCTAGAGGCTGGATTCTGTTCATTCTTCATGCTTATAGCAACAACATGCAAGTGACTTGGCTTGACTTCTGAAGTGAAAAATCAAAGACCAATATTGAATCATGACAGACACTGACTAAAAACGGAAGTGAAGACAGTGTGAGTATAACAGTGAAACTTTGAGCTCATTACCACTTGAAGCTAGTTAGCTAAATAACACAAAATACAAGTTCCGTGCTGATTCCATTGGCTCCAAATAATTTCCAAAAACCCTTTAATAACATTCATTTTTTTTATAGTTGATTTTTATCTGTGGACATTTAAGTTTACAGATTTTTTATTTAAAGTAAGTCGACTGCAGACAGAGTGCAGATCTATGTACTTGCAGATAATGCACACTAGTGTTTCAGTAATTATGTCTCATTTATTATTAAATTGTTGCAATATTATCATATGCAAAATGATAAATGAACTGTATCAATTATTTATATCAGCATGGTGGGTTTTTTTTTTTAAATATTGTGTATACTTTTTTTTAATATCTTAATTGATGTCACTCTGCTGCTTTCAGGAAGTGAGAACAACTCCCTATACCTGTACTACAAGGGACTCTCCAAAACATTGCTGACCTTCAAGTTTGACACTGTGAAGAGTGTATTGGACAAGGACAAGAAGGAAGATGACACTAACGAGTTTGTCAGTGCTGTATGTTGGCGGGCTTTACCAGATGGGGTAAGGTTTATTCTTACTTACATTTTCACAGATTGACGAATCATTAACCATTCTGTTTCATGAGTTTATGAAAGGTTGTATATTTTGGGATAGTTAATTACTTAAGTATATTTAAATAATAATTTCTGGAACACTGTAGTTGGAATTGGTTATTAAGGTGAATCTGTTTTCTTCAGATGTAGGAATTATTCCGGAGGAAAAAAAAATTCCTTGTCTGCGTATCACTTTCTGTGATTGCTAAAGCATTGTCTTCATCACACTACAAAAAGGAAGGCAAAAAGAGCATAAAGCCCAGTGATGGCTGTAAAAAGAGAGACTACCAAGAGAATGACTACTTATAGCTGCTGTAACAAAGATGACAACATGAACTAAATTGTCTTATGGACACTCCCCAATGTTAATTGTATCCATAAATGAGTACAACATGTTTGTTAATAAATAAAAAAAATTGAGGAGATGCATTGTGATATTTATTGATTAAACAAAATTAAAATGATTACAGGTAGTTGTAACAACTCTTTAGGTCACCTGTCTGAATAAGGGGAGTGTTCTTTACACAAAAGCCTAAAGGCTGTAACAAGTTTTGGGTATCCAGATTGAGGAAATAAAATATGTAATTAAAAGTGCTAATTATCTCAAATAACAGTGACTGATTAGAATTCTAAAATCTAGATATGTTGAATAGTATGGCAACAGATTTAGTTTTAGTCTTTTCTATTGTGATCTCTCATGTTCTCTGATGACTAACCTGTTTCTCAATTCACAGGAGTCCAATGTGCTGATTGCAGCCAACAGTCAAGGAACAATCAAGGTATGTGATTAGAGTAAATTCTTTTTTTCATTTATAATGATCCACATTTTGCTTCTTTCCCTAAAGTCGATCTCTATCTTAATGTTATTTTAAATTCTAGTACTGTTCTGTATAGAATGGTTCAATTGGTACCTTATTTTGTTTGCATTTTTCCATACTGTTCTCTGTATTTGTTTATTTATTTATTTGTTTTTTGTTGTTGTTTTTTTTTTTTTTTGAGAAATGGACAGCACACTTTTGTCCAACAATCAGTTGACAAAATAAGCTTTTCCGAGCAATGTCTAATCACTATGCTGACAAAATTACAAAGAATCTGCCATGCTAGTCAAATTCTTTATTGGTGAAAGGTGATTCCATATTAACAAGCTAGCATATGTTTGTTTGTGAGACTATTTCCACCTGGAAAATGAGTCATTCTTCAACTAAACTTAAAAAGAGCTTGAAAAATCTGTTCACTCACTCAAATTCACTTACTCGTTCAATTTTTGGGCCTACTCTACCCTTGTCAGATTGTGGATCTTTTGAAAATTCTGGAATTTAATTTATGAGTGACTGTATGAACCCTATTAAACATCTAGAACTGTTCCCTTATTCAAGTGTTTCTTCTTCCTAAAGGTACTTGAACTAATTTGAACGTCTGCTGGAAATCATCAGAGCCTTTTGTCAAACCAGGGGAATATTTCTAACGGAATGTGACTGAGCACAAAAGGAAAAAGACCTCTGGACTCAGAATGATGTGTGCTCCAGGATCAGGACCATTTGAGACCTCCAGAGAATAGATATGGGCATTTCTGGTGGAAAAGGAAATGGACACTTGTTTCAAAAGCCTTTTTTGGAGTAAAATGCTTAACAAAGACTGAGCCCTCAGTAGAGGCAAATGTGTCAAATGTTAGCTATGTGAGTACAAAGCCAAAGCACAAGACCAGAACACAATGATATGCTTTTTGTTGTACAAATAATCAATTGCTACATCATTCTTTTGAGTCTGTAGTATCCATATATTCTTTTCATTTGATACAATGTCTGACCTATAAAATACCCACTCTGGCTGATACTGCTGGACTCTCCGAAATAATTACTGGGCCTTCTTCTGTTTATATGTTGCTTATGTTAAGGGACCTCGAGACTTGGCTGCCTCATGCAAATAAGGCGAATTTCCTTTAAAATGCTTTGCAAGTCATGTGGTAAAGAAGATACTAAACTGATTTTAACTTTAATGTCATTAGTTGCCATGACTTCCTTATTCTTTTCCCCCCTAGTGGACATGTTTTGACAAACCTAGGGATGAATAAGATGTTATGATGACACTATGTATTCTCTATTGGGATTATTTAACAGTCACCCAAAACATTGCTGCTCTTTTTATCATTAAATTTCTGTACAAGTATTATTTATTTTTGTAATTTATAGAAACTTTGTGAACTTCACACCCAGTTATAGAGTGTAGGTTTTTGGAGCTTGGACTTTTGTTGCATCTCAGTAATTCCCTATTTGTGTACCCATTCTATGATTTTAACCTATTCATTTGAATGAATAAATAATTCTCTTTCAATTGATTATTTTTGTCTTAATCTCATATAATTCGGAACCATCCTGTTCAATTAGATCTGAAAGAAACAACATGGTACTCATGGTAGGGTTCACCTTTTCTCCGGACAAATGATTTTCCAGATGTCCCAAACAATCGGAAGGATTCATCAGAGAAAATAACCTTGTGCCAGTCTTTTGCTGTCTAATCCTTGTACTACCTGAAGAATTTCAGTCTATCTTTGATGTTTTTCTTGGAAGAAATTACATGTTTGTCTAATTTAACTGAGATATTTTATAAATTAAATTTGGTTATTTGTGTATAGGGGCAATTACTTTTTCCACACAGGTGAGAGAGGTTTGGGGAGATTTTGTTCTTCAGTAAATCACAAGGTCACGTAACAACTGTATTTTGTTTCATATGAGGGAGAATCAAAAAGTAAAGGCAAAATACATTTGCTTTAAGACAAATATCTGAGAAAATTAACACATTACTATTCTGCATAGTCCCTGTGCCTGATGGCACATTTGATGTATCGTTCAACTAGTTTCTGTATTTCCACAGAGAAGATGATTTTTTTTTTTTTGTTCTTTTGGCTGCTCCCAAAGCCAGGTGAGCACCGCTGCCTTTACTTCATCATCCGAGGTGAATCTGTGACTGTGCAGCACCTCCATCAGTGGACCAAAGATGCGATAATTGGTCGGCACCAGATCTGGGCTATATGGAAGATGTGGAAGACATTCAGTCCAAAGCCGTTGCACTGGAGACCACAACAGAATGTACTGCTGCTGCATGAGGACATGCATTGTCATGTTGCTTCAAGACTGGTTTGGACAGCATTCCTCTCTTTTTGCTGCAAATTGCAGGTTTAAATTAATTTCACAGCAATGCACAGTAATTTGCACTGGTCACTGTCTGCCCATGCCCATTGTCTATTATGGCAAATGCAGATCCATAGCTGATATCCAAATGTAGAGCCAATTATCACACCGTTATCCATCAGTCTTCTCTAATCAAGATATAAGCCCTGTTTATGTGCTCGTGTGTGTGTTCATGGGTGACCATAAAGGCCTTCATCAGTTACATCTGTTCTTCTGCTTTAAACTTTTCTACCCCCTCAAACGTTGATTCAGGGTGCTATTTCCATACAGAGCCAACTTCCCTTAGCGAATTCCCACAGGTTTCACTCACTCTGCCCAAAGCAAGCGCACTACACCTCGTCCTTCAACGGTGCAATCTTGCAACAAAGTGTCCATGTTTCTGCCCTTGTGGCTGCTACTTGACTAAAGGCCAAGTGCTGCACTGTGTGTGGTTAAACTGTCCAACAGACAACATACGAGTATGTTGCATTTTGCTGACTTTTCTTTCTTCTAATTATTGCATAAATTAAAAATTGCCTTACTTTTTGATTCTCCCTCATACTAAATTTGTTTGGAGTTCAGAAACAATTCTTCATCCTAGCATTAGTCCCAAGCTGTGCGGGGTCCGCTGTCTTCACAAGCCACCTCGGCATTGTGTCATATGACACGACCATGGAATACCCCAACCAACGTGTCGCTCCGACTGTCAATCAATCAATCAATCAATCAATCAAGCTTTATTTGTATAGCACATTATTCACAACCGTAGCTGACCAAAGTGCTTTACACAAAATACAAACCAAGCAAATCATTTAAAAATAATTAAATAAATAAATAAAAACATAATTAAATAAGTAAAAAACTAACATAAAATTCAATAAAATCTAGTTAAATAAAATAATAAAAATACTAATAATAATAAGACTGTCATCGGCACACTTGCACCTATGGGCAGTTTAGGTTAGCCAATCCACCTACTGTGCATGTCTTTGGACTGTGGGAGGAAACTGGAGCACCCAGAGGAAACCCACACGGACATGTGGAGAACATGCAAACTCCACACAGAAAGGCACCCGTGTTGAAACCAGGACCTTCTTGCTGTGAGGTGACAGTGCTAACCACTTAGCCACCGTGCCGCCCGGGGACCAGTAACAATTAATTGTTGTTAATAAATAAAAAATACAGGTAGACAGGAAGGGGGCAAATCATTTTTCCTACCATTTTTCCTACAGCACTGTATATTACTTACCCTGTTAAGTTAGACTAATAGACTTCAGTTTGTAAGTCATGCAGTGTGAGTACTCATGTAGTGGACTCAGGATGAAAAATTATCTTAAACTTATTTACCTATTACCTATAATTAATTCTTCGCTTAGCACTGGCTATTTACCTAAAATCTTTAAATTAGCAGTTATCAAACCCCTGATTAAAACACCTGAACTTGTCTCCAATCAGTTTTCTAGCTATAGGCCAATATCCAATCTCCCCTTTATTTCCATAAATTTAGAAAAGGCTGTAGCACAGCAGTTAAGCTTATACCTACACAGGAATAACATTCGTGAAATGCATCAGTCAGGGTTTAGACCTCACCACAGCACAGAGACAGTGCTGTAAATGACCTTTTACTGAGCTCTGATCAGGGTTGTGTTTCCCTGCTTGTGTTACTAGACCTTAGTGCAGCATTTGATACCACTGATCATGATGTACTCCTTGATAGATTAGAAAAGTCTGTGGGAGTTAAGGGAACAGCCCTCTCCTGGTTTAGAGCTTATTTGAAATACCATTGTCAAGTCGATGTAAATGGTGACTCCTCTCCAAATAGTAAGGTACACTTTGGTGTTCCGCAAGGTTCTGTGCTAGGCCTACTGCTTTTTTCCTTATATATGCTCCTCCTAGGTAACATTATTCGTAAGCATGATATTAGCTTTCACTGCTATGCTGATGACACACGACTGTATGAGAACCAGAAACCAGATTAGAGACATCAGCTTAATAAAACTGAGGACTGTGTAAAGGACACTAGAGAATTGATGCTTACTATTTTCCTACTACTTAATTCTGATAAGACAGAAGTACTTGTACTAGGACCGCATTCAGCTACAAGCAAGTTTTCTGATTACACGATAACACTGGATGGCCTTTCTGTACCACCATGTGCAGAAGTAAAACACCTTTGGTGTGATCATTGACTCCAGTCTCTCTTTTGAAGCTCATGTAGACAATATTTCCAGGACAGCCTTCTTTCATTTGAGAAATATTGCTAAGATAAGAAATATAATGTCACTGCATGATGCAGAAAAATTTGTGCATGCTTTTGTCTGATCTAGATTAGATTATTGTAACAGTCTGGATGTTCCAGTAGGTGCATAAACAAGCTCCAGTTAGTCCAGAATGCAGCAGCGAGAGTCCTTACTAGAACCAAAAGATTTGAACGAATCATTCCTATCTTATCTACACTGCACTGGCTCCCAATCCAATTTCGCATTGATTATAAAATATTACTGTCGACCTATAAAGCACTGAATGTTCTCGCATCGCAGTACCTGAGCAATCTCCTGATCTTTTATGATACTTTTATGATATTCTACTTGGATCCAAAGGTGCAGGCAATTTGTTAGTACCTCGAATACTGAAGGCTACAGCAGGGGGCCGATCTTTCTCTTATAAAGCCCCACAGATATGGAATAACCTTCCAGTTAGTGTTCGGGGCTCAGACAGAGTCTCAATGTTTAAATCTTGGCTGAAAATATATCTGTTTAGTCAAGCTTTTTGTTAATAGCTTTATTAGCTAAAGGAGCAGATCTGGAGGGTTCTCAGGCACAGAGTGTTTTGGTACTGGGATGTTTGGATGCTGTTGTCCCCCACTCTTACATGTTCACTCAGGTTTGTTCACAGGGGAGTGGGTGTGTGCTTTATGTCCCAGGGCTGCCTCATGTTGGTGTTACCTTCTGATTCTCCCTTTTAGTTATGCTGTCATAGCTAGTCTTGCAGGAGTTCTTGCTTGCACTCTGTGTACATTGCCTTTAATCATTATGTGACAATGCTTATACCTAACCGGGTTATTTTCTCTCTCTCCCTCTCTCTCTCCCTCTCTCCATGCTGTTCCTGAGGGATCAGTGAGTGTTGTCCTACTCCTGGTTTGGAGTCATCATCTAAAATGCACTTGCTACTGTTGGAAATGGCCCATGTGGACTGCCTTGGTGTACATCCAGGAGCTCTGGGGATGGTGTTGGCCTGCTGCTGGCATGGGCGGTTCTACTGTGGTGGCCCAAGACTTGGATTGCCATCGATTGTCTTGCGCTCGAGGCTCCATTGGTGATCAGTTGAAACTGAGCATACTATTATTAAACTACAGTGAAACTGGTGCTACACAACTGAACCTTCTGACCACATAACACATGGATGAAGATGTGGGTTGTTACAATGGCACTATCTTGTGCCACCCAAATGAGGATGGGTTCCCTTTTGAGTCTGGTTCCTCTTAAGGTTTCTTCCTCTTGTTGTCTTAGGGAGTTTTTCTTTGCCACCCTTGCCACAGGCTTGCTCATTAGGGACAGGGTAACTAAATATATATATATATATATATATATATATATATATATATATAT
>JAQMCW010000001.1:18739453-18754332 GCA_030068335.1 Chrysichthys cranchii
AGAAGTAACGGGAAGCTCAAGAGAGCCATGATATTATGTTCTTTACAAGTGTATGTAAACTTTTGACCACAACTGTAAGTCACATAAAATAAAACCATGTACCCAGTAAGCAAATGTAAATATTAAATTTTGGTTGCACTATTGTCTCAAGCAGTTATTTTCCAGATTAAGTTATGCTCATTGCCTACAGTTCTGACCTCTTTTGTGTACCTTCATGTTTTCATGTTGGCCATTCTGATTTCTGGTTTTCAGTAATTGATGGACCAACCCAGCTTATGATCCGGGATGTCTCGGACACGGTGGCATTTGTAGAATGGAGTCTGCCCAGGGCCAAAGTGGATGAAATCATCCTTCGTTATGGCATAGTGGGGTATAGTGGACCCAAAACCACATTTCATCTGGAGCCAACTCTGAGTCAGTACTCACTGCAAGTCCTAAGGCCAGGCTCCAGATATGAAGTGTTGGTTAGCAGCTTTCACAAAGGCAATGAAAGCAGAATCGTATCTGCTGAATTTATCACAGGTGAGAACACATCTGGGACATACATTTTGACTGAAATTCAAGCTTTAACATGGCTTATTATGAAACCTATCAGAAAACTACCACTTCTGCATTCAAAAGAGAGTATTGGTTTGACATTATTGATTCCTCACCACAAACTGCCGTGTCTGCTCTGTAACAATAGATGGATTGCACATCAGTTCATAAAGAAGCAGTAAAATGAGCCAGTACATTGGGATAGGTGTAGCCTGTAAAGGTCATGGGGGCATCAAGGAAAGGCAAAAAGGCTGGAATGAAAAAGGGAGAATTAGGGATAAAGAAGTAGCATATTGGTAAGGTGCTGAAGTACATAGTGGTTTGGATGAATGACAGACAGTTTGTAATGAATGAGAGAGAATCGTCAGTAAAGAACAGTGATACTGATGGTTCATCTACAACAAAAGGTAGAGAGGCTCCAAAGAACTATAGATATAATGGGTAAAGAGGTCAAAGTTTGGTGTTTGGACAGAAAAACAGGAGAGATTGGCAAAGAGGCTGGGATGAAGGGCAGAACATAAACAAAAACAGTCATGTTGATGATTTGATACTCCAGTATTTTATCAGCAAGATTTTTAACAATCTGTTATTATAAACTCCTATTTGTCCTGCACCATCTTTTCTATAACTTTACTGCTGGGAAAACATTTTACAGTTATCATTAAACATATACTGCATTGCATTGTGACATTGTGCTTTACATGCTTGATGATTGTTTTTCAGCTTGACCTTTATTTCTTACAGAGATTGATCCACCCAAACACTTGCGGGTACTCTCTAAGACATCTACATCTCTAGAGCTGGAGTGGGACAACAGCAAGGCTGTTGTGGAGTACTACTGTGTTGTGTACAGTACACTGGCTGGAGATCAGTACAATAAAATCATAGTCCCACGTAGCAATGGAACCACATCCAAGACTACTCTTACAAGTGAGCTCAACTCATCATTACAATTTTACTCTATTTCAGGCTCAGTTCTGTTCTTCTGTTTAACCTAAGCTGTAGCTGCAAATTTACAAACAAACAAATAAATAAATAAGCAATTGGATTAAAAAACCATTTACGTAATTTTCACCTAAGAGTAAAAAGATTAAATAAAGATATAAAGTGCTAGTTTATAAAAATGCTTATTATTTTATGTATGAAAATGTACAATTGTAATTTTAGTCCCAGTCACATGACCCTTTCCTCTTACCTCAAGCAAGGGAATGTGTTTTGTGTCTATTTCCTTAAATTTTATTAACAATGTTTGTGGACACTTAACAATAACACTGGTATGTGGGCCTTCCCCTAAGTATTGCAACCTGTTCCAGCATGACAATGCCCCTGTGCACAAAGTGAACTACACTTTGTAGTTAGCAATGTGGTTTGCTTATATTAGTGTGGAAGAACTTGAGTGGCTGCACAGAAGCCTGACCTTAACCTCACTAAACCCAAAGGGTACAGACCTTTGGTATGAACTGAAATGTCAACTTTATGCTACACCTTCTTGCCTGACATCAGTGCCTGACTTCTTGTGCTCTTGTACCTGAATGGGCAAATTCCCAAGTCTAAAATCTTCTTAGACTGTAGGCTATTATAACAGCAAAGGGGGAGTTGGGAGACTAACTCTGAAGCCCATGGTTTTGTAAAGGGATGTTCAATGGTCAGGAGTCCACATACCTTTGGCCATTTATTGTAAATTTCCAATGATTCAGAAGAGTGTCACCGTAATGTGGCGAGTAACATTGTCACATCACATCTTCAGGGCCCCTGGTTTGATCCTAAGCTTGGTTAACTGTTTGTGTGGAGTTTATTTGTATATTTTCCCTGTCCAGTGGGTTTCCTCTGGGTTCTCTTGTTTCCTCCCACCTCCCCTAAAAACATCAGTAGGTGTATTGGCTAAGATAAATTACCCTAGATACGAATACATGTGTGTATGGTGCTGTGCAATTGATTGGTGTCCTGTCGAAGGTTATTCCTGCTTCCTGCGTGTCCCCAGGATAGGCTTTGGATCTGCTACCCTCACCAGGATAAAATGTTACTGTTACTGACAGGGAGGGAGTGGGTGATTGAGATGAAAATAGCAACATTGTAATATAAATTAAAAATAGCACTATATTAATATTAATTATTATAATAAATAAAATTAGTAAAATATTCCTTTAATGACAAAAGAATGTGTTTTATGGAGATGGAAAAGTAGACAGAGCAGGAGGGCTGTGCTATGAGCCTCAGCACACTTGATACACTGATGTAGTTAAATCATGGGTGTTTTATATATGTGTTGGCTTGAGTAGGGACAGAGAGGAAGAGTGTGTTGAAGTGCCTTAAAATAGATAAATTTCTGTGGGTAGTGCTCTTGTGCTTAGCTTGGTGAAGTGCATCTTCATCTAGAGGGCAGCATTCATCCACTGAGTCTGGATCACAGAGAAAAAAACAGGTAGGGATGATTAGGATGAGGTATTCATCATTTGCCGCATTCATCATCTTTGTTAAGAGCAGAAGGGTAGACTGTATTTGTTGCACTGCATGGAAGCTTGGGTTGCTGAGCACCAATTCCGCTGTCATTGCTTCCTTCAGGTGCTGGAAACCAACCTCCATAATAGGGCTTATATTCTTCAGTTGTTTTTTTTATTTTTTTATTGCCTTGTCAGTTGTGATAGCTGGTGACTTTGGTACAATAACAGAGAAATATGTATGGCAGCCCTGAAGTGCAAAGCACAACAGCAAATAGGGAATCACAACAACAAATCACAAAACACAGCAGCAAGCCCAAAAGCACAACAACAAATTCCAAAACACAACAGCAAAACAGAAAACACAACGGCAAATTATAAAACAACAACAAAACTGAAAACACAATGGCAAATTTCAGAACACAACAGCAAATTCAAAATCACAACAGCAAAACCCAAAACACAACTGCATTAACTTCTACTGGAAAAGGTAGGAACAGGATATCAACATGGATCATTGCAGATGTTATTATGTTTTTTCCCCTGATATCTGCTAGCTGATGTTTTTTAGTTTTCTTCTAGAAATAACCAAAGACAAAGCTCCATAGGCTAATTAAATGTCGAATTTTGTAAGCACAGATGATTGCATAACACATTAGCTTGATTACAGGGCAGTCAATAAGGCTCATGTTTACAAAAAAGACAGACAGTGCATTCTTCCAATCAGAAACGATCCTTGTTGATAGCCTGTTCCTACCTGATTGCATTACTATTCAGCAATGTACCTATAACCATAATGTGATCTATTGTATTGTCTGTCCACATAACTCAAGACCAAACATTTGCTTTACCCCATTTTCTCCCAATTTGGTGACTTCCCAATTTCCAATAGTGAGCAAGCCCCTATTACATGACAACTGTCAAACAGGTGGGTGACATCCACCATATTCTCACACTTCATGTATTGAGATCAGGTTGCTCATTTTTTCCCTGTCCTTTTCCTTCCTTCTTCTGGTGGTTTCATCCTGCCCTTTTCCTTCCTCCTTCTGCCATTAATTATGTGGGCTAAGTTATAGCTTATTGTTTCATTAGCATACACTATGAAAAAGGGATAAGCTGGTGTGTCAGCACACTCTCTTTTTACCTGTTGCCTGTAGAGTGGTGGTGAAAGGTTGGCTACTGCATAAAATCTTGCACCCTTTCTCAAGAGTCTAACAAGGCAGTGTTATTACTGTAATGGAGATGAGTGAAGTTTGTTTGCTAGTGCCTGAATAATCCCAGTTTGATTCCCCTATGAAAAGCAAGAGCACATCAACTTTTGCATCGTACCTTGAACCCAAGTGATGTTTTGTCTATTGTCCATGCAGCTTTGAAGCTGCTGCTTTGCTGCTCTGGGTTGCTGCTTCTTCTTTCGTTGCGAACCTCTGCCACCACTTCTTCCTGCTATGATTCACTGTTTTACAGTACTTTCTACAAGCATGCAATTTTAATGTTAAATGGCCTGATGGTATTTTTTGTTCCTTTATATGTCATGGCACAGCTTGTAGCCTTAATATTATAGGCAACCTTACCCCTGGTGGCCATCAGTTAAGCATGTAAGAAAGCAATTATTGCTTACTTTAGGTCATTTTAAGGTACATCTTTGGTTTGTTTTTTGTTTTGTTTTCTGGTATGTGTAGCTTCCTTATTTTTTGTTAATACAGTTTTTTTCTGATTGCTTAAGCACTAACAGTGTTTCTTATAGCACAATTTCTGAAACTATTAACCCTTGTAGCAAAATCATTCACTAAGTTTGCAAAACATAAAAAACAAACAGTGCTTTGCACTCACTTTGCAATCTTGTTACATACTCTTTGCAAACCTCTAAACACCATTCACTGCTTTACACTCAATTTGCAAATTATCAGCAAACTCCTGTATACATTTATGTCTATTATTAACACTATTTTGCCAATTGTCTGGCCATACTGACACATGTGAAAACAATCTTAGATAATTAGTTCACTTTCAATCAGTCTGAGTACTATGAATAAGCCACAGCTAAGCATTTAGTTTGGACTACAATTAGAGGAATAGAATTAGAGGAGGGCAAGGAGGAGGACGAAGAGGTGAAGATGCAAGTGGAGGACAAGAAAGGGGTGAAGTAGGATGAGGGACGGAGGTAGAAGGAGGAAGGGTGTGAGGAGTCAGACATAGAATTACTGATGACATCAGAGCCACAGTGGTGGACATTATAACATTCCTGTACACCAGGGGTTCTTAAAGTATGGGTCGCGAGGGCATGCCACAAAAAAAACACTTTTCTTAGAGAAAAAACATCCGCAAAATTGAACAGCACCCCACCCCCACCCCCACCCCCCACCGGTGTTGGGTCGTGACATACCCACCGGACTTGAATTTGGGTCGCGACCAAAACAGTTTAAGAACCACTGCTGTACACCCTGCATCACATACTTACTAAAGATCAGAGACCAGAGCAGCCCAGGTATGTCATCATTTGGGACAATGTTAGTTTCGATAGGACTGCTTTGGTCCGCAAAAGGTTTACAGACCACCCACTCTTCACCGTACTCAACCTTCACCCATATTCTCCATTTTTCAATCCAATTGAGGAGTTCTTCTCTGCCTGGTGCTGGAAGGTGTATGACCATCAGCCCCATCAATGCCCTATTACTGGCAATGGAGGCATGTACAGGCAAATGGAGAAGGTATGTGGAGATACTGGCCAGGGATTGTGCCAGGCCTGGATACGGCATTCCAGGAGATATTTTCCCCCATGCCTTGCACTAGATGACATTGCATGCGATGTTGACAAAATATTGTGGAGGACCCAGAAAGAAGACAAGATGTAGACTAAGTTGTCCTGATATTTTTGAAAGTACTGTATTTGTTTTCTCGAATTTTGACTTTGCTATTAGGAAAAAAAACATTTTGTTGAAAAAGTTTGTTTTGATGTGTGGAAATAAACATCCATACTTGAAATTTGAATCCCTGTGTGCATGTGTTTACAGAAGTACATGTATGACTAAAGTATGACCTCAAACTAAAATAAGTTGTGCACAGGGAAAGCAAATGCCAGATTTGTTTTTAATTTATACCACCTGTGTTTAGTTGGTGCATGCTGTGCTCTGTAATATGATGTTTTGTGTTAACTGTTTGGTACAAGAATGCTATTTTTTTTAAAAGAGTTTGAAGAGTTTAGCAAGATTTGTGTGTTTTTGCAAAAGATATAGGATGTTTTGCTGATTTGGTGTGAGGTTTTTGGATTTGTGTGTAGAGTTTTGCAAAAATATCCAATAGTTTGTGCTTAAGCAATCAGAAAAAACTGTAAAGGCCCCCATTGTCCATCAGTCTTTTCCATGCTCCTGCTTCACCCTGCTGCCTTTTTGGTCTGTTGATTTATTATAAAGGCATGTGTGTGGGTGTGCATATGTGTGGTAGTGAACAGGATGTTTGCTGTTCTTAGGAAAAATATAAGATCAAGAAACATTCTTATCACAAGAACATCCTGTTCACACCCACATATACGCACACCAGTATGCATGCCATATGCATTACTGGATTTGCATGTCTTTACATGCCTAAAACCAAGAAAGGTTGATGCATAACCCCTATTCACTGAGATATAACCAGTTAACTGGAGCATATATTTTTTAACTTCATATGCATTTTATCACTTATTGATTGTAGTCTAATGTTATGAAATGCTGTAAAAATGGATCATACATATTTTCTTGGCACAAACAGGTCTCATGGTCTCTTAGGTGTGATGAACCTTTGTGCCTTTCTTAACAATTTTCCTGGGTAAAAGTCCCAGGGTGGTTTAGTTGGTAATTTTATCACTGCGTCTCAGAAATTTGACTGCTATGGATAATAACCCCGCCCACTTGCCAAAAATGTCACAGGACAGCTGAATACACTGAGGAAAATACTAACTACTATCGTTCACGTATGTAATAGCCCCTGGCTGGGGTAACTGGGACAGACTCTCTGGGACATGGGAAATAGAGGAAAGGGTTCTTTATTGACGCTTTTCAGCATTACACAAGACAGGGGGATGGATAGACACATGCACATAGACACCATTCATGGGCTTCAGCTCAAATAACCAGGCGTTAACGACCGCCAGGTGTTGCCACTTGCCTCTTACCTCTCTGGTTCCTCTCCCTGGCCACCAGGTGGCGCCCAGCCACGCCCGCGCTGCCACAACGTACTTCACCGATTATTTCTGTTGTACCACTCAGAAGCCTAGGTTTTGAAATTAGTATTATCCTCCCAAATTTTAAAAAAGTATTATACTCACAAATCTGTTCTTTCATATTTTGCTGTTTTTAACCAATAAACAAATCACTAATACGTATCTATTCTTAGATCTACAGCCAGGCACTGAATATGGCATTGGGATATCGGCCATTCTGGGTACCAACCAAAGCAACACAGCCACAATGAATGCCAGGACAGGTAACCATCAGTGTAGATCAAAAGGCTGAAAGCATTTAACTTGCATCTATCCATTTTTTCCCTATAAACTACAGTATTTTCTTCTGCTCTTCTAGTGAAGAAATTCTAGTCACTGTTGTATTCCTGCAGTCCAGATATTAATCCGAAAAATAAAAACAAAAAATGTTATGCTTTCTACTTTATTAAAAGTAAAATTAGTGTGATGATTGTTTTCAAGATTTTAAGAGGGAGTCCCAAGTACTTCTGCAAACATATTCATTACATATTTTAGGCCTAGCTCCTTGCCATTCCATATATTTGTGCTAATGCTCCTTACTACTATTTTTATTTTCTTAATTTTTGTTATTCCTTTTTTCCCCCTTTTTCACAGGTCTGGATATCCCCATGGATCTGGTGGTTACAGCATCTACAGAAAACAGCATCAATTTACTCTGGGGCTCTGTACAGGGACCCATTGAATATTACAGAGTGAGCTACACCTCAGCTAGTGGTGTGACCACTGACATAACTGTACCCAGAGATATCACCAGCACCACACTAAGTGGCCTGGAGCCTGGTACTGAGTACACCATCACAGTAATGGCACAAAGGGGCAGACAACAAAGCGCTGCTGCCACAATTGATGCATTTACTGGTAAATGTTGTGGATATTTCAATTACTGAGTATTTATTTATTTGTTTTATTTTTATCCAGAAGCCCTGAGCATTCACTTGTAACAAAAGGCCATGGCTTCTTCTGGCTACGATTTGTTAGGGAATTTTTAATCTTGTCTATTTAAATTTGAATTTTAAACCTAAACAAAATTTTTATTTATTAATTTTGTGCTGAAGAATTACTGTAGAGCACATCACTGTTTTTGTACTGAAATATCCATGTGAGATTAATAATTCTTGTCTGAGGATGCACAGTTTTTTAACATTTCATTTCAGTTATTCATTGGAATAATTCTTCTACCATCTGGTTCCACCTACAAACTTTACCTGACAGCCTGTTTAATCCTGCCCAATCATCAGGTCATCTTTAGTTTATTTCTGTTTGGTATGTCGGATGAGGATACTTTTCACCTCTTAGCACTCATCTCATTTCATTTCCGGTCTTTTTTCTTTCTTTCTTTTTTTCCTTCTCAAAACTTCATTTACTTAATGTGTATGGCCAAAGATCATCTATCGTGCATGCTAACTCATCCAGTATGCCTCATGTTGGTTTCTTAACTTCTTGCCTCCCTGAGAAGGTTAATTAATTATAGAAGAGTTCATTTCAAGAGGACCAACAATATTGAACATCCATCATTTGATTACAGGCTTCCGTCCTGTGAGTCAGCTCTACTTCACAGACATCACAGCTGACTCTTTGGCCGTAGCCTGGAGTGCTCCAGCCCCACCTGCCAATAGTTTCAAGCTGCACTACTCTACAGATGATTCCAGTGAGGAATTTGAAGTTGTTCTGGATGGTTCCAAGACCAGCACTGTAATATCAGGCCTCCTGCCTTCCAGAAAATACACTGTTACTTTAGTTACCATGCATGGAGACACAGCTTCAGAGCCAGTTACAGGCACCATTGTCACAGGTACAGTTGGTTCAGCCACAACACCAAATCTAGTGATTTATTAAATATTATTAATAGGGATAAATTAATAATCTTGCTGAAAAACCTTGATTACTCTGACTAACAAATTGATAACACAGTCAAGATGTACCTGAATGATCTCTTTTTTTCATAATTTGTAGTCAATATTCAAAGGGCACAGTCAACCATATTCATCTTAGAAAAGTACATTTCATGTCAGAAAACAGACACTAGAAAACACATAACACTGTAAAAAAAAATCTCTAAATATGTTATATTTAATACTTTGAAACAGGCAAATGAAAAGTGGTGTAAATAATAGACTAATTGAAAACAAAAAACAATAATGACAACTTTGCTGCAGAATGTTCACTTAGTCCATCATTGCTGTGAACTCATTTTGGGCCAAAATCATGCTAGTGTCACATCATCTCTGCCCCCAGTCTCCATGTCTCCACACTACACAGACTCTGTTTCCTAGCAGTCTCAACAGCCTCCAAACATGGCCGCTGACGACTGCAACTCCCAGCACTCCTCTACATTTCCCCAGTTACAGTCTCCTGATTACTGAGTCATTGCACCTGTATTGAGTTTGGTTTTCTCAGCACAGTTGACAGTATATAAGGACTTCAGTTTGTCACATTCTTAGTAAGGTGTTACTCTGTTTTTAACCATTGCCTGTTTTAAACTTGCCTTTCCTTCAGTTAATATTATTGTTTCTCTTAAGAAAGAGACAAGGCACTATTTTACTGGCTTTATACAAAATGTTATATGCCCTATTTTGTGGATGTAGACTATAGTCACACTTCACTAATAATAGTATCCCACCTATCTATTAAAAATAAATGACATATTTGACTACAAAATATAATTATCATTTGGTCCATAACAAACCAGAGCAAACAGATAAATTGTGAGTATTTAAAGGTGTCATTACCCGAGAAGCCGTTTAACACTTGCTCTTTTTGAAATACGAAACGTCACTCTGATTTGCATATGCATGCTGCATGTGAAAATGATCTTCCACTCCCATTACCTGCATTAGCCATATAAAGAACATGAACGTAAAAACGAGCGAATCAGAAACTTGCGTCACTTCAAAAATTAGTAGTCATGGCCTCACCCACCTTGGCTTGCAACCCCCTACGGGAAGACAGTTTTGATTTTGGGGCCAGGAGAGAGTAGAGCCCGTCTTGGCAGGTAGAAGCTAACTATTGAGAGTAGAGGAGGTAACAGCAATGACCTTCTGGAGGGAGCATCACAGAGCTGTTAGCCAATCAGAGGCGATATATTTGCATTCGATGAATATTCATGAGTAAGAGCCGAAATCCGATTCTGGTTCTCCTGAACCACAGATATTACTGATGACACTGTTCTAACACACCAAACTTAACTCATCAGCTTATTAACAAGTGCTATATAAGATTCATCAGTGCATCTGAATATTTTGCAATGTTTCACTGAGAACCAGGTCTTGCAGTCATAATATAGACAAAACTGCCTTTGTGCTGTCATTGTATATTTTTGTAGAAATTTTAAATACAGTATAAAATGATAGCTAATGGGATGGTAGCTTTCATTAGAGTGTTTCTCAGTATCTTTGCTCACTGGACAAATACATGGGCTAGTCATCATATTAGCAAGACTTTTACGCAACAGTCTTCATAGAAGGGGTAACAATTGACAACTGCAGCAAGTTTTGCAGCTGATTGTTCACAGCATAGAGTGTCTGGCTTTTTATCAGAACTGTGTGTGCGTGTGTGTGTGTGTGTGTGTGTGCATGCGTGTGTGTGTTTGTGTGAAGGATCTGATATACTAAGGCATGGTTGGCCAAGTAAAATAACCCCATGAATATGCTCTGAGCAATTATATACAATGTTGTCAGGTTCTTGCAGACTTAGGCAACTTGAACTCCCAGTACTGTATCTCAAATATTTTTATTTCATCATTTACTAGTTCTGATTCAAGAGTCTTCATTTGATTAAAAACAAAAAAAAACAACTATGCACACATTTTCCATCATAAGCTACAGACACCTTACAAGCTTAATTTGTCATGCCAAAATGAAAAAAAAATTGTCCACGCCTGGCCATCACCCTGCTTATTATTTAATTTTCCAGTTCCTTTTGAGCCTATGGAAATGGAACGACTGTGTAAAAAAATGGCTGTAATTCTAAACTATTAAATGCCATATATTTAAACATCTTAAATTAAAGCTGAAAGTCTAGACTTCAATCACATCTTGATTACTTCATTTCAAATCCTTTGTGGTGACGAACAGAGGCAAAATTATGCAAACTGTGTCACTGTTATGAATCTGCTCTTATAAATATAATCTAAAATATATTTAAAATATAATGATACCATTAAATATAGACTATTTGTTGTTTCTATTTTCTATATTTCTTATTTACTGTCTCTACTGTATTCTGGAAATGTCTGCATTTCCTGATTAACATTCCTCCACAAAGTGTGCCAGTAAATATTTGTGATTTAATTAATTCAGCTGTACCCAATTTCTTTCTTAATTAGCTCTGTTTGAATTTAGAGCAATCATAAAATGTTTAGTTATTTTGTTAGATGGCTGATGTTTAATCAAGAGGAGGTGAGGCCACTTCAAAATTTTCTCTGCAGTTTTTCTTTGGGACAAATATTTTGGGAAATCTTAAGTTATTGCGTATAGGTGTATACATTTTAATGTTTTTGTTGGTGGTCCTGAGCCATAGATTTGTGAAGCGATTTATATTGGTACACATTGTTCCTACCACAGAACATGTATTGTGCAATTTTGTCAGTTAAGCAAAAGAAAAAAAAAACACAATGTGTGGTGTGGAAATAAATTATTAGTGTTTCCCTATAAATGCATGCAATATATATAGTATATGCCCCAAAATACAGGTATGGTTGACAGAGGAAAAGTTGTAGCTTTGCGCATCTTTTTTCTGCCAAGGTGTTGGTCCACTTGTCCCCTTAAAGGGGAAGAGTTACTTTCTCTGGCTGAGTTCTTCTGATTGATATGATCTTTATCATATAATGAAACATTTCTACCCTTATGGGACTGGTCTTTCAGAAAAACAATGCCACCCAAGGGCTCACCAGATACTTTGATGTATGAAAATGATGTGAAAAGTGGACCCGTATGGGTGATTTTAGAGTGACATGTTAGACAATGCTCTGCACCACAATCACCAAAACCCCAGTTAATGGAATGGAGTTCATTTATCCAGTAGTGTTCCAGAGAGTTACCAGTAGCCCAACATCCGGTCATGTAATTACAGAATGTGCTTGTCATTCTTTGTACTTTCAAGAACACTACTTGAATAGAGTATTGTAATCCCCTGATTACTTAGAAACATATTAAAATATAAATGGCACAACATGATGTTTCTGATATTTGTAATTAATTAATTATTTTACAGTAGATGCAGCAGCTTGTTAAACATCCTGAACACACACTGATGCACTATACACCTTTAAAATGTATACTTGGATTGTATGACTTGAATTTACCTGAAACTTTTCTTTTTCATTATAAATATCCATACTTTTAAGAAATATTGATAACAAATACATTTGTTTATAATTCTGCCTAAGCCATAACAAAAACTGTTATCAAACAGTAGAAAAATAGCTGCATGTTACACTTAAGATTTTTATAACATGTTATAGAATGTACAGTACTTCATATTACCAATGACATTTTAGAGCTTTAGATATAATAAAATTAAGAATTTTTAAAATGAATTCTTATACAAGTTATTCTTATAGTCATAAAGCCTTTTAAATAACAGTTTTATTAATAGTAAAACTTTTACAATACTAGTTTAAAAGTTACTACAGTTATCTTTACTTAACACTAATGAGCGATCTCTCTGATTTAGGTATGGACCCTCCCAGAGAGATTATGGTATCATACATCTCTGAGGATTCAGTTACTGTATCATGGGCTCACCCACTTGCTCATTTTGATTACTACAAAATGTCCTACCAGTGTGCCAGAGGTATGGTAACTTGCTACAGGCCTGTATCTTAGTACAGAAAGCCATTTAAAGGTGCAAAGATATTATGGATTTTTTTTTATTCCAGGTCAAGTGGACATTGTGGTAATTGACAAGGATGTGACAAACTATACTCTGACCAGACTCCATCCAGCAACAGAATATGAGATCAAGTTAAACACTGTGCGTGGCAGCCAGGAGAGCAAGGTCATCAGCACCAATGTCTTTACAGGTATGCTCACTTAGTGGTCATGAATATTATATTGTGAAAATAGTATTGCTTAGAAGATTATTGATACTGTTAAATACTGTACCCCAGGATTGCCAAATCTGTTCTGATCAGGCCTAGAGGACAGACAAATCTGGCACCTCCAGCTTGGCCCCTCTGAATGAATCTTCAACTAAGGACTAAGCAGTCCAGGTCTTGCATACCTTTAGGTGCACGTTCTTCTTTGAATGATGCACAGCCCATCATTTGGATCCAGTACATTGCATGATTCCAATATATACCTTTTCAAAGACTGCTGGTATAGGCTCATCAACTTATTACACCCTTTCTGAAGGGAGCAAGATACCTCCATCCACCAATATTTCCTAAGAGCCTAGCACAGGATCCTCCTTCACCCCTTGTTCTGAATTCCTTACATGCCTTCTGAACTATGCAAGACTATTCAAAATGTCAAACTAAGATGAGTGACATTCTGGTGACCATTTTAGCAAAAAAAAAAAAAAAATGGGAGTACTATATGCTCTGATGATTGCCTTGCTTGTGTTGGAGGACAGAGGACTCGGTCACCTTTTGGTTAAATCTAGGATAACGGAGTAGTATCACCCTCACTCACGCACTCATCTTCGAATGACTTCAGGGTCGCGGGGGCAAACTGGTGGCAATCCCAGCTAACTTTGGGTGAGGTGCAGGTTGCCAATCCACCGCAGGCCAACACACCGAGGCAGACTACCATTCACCCTCATATTCACACCTACAGGCAATTTAGAGAAGCCAATTAACCTAATCCCCTCTGTTCATGTCTTTGGACCGTGGGAGGAAACTGGAGTACCTGGAGGAAACCCACAAGGACACAGGGAGAATTCCACAAAGAAAGGTACCCAGGTCAACCCCGAGGATCGAACCTAGGTCCTTTTTGCTGTGAGGCGACAGTGCTAACCACCACATCATCGTGCTGCCCAAGTAATATTACCCAAATTTGTAAATCAATTAACTGACCGTACAGTAGTCCATGAAGGAGAGCTGCTCCTTGTTGCAGTTTTTAGACTGGACAGTGATTGATCCTTAGATCACTTGTTCATTAGCCACTAAAGAAAGACATGGAAAGCACTCTTATCTAAAGATCTAAGTCTGGACTTTATCACTTATAGATATACTGGACCCTCAGCCTCCACCATGACATGCCACTTTATGAGACATATTGTTATGCCACTCCAGGAAGTCTGTGCTGGGCATTTCCTGTAAGTCCTAGGGTGTGTCAGATTCCTCATGATATTATCCAGGTGATTCTGTTGGTTTGGAAAATGAAATTGCTGCTAGATATTTATGATTCATAACCAACACCAACCCAAAATTGGCATGGTTAAAATGTTCTCTTTGCCAGAGACACCTCTGGTTCATCTCGATTTCTGTCCATCTGTTTTGTGATTTTTCCCTGTTGCTGAAAGTGTTTACAAAAAAAATTAATTGAATTAACATTACAGTGAGATATAGCATCAGAATTTATTGCAAATACATCAAGTTTGTTATACAGGGTGGGCCATTTATATGGATACACCTTAATAAAACGAGCTTTAATAAAACCTTAATAAAATATCACCTTAATAAAATATCACCTTAATAAAACCTTAATAAAATAATCACCTAATCA
>JAQMCW010000001.1:18882936-18896229 GCA_030068335.1 Chrysichthys cranchii
TTGTACTTAAATATATCTTTAGTTGAACTAATGATATATCGTTAGCACACTAAGTACAAAAAAAGTGTGTGAAAATATCATGAGTACATTGAAGTATAATAAGTACACTTAAATTAAGTACACTTTAGCGTACTTTTTTTTTTTTTTTTACCTGGGTAAGCAGATTTAAAAAGGAAATCAGCTATAAAGTGTTATGTAGTTTTCAACAAAAACATTTGCTAGACTCCTAGTTTAAACTGCTCTTCTTGGACATCAGTTCTGCTTTTAACACCTTCATCCCACAAATACTGAAACATTTAAGATAGTTTATACTTTATAGATTTCAGGGGGAAAAAAATCCACAATTTGATTGATTCGCAAACTGAACCGCGTTTATTACAGTAATCATAGTAATTATAGTAGTTTATTATTCCATTGATGAAGTGTGTTAACATAGGCATTGAATGATGTTTGTTATAAATTAGAATATAATGTACCGACTTTCACTGTTTATTCAATCAGTTAGTTAAAATAATTTCACATGAATGAGCAAAAACTAATTCATGACACGTTCATAAAACATACTGAATTTTGCTCTTCGGGTATAAATATTGGACATGTCAGTAAAGGGAACCTTAATGTACTGTTTTACTATAATACACTGACAAAGAATTCTACCATTTATCCAGTGTTTATCATCATATATTTGCATATTACTCTATATTGTTATAGGTCTCGTGAAAGGTAATTGGAGCTTGGAGGTTCATTGTATTGCCATACAATATGACCCAATTTTTTTTTTTTGCTTTGTTTTTTTTTTTGTTCCAACTACACGTTTCCACATGTTCACCATTAAAATTCCACCACAGTGGCAGCCTAGTAGGTTTTCTTTTTAAATCTAGGTTACGCTGTAGCATATTTTAAGTGGTCCACCTTGAGCAGTATTTTTGCTTCGAATCTCAACCCCTTTGTGGTGCATTTCTCAGGGTTCATGGGTAATCTTTCTGTGGTCTTAGCATGAAGTAGCAGTGTTGTAATTAAGTAGCCAGTTTTTCCTACAGGTGCCAAGGTTATAAATAATAAACAGCAGTTTAGATGTAATTATTACTGAAGAACTGCTGAAGAAATTAAGTAATAGAAATATAGAAAATTTAACTCTCATTTCAAACACCACTTGTTTTTACCTGAGAGGTGCAGGAAAAGGTCTATTTAACCCCCAGGTGAGTACATTAGCATGCGAATGCAGGTATTTCTTTCCACTACCAAAGAAACACTTCACATAGAAACATGTAACCATTTTTTTAATCACAGTGATAGTAGCGTTAGCTTTCAGGGTATTCAATTTGAAATCTAGCCTTTAAGCCACACTATATCACTACTACAGTGCTGAGGCATGCTACTGTCAATCACTTTATTCATTACTATGACACTTTCTCCTTTGGATCCCTATGGGAGTCTGGTTTGGTTTCTCTCTATATTATTTTTCTCAATAGATAGACTCTACGGTCATTGCAGTATCAGCAAGTAAAAGCCCAGCTTCTAAGAAGTAATGTGCTGATACTGTATAAAAGTATACCGTAATGTGAAAAGAAAATCTGTAATTATTACACCATTAATCTTATGGTAATCGATATTGGTACAAATTTTGATGTCACATCGTGATTGCTGTTGAATTCCCAAGTTGACTGACCAGAAGGTTTTGAATTATTTCCCATAACCATAGCTCTGGCAATAATTCCAGCTGCAAGACCAATCACGGGTTTCTATTATATAATCATTTTTTATAGTAACAGCTTACACACTAAGTTGTACGGTGGATGCAAGACTACTATGAAATATTATTATAGGGTTTTCTTTCTTCTTTTTTTTATGGTTCCAAGACAAGCTGCATTTTTGTGTCTCGTCAACTTCAAATGAAAGAAAGACTAATAAGGGAACTACTGTTTATAGCTGCTATAACTGTAAGTAATAACAGTTTCAGAGCTGTTCTACAACATTAAGTGTAACTGGATGAAAAAAAAGGATGACAACTAAAACGCTTCAGGATGTGCTGTCATAGGAAATGTATAAACTTTAGGGTACAACTGGCACATTGCCTCAGTTATCTGTCTCCCAGGCACAGCACCCCACCATGACCTCCAGTTCCCAACAGTCTGCACAGCCTCCAACCATGACCACTAAGAATTGCAACTCCCAGCATGCACCACACACTTCTCCTGAGTTTTAATGGTTTGCACCTGTTTTGAGTTTGTATGAAGCAGAGCGCACTGCACTTAAGCACTTTAGTTTCTTTGTGTCTTTGTGAAGTGCTGTTATCCTGTTGTATTAATGCCTAGACTTTTTTCTATACCCGATATAAGTTTTTTGATCCTTGTTTGGGTTTTTGACTTTGCCTTAGCCACAGACGTTGATATCCTTGTTTATTAGTGTTTTGAACATTGCCTAGTTTTTAGACCTTGCCTTTTGATTCACGTTTTTTGGACTTTCTTTGTCTGCCTGCTTAATGAAGTTCTTCTGCTTTTACGTCCCTTGCCTGCCTGCTTACCTGACAGTAACGGTAACTTCGCTTCATACTGGGTCATATCACGCCACACGGTTGTTACTTATTTTCCTATGACAGCATGCTTGGTTGTGTTTTATTCCTTTTTTGAAAATCAGAACAGACTATTTTCATGGAATGAAAAGCTAAATGGAATTTCTACACTGTTATGCTCAAATACTGGATGCAAAAACTCTGATCGATGTGTCTATTAAATGACATTCTAGTAATTTTTGACTGGCACAATGGGTATGTGCTGTGCATATACCATTCCTTACACTTTTCTGACTATTCCAGCACAATAATAAAAAAAATGCTGCAGAATTTATTTCATTCACTCATTGCCTTCATTCGTGTTCTGCCAATTAATCTTGGTCAGGGTCGTGGGGGGAAGCTGGAGCCAATCCCAGCTGACATCAGGAGAGATGCGGGATGCCAATCCACCGCAGGGCGACACACAGAGACAGACAACCATTCACACTCACATTCACACCTACGGACAATTTAGAGCAGCCAATTAGCCTGATCCCCACTGTGCATGTCTTTGGACTGTGGGAGGAAACCGGAGTACCCGGAGGAAACCCACTTGAACACGGGGAGAACATGCAAAGTCCGCACAGAAAGGCACCTGTCACGAACCCGGGGCTCGAGCCCAGGACCTTCTTGCTGTGAGGCTACAGTGCTAACCACTCAGCCACCGTGCCACCCTGCAGAATCTACCTACCTACCTACCTACCTACCTACCTACTAGGGGTGGAGGCGAACCCGAATACGGTATTCGGAAAGGCACAAATAATGTGGTTTTTACGAATTCGAATTTCGGACGAATACTTGGAAAAATATTTGTATTCGGGAACCCCCCCTCCGGTCGCACGAAAAAACTTCCGCTAGCAACCCCCCCGGTCGCGCAAAAAATGTCCGCTAGCATGCACGAAAAACTTCCGCTAGCATCCCCCGTCGCACGAAAAAACTTCCGCTAGCACCCCAACCCATATACATATGTACACACACAGTGATCCCTCGCCATACCGCGCAATATTAAATTGGTCTAATATTGTGGCTTTTCAGCTGGTTTGCGGGCCTTTTATGATAGAGTACATGCTTCCTCGTTTGCCATTGGCCGATGGCTAATCAGAGCACGTGGCTAATTACAGACACCTGGGTGCCGATGACCTAAGCAAAGAGCGTCGTTCCGGTTGGTGTTAGCCAGTGTCTCTCTCGTTCAGTGTCGTGTTTCGCTGAGCTTTTTTGGGTAGTAAAGCCCTTCGTTATGTCCCAAAAGCTATCTGCGCCTTCTACTTCTTCCGGCGCCACGCCCAAGCACCGGCAGAAGATACTAACAATCGTTGAAAAGGTAAAACTTTGGACATGTTAAAGGATGGGAGCAGCTGCACCGCTGTAGGACACTATTACAGCATCAATGAGTCCACGGTTCACTACATAAAGAAGGCTGAAAAGGAGATAAGAGCTACGGCCACGGTGTCTTATAACCAGGGCACCAAACGAGTCGTAAGCGGGTGGAATAAGGCTGTGGTCCGGAAGGAATCTGCTTTAGGACTCTGGATTAAGGACTGCTGGAAGAAGAACATCCCCGTGGACACCCATATTATCCGAGAGAAGGCCAAGCAGCTTCATGAAATGTTTGCGGATCGCGGGGATGAGCTGGAGGGTGATCCTCAATCTGGAACTTCTGCGGATTCCCCCAGCAAGAAAATTGACTTTGCTGCCAGCAAGGGCTGGTTTGAATAATTCATGAGGCGATTCAACTTGGCCAGCATGAGTCTCCATGGAGAGGCTTTCTCCACGGACAAAACCACAGCAGAAACTTATGTCGGTGACACCTTCAAGAACATCATTAAAGAAGGAGGATATCAGCCGGAGCAGGTGTTCAATATGGACGAGATGGCCCTGTTCTGGAAGCAGATGCCCTCTCGTACCTTCATCACAAAGGAGGAGGCAAGAGCCCTGGGCTTTAAGGCTCACAAGGACCATGTCACGCTAGTCATGTGCTGCAATGCTGCAGGCTTTTTGCTGAACCCTGGGCTCATCTACAAGTCCAAAAAACCCCAGGCCCTGAAAAACAAGAATAAGAACCTGCTGCCTGTCTACTGGATGCACAACCCGAAGGCCTGGATTTACGAAACTCCTGACGGTTGACTGGTTTCACCAATGTTTCATCCCAGAGATAAAGATCTACCTGGCCTGGAGTTCAAAGTGCTTTTGTTGCTAGACAATGCCAAAGGTCATCCTGTGGATCTTTCCTTCCAAGGGATCAAAATAGAGTTCTTGCCATCAAATGCGATGCCACTGATTCAGCCAATGGATCAAGGGGTTATCCGGGCCTTCAAGGCACTGTACACTAAGAATGCCCTGCAACACATGGTTGATGCCATGGAAACACACAAAGACTTTTCCCTGAAAGGCTACTGGAAGAATTACACCATCACATCGTGCCTGGTGACTGTACAGAGAGCACTGAAGGACACGAAGGAGATGCCTGTCAATGCTTGCTGGAAGAAATTGTGGCCAGAGGTGGTCAATGAATATGAAGGCATTTCTGCCAAAGAAATTCATCACTCTGCAGCTGATAAGGCAGTTAGGCTGGCAAAACAGCTAGGAGGAGAAGGCTTTGATGACATGACTTCCAACGACGTCATTGAGGTGCTCGAGGTCTGCTCAAAACCGTTGACCAACGAAGATCTGGCCAAAATGACCAAGGTGTGTCCCGCCTCTTGCTCGATGTCAGCTGGGATTGGCACCAGCTTCCTCCCGCGACCCTGTACAGGATTAAGCGGCAGAAGACGAAGACGAATACTGTAGCTGAAAAACTACTTCAGAAGACTACAAATACTATAGAGAGTTTTATTTTGTTTTAGGGTTATTAATGTGTGAACCATTGAAAACTTCTGGTGGTAGAAATATCAAATAAAGAACATACCACTGAACATATACAATGGTGGTTTTCCAGAATTAGTATTGAAGAAGTTATAATAACAATTTAGTATGGTTTCTGTGATGGCCCTAATCATGACAGCTGTCAAAGATGAGGCATGTTACTGTTTGCAAATAAATTGTATATTATTTTGATAGTCCTAATTCATTTGGCCATATATTCATCATTTCTCTGTAGACAAGTCTGTATGCTCAAAAGTATGTGGACCATTACACCTATAAGAGCTGACATGAGTTGTACAACCCATTTCAAAACCTCAGAAATCATGTTGACTCCTCTGAACTAAGTGATCCAAAACTGTTGGATGATGCATGATGCCCCTGTGTGCAGACAAAATTGGTGTGGAAGAACTTAAGTTACCTGCATAGAGCTCTGATCTTAACCCCACTGAACACCTTTGAGATGAATTGAAATGCTGACCGCACTCCAGACCTCCTCACCCAACATTAGTTATCATTAATATTTTTGTGGCTGAATGAGCATTATTCTTCATAATGTAGCCGCAACGTGCGGGACCAGCTTTAGAATGGGATGTTCATCAAACACATAAGGGTATTGCAGAGTTCAGAGTTCTCAGATGCACAGATTTCTCTGAGCTTTGAATATTTTGATTTTGGCATTTTTTTCCATTCCTCAATGCAAATTTTGTCCAACTCCAAATTAAATGGAGATCATTTGGTGGACAGGAATTTTCAGGTTATGACAGATCTTCAATTGCATTTTAGCCTGAGCTTTGACTTAGTAATTAAACAACAAAAACTTATTTTCTTCAAGCCCTTCTTTGTACATCTTTTCCCTGTACTTTGGCTCATTGTTCTGTTGGGATTTCATTTTCACACTCACCACAATCTTCTGGCTGGCTGGAGCAAGTGCTTCTCAAGAATTTGCTAGTATTATTTGCTGTTATTAAAAGCAACAAGATTTCCACTTTCTTCTGCGAAAAAGCACGATGCTACCACCACCGTGCTTACTGATAACAATAGTATTACCTGGGTGTTGGGCTGTATTTAGTCTGCCTCAAACATAACAGGTTTTTTGGAGGGGTTTTTTTAGACCAAATGTCTCAAAATCCCTTTTCCCAAAGATCTCAGATTTTGTTACATGCCTTCTAACAAACTACTGGCATGCCTTTTTGTTGGCCTTTCTCAGAGTGTCTTCCTTCTTGCCACTCTCCCATATATGCCAGATCTGTGAATAGTTGATGATATTGTTAAAGGGGTCATTCCACAAGAAACCGTTTAATACTTGTTCTTTTTGAAATATGATGGGTCACTCTGAGTTGCATATGCATGCTGCGCATGAAAATGTTCTTCTATGCCGATATTGTCTGCATTAGCCATAGAAAGAATATACATGGAGAAATGAGTGAATTGGAAAAAGTCTGTTGAAATTATGTCACTTTGAAAATTAGTATTCATGGCCTCACCCACCTTGGCTTGCGACCGCCCACAGGAAGACAGTTTTGGTTTTGCGGCCAGGAGAGGGCAGAGCCCATCTCAGCAGGTAGAAATAGAAGAGCTAACAGTGAGTTGAAAATATGGTGGAACATGTTTTGCACCGAGGTTGTTCTTAAAACCTGGATCTGTACTGTCACTACGATTGACCACCAGCACACAGGCTCTAAGTAAAAAAAAAAACTTTTCCACCCAAGGTCTCCCTCACTGGAGGGAGCATCACAGTGCTATAAGCCAATCAGAGGCAATATATTTGCATGTTATGCATATTCATGAGTAAGAGCCGAAATTCTGCCGTTCTCCCCGCACCCACTATTCCACCAAACTAGAACAGCCTGAAACAGGAGCACCAGTGCATCCCCCCCACCAAAACCGACTCACAGGGCATTCATTCATACTAGAGACCACTGCAAAATTAATGAAAAAACAATGCAATGACCCCTTTAATGTTTGCACAGGATTCTTTTGTTTTATCCAGTGAGATCTGTAACTCCTTCAGCTACGTAGCTGGCCTCTTGGACACCTATTTTTTTGTGCAATCATCAAATTAGACACAGGTGAATTTGAAATTAAACAGAGGTGTATTGTTTATAAGAGTGAGTTCTCAAGAAAATGAAATGCTAGTTATAATTTAGTCTATGAAAAGAAAGTGGGATGAACTTGCCCATTAAGCAGTTTTTAAACTTTTATATTTAAATTATTTAGAAGGCATCAAAATA
The DNA here is from genome assembly GCA_030068335.1 of Chrysichthys cranchii. Taxonomy (NCBI): domain Eukaryota; kingdom Metazoa; phylum Chordata; class Actinopteri; order Siluriformes; family Claroteidae; genus Chrysichthys; species Chrysichthys cranchii. Next base: position 18,890,581 of record JAQMCW010000001.1, read on the forward strand.
AATTATGGATTTTTATTTACAGACTTCGAAAGGAGCAGGAAAAAAATCATATCCTAATAAAAACTTAAACTTGATATTTCAACAAGGCTAAAAGAAATACTTCCACAACTTTCTGGAGGCATTGAATGTCCCTAAATATCTGGAAATTATTCTTGTCTTTAAATATTTGGAAATTGACAGTTCTTGTTATTTTTAGCTGTCTACCCCAGTATACTGAAGTTAAAATAAAATTCTGAATATAATTTAAAAATAGAGACTTCCAGCTGTTATTTCTTTTTACATCCATGTCAGGTGAACTGTGTAGGAATTACATCATGTGGTCTATGTGGTATGTTATGCTATTGAACTATATTTTATCTCTTCTCATGAGATTATCTTTCCTGGAACCTTTAGCAATTACTAATTTATAATGCTACTTGTATTCATAAACAATAAGATACTGCAATTCTGTTGAAATATTGTGTCTTAAGAACATCTGTTGAGTTGTTTACATTTGTTACAGCAGTAGCAAATGAGGCAACCATAACTAATAACACAGGAAATCTCTGGGCACTTTGTTTATAAACATCATAAAGTTTGTTCAAGACTTTATTGCAGGAAATACCAGCATGGTGATTCAGGCCCAGACAAAAGACTGAGTGGAAGCTGACAGACTCACCTCTATTTATTCATGAATATCATGCTTAGCACCAAGATACCCACTAGATCATTAAAGTAATTTCTGTTGTTAACATTAGTGTCTATTATTGCACGATGAGTTTTATGGGGAGAAGACACTTCTTTAATAAATGGTGAGGTTTGAATGTGGTGTGCGTGTGTGTGTGTGTGTGTGTGTGTGTGTGTGTGTGTGTTTCTGTCTATAGCTGTACGTGACAACATTGTTTGAGGTGTTTGTGCACAGACTCCTTGGCCACCACTCCTCTTAGGGGCATTCCCATAACAACACTCTCCTGGGCTTCAGGAACAATTTTTTTGTTTATCAGCTGCTGCTCAGCAGAATGATTAAGCCCAGTCACCTGCGGTCACACCTTTATTGCACTGTAGATTCCAACTGATATGGAGCAGCCAGCTAAAAGGCATTTGTTTCTGTAAAGAAGATTGTGGATTACATAGAGGATATGAGCCAGTGATATGCTCTGGAAAGACTCCCTCAAGTGGATCTTTAGTTGCTTTTTGTAGGTATTTGATTTATTTTCCTTGGAAACAGCAGGGTCCAGGTAGATTAATGAATTTTCAACTGTGCAAATGATATTTGATGAACTAAGGAGAATGCTTTTTGAGAACATTTAAAGATTAGGTATGTTTGAGAACTTTTAAAGATTTTACATGTCAGGAATAGTCGTGTTTGTCTCTGAGGACTCTCGCCTCTTCCTCTTACAGTTAGTTTACTCCCATTAAGATTTTTTATTTATTGTTTAGTAGCTGAAGAAAAAGCTAAACCCTTTTTGGAAGAAAAATGGACACATCTAATTGTTTAACCATGTTTTCCTTTTCACCCTGAGTGTCCCTTGACTATTTACTCCGAAAGGAAGCAGGCTCAGATAATTGGATAATAAGTTTCAGTAATGCACAATACCATTGTTGCAGCTAGTTCACTAATGTCTGAATATGATTTATTTTAAACAAAATCACTTGAACTTCTTTGTAATGGCTGTAGGTCACGAGGTCTGCCCAAGCTCAAAGAATCCTCTTCACATGAGTCTTTGCTCAGTCCTGGCACTGCTGTGGAGGCACTAGACCTCAGCATGGAGGAGGATGTCTACATTAAACCGCTTCACAGCAGCGTGCTAGGACAGGAGTTTTGTTTCGAGGTACAGTTTCAGAGATTTCCTGCCATTTTTTCTATTTTATTAATAATATATGCCATATTCAGATTAACATGTATACTATTCAAGTTTTTATATGATATTAGGTTTCATGTAAGCTATGAAACTTATGAATGTCTAGTTTACTATAATATATACTCTTATTTTATTTAAGTTATTCTACCAGTGTATTGCAGTGATGTTATTTATCTCTAGGTCATGTCATCTGACTTGACTCATTTTCATACATATGGATTACACTTAAACTTGATTCTCAGTGCTTCAGTTTTTATTATGAAGTCTCTCTATTTTTTCCTCCTTTCTGTAGGTGACCTACTCAGGGGGTAGTAAGTGCTTCAGCTGCTCCTCAGCTTCTGAGAGAGACAAATGGATGGAGAACATCAGGAGGACTGTGCAACCAAATAAGGTAGCTGTTGCTTTCTTCTAAAATTGAATGTTTTTTTTAGCATATAAAACTCAGTGTAGTTTGTATCTGTGTGTTTTGTTTACTCTGTATTATACGTTTGTATTGCTGTGTCCTTCATGGGTTTGTGTTGCTTACAATTAGAGTGAAACAAACTTTCAGTTTTCAAGTTTCTGATGTTGGCAAAACAGAGGCAAATGCAGGTCAAGTTATCTTGTTTTTTTAAAGTTTCCAGAAACACAAATGTTTATTAATCATCCTTAGGACAATTGCCGGCGTGCCGAGAACGTGTTGCGGCTGTGGATTATCGAAGCCAAAGACTTGCCACCCAAGAAGAGACACTTCTGTGAGCTGTGTCTAGATGATGTACTTTATGCACGCACCACCAGCAAGGTACGCTCAGATTGTCTATTCTGGGGTGAGCACTTTGAATTTGGTGGTCTGCCTGCCATCAACAGCATCACTGTACATGTGTATCGTGATGCCGATAAGAAAAAGAAAAAAGACAAGAGCAACTATGTTGGACTGGTGAACATCCCAGTGCAGGCTGTAAGTGGACGCCAGTTTGTGGAGAAGTGGTACCCAATCAGCACACCAACCAGCAGCAAGGCGAAAGGTGGAGGTCCCTCCATCCGTATCAAGTGCCGCTTTCAGAGCGTCACAATCCTGCCCATGGAGCTGTACAAGGAATTTGCAGAGTTTGTCACCAACAACTACACTATGTTGTGTACAGTACTTGAGCCTGTAATCAGTGTGAGGAATAAGGAGGAGATGGCCAGTGCACTCGTGCACATACTGCAGAGCACTGGCCGAGCAAAGGTACATTCTCAGCACTTGTTTTGCACTGGGTTTCCTCTTGACTGTTTGATGTTCATGTGACAAAGTTAATCACTTAAAATTCTTTTTATGTTGTCTGTTTTAAATTTATAATGCATTGTCCCTTTGCTTCAGGATTTTCTGACAGACCTGGTCATGTCTGAGGTGGATCGCTGTGCAGATCATGACGTGTTGATCTTCCGGGAGAACACACTGGCCACAAAAGCAATAGAAGAGTACCTCAAACTTGTGGGTCAGAAGTATTTGCATGATGCCCTAGGTAAGCAACATGTGAGCATATTAAGATTTGTATTGGCTGTTTAAATTTATTTCTTGTAGTGACTCTGTCCAAGGTACAAATGTTGGGGCAAATTATTTGCTCAAAGTCAGTCAGAGGTTAATTTCATTGTAAGACTTTCAGTTCCAACACAAATTGAGCCTGTGGAGCTCAAATAAACTGAGGGGGAATTTTCCTTCTAAATGGAATCTTGAGCAGAGTGTACTACTGTGAGCAGAAACAAGTATGTGTGGTATCTCAAGAACAAGTAATTGAATGAGTATAGGATTTCTATGGTATTACCACTGTATCTAGTAAATAAACTGATTGAATTTTGAAATGTATTCAAGCGGGGTCAAACTCGCAGCACGGTCACAGCAATGTCTGACGTTCTTCAATTGCTTCCTTCCCGTTTAAGGTTCATTTAAGTTTATTTCTAGCATGTAAATTAATAACAAGAAGGACTAGATTTGTGGTTGAGGCAAGCCCATCAATGCCATTGTTCAAATGTAATATAAAATGTAATGTAAGACAAGAAGAACATGAAGAAAAAGATAATGTATTTAAATACTGTACATTTCATTTGTTTGTTGAACATGATTATGCACAATCTGTATATCGCTTGTGAAAAAGTAATTGCCCCTAAACCAAATAACTGTTTTCCCACCTTCCCACCAGCAAAAACTGCACCTAATGTTTCTGATAACTGATGGCATGATGCCTTATCTTTGGAATGCTCTGTTAACTTTATGCCAGATGTAATTTGTGTCTTCATGTTTTCCAAAAAGCTCTAGCTTTGACTTCTCAGACTCTACATGGGGGTCATCCTGGTGTTTGTTTTGCAAATGTTTGATGGTCTCCAGTGTTCCTCTCTAGTGTTCATTTTGGTTAGCAGTGGTTTTTGCCTTCCATTTTGACCTGTTTGTAATCATGAATTCTGACCTTATCTGAGTCAAGCGAGTCCTGCAGGTCCTTATGTTTGACTGGGTCTTCCTTGATAAGTGATAAGTGTACTCTTGGAAGTTTGGTAGGCCAGCTGCTTCTGGGAAGATTGACCACTGTTCTACATTTTCTCCTACTGGATATAATTGGCTCTCACTATGTTTTGCTGAAGTTCCCGAGCCTTAGAAATGTCTTTATAACCCTTTCAAAACTGATATCTCCAAAATTTCTTTTGATAGCAACATAGTGTGCTACTTGTTGAAAACATATAACCTGCAACACATTGCTAGAAAATTCAATTTAAGTGTTGTTTAAACTTAACAGGGCTGGCAGTAATCAAGCCTGAGTGCGTCTAGACTAACTGAACTCCATTTCAAATTAAAGGTAACATTAATTAGAGACTTGCCAATCCGATATTCAGTATCATTATCAGGTGGATCCTGGGCCTAAATTACCGGATGGCAACATGCCATGTATAGATGCATCACATTCTTGCATAGGAGCAGTATGCGACACATGATGAACGCTCCTGTAGTATGTGAGACCTGTTGGCATGGCAGCAGTGTGGAGTTACTTCAAACTCAAAGAAGGAAAAGGCAAGACCACTGAATGTAATTTATTATGGAGTGAGCTCATTCCCTTTCACATGAGTGTGCAGAAACAAGGCTAAATTGAGCAAAACGGACACTACAAACACAGTCACAAAAACTAAGTAAAAACGGCCATCACGGGTGCAGAAAAATCAATGTGTCTTTTGAAATACAGCGCATCAGAGAAAAATGTGTTCACTTATCACAGCCCTGCACTCTATTCATTGGGTGTTTCTCAGTGTCAAGGAAGGATCCTTCAAAGTTCCTTCACTGGAACCGAATTTTAGGATCCTTCAAGTTCTACCAAGGCCAGGGTCCTTCTTTTAGAGAATTTTGGTCAATGTATGTGTGTGGATCCGCAGTGCTGATAAATGAGCCACAATCCTATACACATGTACAAGGCAGGACCCTTTCAATGACACATCTGGGAGTCAGCAAGTGGAAACCTTGTTTACACAGTTAGATATTTGCACATTTTTACACTCAAATAAATATGCTAAAGTTACCCATTACTTATATACTTTCAAGAAATGATGCTACATATTAAAAACAAAACAATATTAAAACTGCAAGACTATTTATTTATACCCCTGAAATATTTTATTTTGTATTATCTTATTTCTATGTAGTGCTGCCGCGATTAGTCGACGTAATCGACGGAATCGAATATGAAAATTCGTCGACGACAATTTTATTGGTCAACTAGTCGCCTATTTACTTTTGGTCTGAAACGGCTGATCTGAATTCAGGTAATTCCCCTCCACACCACTAGAGTTTGCTGTGCGCACCCTGCTG
>JAQMCW010000001.1:18964454-18974690 GCA_030068335.1 Chrysichthys cranchii
GTCGTGTGTTTTTATTGTGTTTTAACTGTGTTCAGTGTTTGTTAGACTGTCAGAATTTGTCCCATGTTGTGTTATTGGTAATTGGGGGATATTTGGAGCGTTCTCTGTGTGTGTGTGTAACTTCACGGTCTCCGAGGTGCTGTTTCGCTTGGGTGATGTGCGGCCAGTTCGGCCATGTGTGAGTGAGTGAATGTGAGTGTTTGAGTTATTGATTTGCGAGTCTGTTCTTCCTCTGGTTGTATACAGACGAGCCTCCTAAGCTGTTGCTAGGAGATTTTCCTAAGAGCTGGTTGTCGTCTTCTCTGTAGTGTGATCATCCGGCTATGGAGGGAGCCCGCCTCCGTCACAGTATATATCTGCGGCTTATAGTCTAGTGTGGCTAATATATGTGGAAATATTTTTTCTTTTAAAATTTAGTGGGTGCGGCGTATATTCCGATGCGTTCTGTAGTCCAGAAATTACAGTACTCCCTGAAAAACAATGCAAGCTAAGAAGAATTCAGGTTGTTAAAGACCTCCACTAAAAAGACATAAATGTGAGCCTTTTTTGTTTTTCACACTATTCTGCGTAAACTCATGAGACTGTTTGTGAAATCAATAGAAGCCACTGATCAGTAATTTCTGAAATACTCAAACAAGCGCATCTGGCAAAAACAACAATGCTATGGATAAAGTCACAGAGATTACATATTTTCCCCACTCTACTGTTTGATGTGAACATTAATTGAAGTTCTTGACCTGTATCTGCATGATTTTATGCATTGTGCTGCAACCACATGATTTGGCTGATTGAATAACTGCATCAAGGAGCAGGTGTACAGGTGATCCTATTAAATGGGTCATACGTGACTGAATATAAATTAAATATGATGACCTGAAGGAATGATTAAAATCATGAAAAAAATTGAGATAATTTTAGCGTTAATCACTACTGGGAAGAAATGCAAAAAAAATGTAACCCAACAACCATGGTTAGCATAGGAAGATTAAAAAAAAAAAAAATAATAATTTTCTGGAGTGTTTGTACCCCAAGACCCTAGGAATCATACTGCAATTAGAATGGGCAAAACAATTAAGCCTTGAAAACAAAGAAAATAAAGGTAAAATTAGATTTTCTGCCTAAGAACATAAAAAGATGGAGCAGTGCAAATTCTCACCTGAAGGTCATTCTGTGGATTCCAGTCAGAGTCGAATATAACACAAGTGTCGGCAGCAGTCAGATTAATACCTAGTCCTCCAGCGCGGGTACACAGCAAAAAGACAAACCGGTCAGAGTCTGACTTACTGAAGCGATCAATGGCTGCTTGACGAAGGTTCCCTCTTACTCGTCCATCAATGCGTTCGTAGAGATATCTGGTAAAATTAAGTGAATAACTTTGATGGTCATCCTGTAACCTATTCAATAAAATAAGCCTTACTTACCATAGTACTGCATTATTTCTGCACCTCAAGCTATTTTAGTTTTATTTCAGGCAGCAACTACGGCTAAAAGGCTAAAAGTTTGTGGACATTTGACCATCACACCCATATGTGGTTCGTCCCCAAATAGTTGCCACAATGTAAGAATGAAACAATCGTATAGCATGTTTTTGTATGCTGTACCATTACAACATCCTTGGGGTGCTGACTCTGCCCCGGCCTTTTAACCAACACCAGTGCCTAACTTCACTAATGTTCCTATTGCTGAATGGACAATCCCCATAGCCATGTTGAAAAAGCTACTGGGAAGCCTATTATAACAGCAAAGAATGGACCACATCTGGAATGGGATGTTCAAAAAGCATATATGCAAGTTACAGTCAGGTGTCCACAAACTTCAAGCCACACAGAGTACTATTGCTAATAGGGTTGCACCGATACCATTTTTTCCAAACCGATACGAGTATTTTTATTTGTGTACTTGCGATACCGATACCTCTTAAATTGGATTTCCATGAAAGCCTAATCAATTTGGAGGCAGGTTTAATTTTCTCTTTTGCATAGTACAATAAGCCTACTAAGGCTAAATACAAAAATGATTAACAGAAGGCTATTCCAGGCCAACAATAAACTAATCATTCTGGTTTTAACAAAAACGGCCTTCTGTAACCTAGTTACATAGGTACGTGTGTATGTATGCTAATCTGCACGGCTAAGCTGTAAGTCAGTGTGATCACATCAGACAAAGTGTAACTATGACCAGAAAACGTAACATGCTGCATAGCTAACACAGAAAATGTTGAGTATGATGGCATACCAGAAAAGGACTGATTTAAAGAACTTACTAGAGTGAATACTTCGAACTACAACACCAAAATAATTTTTTCACAAAACAGATTTGATCTGTGCCCCAACATATTTTAGCACCAAGTCCATATATTTCAAAGAATTGTTTGCTTTAGAGCAGGAGTACTTAAATTTAGTAAATGTACAACAATATCCTTGCTTACAAAGGCCTGAATTAGCAACAATCATGACTGAATGTCAATTACTGTTGCCTTTTAAAGCTTAACCAGTAATAAATACGATGATGCCATTCTAGTGGTTTTATATACATTACATTTTGTAATAATGCTTCACATTACCACTTTTGACCAGCACCATGGAGCTAAATCAGATCAGTATAGATCATCCATTTTGAACTTAAAGTATAGAATAAACACACTTTTAAGAGTGATGAAGTAAATTACACCTTTGGCTTAATTGTGTACATTTTGCATCAGTTTTAAATGATTTTTTCCCCTACCTCTTGTGGAGGAGATAATCTTCTAGAATGTCAAGACAGCGCACCATCTGGGAAAAGATAAGCACTTTGTGTCCACCAGCCTTGAGACGAGGCAGCAACTTATCTAGGAGGACCAGTTTCCCTGATGAGCGGACCAAGGCCTGAAGGTGGAAGTCCGGAGCTGAGGCATTGTACACCTCCCTAAGTTCAGCTACTATTTTCTCTTCAGCACCTGAAAAGATCGACACAAATACCCATGTTCAGACTTGGGTCTACACAAAGAGTAAAACCTGTGCTAGCAATAATGCATTATTAAATGAAGCATTGCCCAATCATAATGAATTTGTTCCACTTATCCTTAACAAAAGTATGTGTGTTAAGCTTTGTGTTAAAAAGTACAGTGAAAATGTGTTAGACCACATTTATATATGTGGTCACTACATGCATCTTGAACATCAGGATTATATCCAGTTAGATATTACCGACAAAGAAATGCCAGTGCATCTGCCGGTCAATCTGTTTCTCTCTCTTGCTGTATCTAGGTGCACATGCTACTCCTGAGATACCAGTGATCCCAAACCCCTCTGCTATCCAGACCTGCCAAATCTATCATGATGTCCTACTTCTGGTTTGAACTTTAACATAAAACTAGAAACTGAAGATGGCATTGGACTGCTGTTGACATGAGCTGAACTGCTACAATCGGACTTAAATTAACACAAACTTGCACTCAAATCTCCATCAGTAACCAGATGAAACAGAACAGACTATGTTAAAACTATAATGAATTTTGTGCTACAAATATATGTTTTTACCATAAAACACATGGTAACAAAAGTGAGTCAGTTATAATGGCACTACCAAGTATCCTCTAAATGAGGATGGGTTCTATTAAGGTTTCCTCCTGTATATGAATAAATTTATAAATTCATAAGTTTGGAATATATACACACTTCCGTGAAGCTGCTTTGTGATAATATCCATTGTTAAAGCACTATACAAATAAAACTGAATTGAATTGAGTGAATATTTTATCAAGACTGCTCCCATTACATTAAGTCACAAGGTGCACAGACTATAAGTGGCTCCGTCAAAGATAACACATAAATAACTGATAAGTGCATAAACAAGTGAAAAGGATCAACGCAGAAAGTTATATGATCTGATTTACAAATTATGCAGGTTTCAGCAATCTGCCTAACTGTAGATGCAGTTGACTGAAAAGAACATGCATGTGGTTAAAATCAAGAGGGCTTCTAAAAAAAAAGTGCAAGAGAAAAGCATTTGTTCTATCTTTGGGAGAACAAGTTTGAGTCCTGATGATGCCTCAGCCACTTGTGGCCATCTAAGACAGGATAACTGGCCCCTGATGGGTGTGATAGCATTACTCTTTCCTTATCTGTGAGCTTAATTATGTGGAACTGCACAGTAAGTGCTTTCCTTCAAGTGTGTTCAGCTGCCATACTACAGGTACATTAAAAAAAATTAGAACATTGTGAAAAAGTGCAATATTTTTTGTCACTCAGTTCAGAAAGTGAAACTCATAGGTTCATTACACATACAGGGAAATATTTCAAGCCTTTATTTCTTGTACTTTGGTGATTATGGCCTACAGATACTGAAAACCCAAAATTCAGTGTCTCAGAAAATTAGAATATTACACAAGACCAATTAAAAAAAAAAAGTATATTTTAAACAGAAATGTCAGGCTTCTGAAAAGTGTGTTCATTTCTATGCACTCAATACTTGGTTGGACTCCTTTTGCATGAATTACTGTATCAATGCGGCATGGCATGGAGGCAATCAGCCTGTGGCACAACTGAGGTGTAATGGAAGCCCAGATTGCATTGATAGCGGCCTTTGGGTCATCTGCATTGTTGGGTCTGGTGTCTCTCATCTTCCTCTTGACAATACCCCATAGATTCGCTATTATCTGTATGCTATAATCACCAAAGTACAAGAAATAAAGGCTTGAAATATTTCAGTCTATGTGTAATGAATCTATGAGTTTTACTTTCTGAAATGAGTGACAGAAAATATTTTCACAATATTCTTAATTTTTTGAGATGTACCTGTACATCATGCAGCATGTTTGAAATGATAGTGTTGGACTTTATGTGTTTTGAATGAACACACATTTAAAACAAGCATCAGGATACTAGCCAGATACAAGATGCATGAAATGACCAGGAATAAACAAGGATTAGGACAGAGACCTGTGATTAAATAAGGGTGGTTGCAGCATTTGCGGAGCTCCATCATGGTATTAAGAAGATTGGGGACGTTGCTGTTCTGATTAGCTCCCATGCTCAAGAAACTGAAGTTACGCTCTAGAATAGCACGGTAGTACTTCTTCTGCACATCAGTCAGTTCCACCTAAAGGAAAAATCATTTATCATTTAGATATTTACAGTGCTAAACCCGTTCACTCAATTTACAGTATAGTGTACACTATTTCAGTGATCACAAAAGCACAGTGTCAAAAACTGCAGTTTAAAAACTGTAGGTTAAAATCACAAAGAGATGAAATCAAAAAAGTTTTCCTATGTTTTACCTTGGATAGCATTAGGATAGTCATGGCTAAAAAGAGTTGCACTTAAGTCCTTATCACTTATGGCATAACATTGGTTCAATACAACAGATTTTAGGTTAAAACTATAATGAACACAGAAATGATCCTGGTTCTTATACTCAAACTGCCCATAAACAAGTTCTTGTTAACACAAGTAGAACTTTTTGACTACATAGTTTACAGTAATAGAAGAAAATCTTTACTATCACACTATCCAAGGTCACCCAGGTAAGTACATGTTCTTTTTGCATGCGATTCTTCAAGATGTTGTCTCTGGGAGGTTTCCCTTCACCTCTGGCTTGCTTATTAAAAACAAATTTATAAATTTAAAATGTGCATCCAAAGTTTATACATTTCTGTAAAGCGGTTTTGTTACAATTTCCATTGTTAAAAACACACTATACACCAGTGGTTCTTAAACTTTTTTGGGCACGACCCAAATACTGGTCCGGTGGGTATGTCGCGACGCAACAGAATCTCAGTCCAGTATGCTGGTTTCAATTATTTAAAAAAAAAAAACAAAACCCCAAAACATTTTTTGTATTTCTTATGCTCTATATTCACATTACGTGAAAGACAAAATAATGCAAGTGCATCAGAGTTTTTTTTTTTTTTTAAAAAGTCTTTGATAGTGAAGACTTTGCTCTCATTTAAGCCTATTTTACCACAGGAGTTAAATGCTGCTCTTTTAAGCAGTAAAGTGAGTACTGCTCTAGTGAAGTCTAGTTTTCCTCCACTGGTTTAGTAAATACAATGCACAAATATCTGACTGACCATCAGATTTTGTTAAACATGAATGAATGCAATGATAACACGTCACAGGATAATTCAGGATATTTTTACGCATAAAATTTTGGGATTGAATTTTAACTGACACCAGAACATGTGCTGCTACAACAGTTCAGACTAAAATACTGAGCTGTTTGAAATTTGACATTCTAATAGATTCAAATATTAAAAGAAAACAGAATGTTGGACCTACTAAGAGTCATACCTCAATAATAGTCTCCTGCTTTGGTGCCAAGTTCTTTTCCACATCCTCCTTTAACCTGCGTAGCATCATGGGTTTCAGAATAGCCTGCAATTTCTGCACCTAATGTGATGATAAAAGTATACACAGTGAAATTTCTTTAGGTTCTTTTTAAAGTAGGGCTAATACATATGCAAGTGTATGGACTTATATTGGTATACCTGCTCTTCAGTTTTGAGATTGCCAAATTCACGCAGGAACTCTGTCTCAGAAGGGAACTGTGAGGGATCTAAGAAGTGCAACAAACTGAACAACTCTTCCACGGTATTCTGCAAAGGCGTGCCTGTTAGCAGCACTTTATGCTCCTGTAATTGGAAAGCAAGATGACAGTTAATTACCCTGTCATTAACCGATTTGAAAAGAATGATGAGTAACAATACTAAAACAAAACAAAAAATGCAACCATGTGGAAAGATGCAAACAAGTGTCAACTTTTTTTTTTACTCATTTTTTAAATCTATTTTTGCAAGGGTCTTAATACATAAATAACATGTACATTTCATAAGTGAACTTAACATATGAAACAAATAAATGATCCACAAGGCCTGTTTCACTGGCTTGGAGATTTAATTTTTACAACTTATGATTCACTAATGAAAATACCCTAGAAACTTAGTTGCTGTAATTAAAATCTTACTAATTCAAACCACAAGATGCTAATACCAAACGTTCGTTATCTTTTCAAAATGTTTAGTATTGTTTGTCAGTGATAGCTCAGCGGTTAAGACGTTGGCCTACTGATCAGAAGGTTGGGGGTTCAAATCCAAGCACCGCCAAGCTGCCTCTGCTGGGCCCTTGAGCAAGGCCCTTAACCCTCAACTGCTCAGTTGTATAAAAATGAGATAAATGTAAGTCGCTCTGGACAAGCGCATCTGCCAAATGATGCTAATGTAACGTAACGTTTGTTTGAGCTCTAGAAAGAGAACTGGCTCCAATCTAAGTCTGATTGCTCTCAAAGTTTTGAGTTATCTCACGGTATTTTGCCACTGTTGCTTGCACACTAGGGTTCTACATCTAGACCAAGATTTCGGAAAAGCTGGTTTGTGGCAATGTTTACTGGAAATACTTCATATAAATGAAAATAAACTCACAGGCAGTAATTACTTAAAATTGTGCTCAGGTAATGCATCTAATGTCCCAGCAGAAAATGTATGCACCTAATGTTATTTTTGAATACAATAATAATAATTTTCCACATTTATTAGATTGTTAACCAGTTGCCCAACTGTCAGTTACAGCATACCTATTACCATTAGCATATTGCATGAGAAAAGTACATTAATAAAAGACATCAACCTTTGGTAATCACATGCTTACTGTGTTTCAGCTTCCTAATACTGTTGCCACTAGTCACTGAGTGAGATACATTAGACAGTGAGTGAAGTAAGTCCTTGAAGTTGATGTGTTTGAAGCAGGGAAAACAGTCAAACATAAGGATCTGACCTTTGACAAGGGGCCAAATTGTAAGGATAAGACGACTGGGTCAGACCATCTTCAAAACTGTAGGTCTTTTGGGGTGTTCCTGTATAAAGTGGTTAGTACCTACCAAAAGTTGTCCAACAACCAGTGAACAGGACGACAGGGTCATGGGTGCTTAAGCCTCACTGATATGCCTAGGAAGCAAAAGCTAGGCCATCTGGACAAATCCCACAGAAGAGCTATCTTCACAAACTGCTGAAAACCTTAATGCTGGTTATAATCGAAAGAGTGTTATGGTGGCTGTATAGTGCCCATGCTAGCACCTGTCCTCCTCTGAACATGCCTATATTGGGCATGTGAGCATCAGAACTGGACAGAACTAGAAGAAAGTGGCCTAGTCTGGTGAATCGCATTTTCTTTTACATTATGTGGAGAGCTGGGCCTAAGCACAGTGGCTACTTGTGGAGGAAATGGAGCCACAATGCACTATGGGAAGAAGGCAAGAAACCATGAGAAACCACCATCATCCAGGGTTTTAGGACCACTCTCCTCTTCATATCATTCTGCACATTTTCAATGGGACTTTGGTCACAGGACTGAGATGGCCATGCCAGAAGCTTGATTCTGTGGTCTGTTTTTTTGGATATATGCTTCAGATGATCGTCCTGCTGGAAAATCCAATGATGACCCAGTTTTAGTTTCCTGGCAGAGGCAGAGAGATTTTGATTTAAAAATGTCCTGGAATTTCCTGAAGTTCATATTGCTTTATACCTTTCAAAGAATCTGTTGACGTGCAGATGGCATCCGAGAGTGGACTTTGCAAGCCCAAAATTTCAATTCGAACAGTTAACCTTGATTCAGGAACAGTGAACCTACATCTTCCTCACTGTACATGAGGACAAAATTAACTTGGGTCCTATTCCAAGCAAACAGTTGTAGTGTGTGTGTCCACTTTTTATTATTATTGCCCAGACAGTAAAATCAAGACATTTGTCATATGCACAATAAAAGCAAAAACAAAACAAAGCCTGAAACACAACATTTCAGGCCATTCAATGAAATTCCTACTTCGCTGTTCTCCCTTCACACAAAACAATAAATTAAAATAAAGTTTGACCAAACAATTAAACTACAGGAGAAAACCTGAGTTTAAAGTAAAAAAGGTTCCAAAAGTAAAGTTGTCTGCACTTCCTGCTACAGTTAGGGTACAATTAATGGGAATAATGGAGAGCTGAAGGAGCAGTGTTGAATGTTGAATGAAATCCTCTGGGTAGAAGCTATTAGTGAGTCTGGTTGTCCTTGATTTCACACTCCTGCAGCATCTCCTTGACATGCAATTGAGCGAGGACTACACTTCCCAGTTGATCCAGGTTTTTATCATTGGGACAGATCTTATAGCGTGTTGTAGGAATAACCTTTTCAGTGCATGTGCTGATAAAGTCAGTTATAGTTGAAGCATACACCTCTAGGTCCACAGTAGAGTTGCCTTTCACAGCAGCCATTCTAAATACACCCCAGTTTGTACTGTCAAAGCAGTCACAAAGTACTAGATCTGATTCTACACATCACAATTTAATAATTTTACTTCCTGTGGGAGCTCACTTGAGTTGTGCTCCGAGATGTGGTCTGACTGGCCGAAGTGTAGTCAAGGCGCAGCCTTGTGGGAGGCCTTCACTCAATCCAAGTAGAAATGGCCATTTCAGTTGAGCAGCAATTTTTTTAATAACCATTCCAACATACTTTTCCCTCATTTGATTTATATATTCACTTATCTTTCCAATATTGCTGGATTACTAAGGGAATCTGATCTCTGTGTCACCTAGTATTTGTACCCTTGTTAATTAGGTAGTCAAGGATTAAAGCTTGAAAGTTCCTACATGCTTCAATCAATGAATGGCACTTGAATGGAAAACATGTTTCCATTACATTGTGCTCATAATTTCAATGGGTGCCAATAAGTGTGGGACATGTTTTTTGTGATTTGTTTTTCTCTGAATAAAAGTATTTAAGATAAAGGTTGGATTTGTCTTGTATTTTCAAAACATTAATACCACTGGAAGGTGAAGTGAATTACATTGATTATCTTGTTACAATGGCACCTATCAAAGGGTGAGATATACACTTCTAAAAAGAAATTAAGGGAATGCTAAAAATACACAGTGGAACTTGACGAATGAAACATGCTAACTGAAAATCTTTATTGATGCATTGTGTAATTTGTTGAGAACAAAATGATGTAATCATGGTCAACAAAAACCAAAATCACCAACCCACTGATTCAAAATCACCCTGAAAATCCACAGGCTGATCCAATATGCATGAATTTCATCATGGCAGCTCAAAATGTGACTTAGTACTGTGTACAGTGATCCCCCGCCTACCGCGGGGGTTACGTTCCGCTGACCCCCCGCGAAAGGTGAAACCGCGATACTGCGGTCACATTAATTTTTACTATTTATATATATTTTAAGGCTTTATAAACCATTTCCACTCTCTTATTAACCTTTCCCAC
>JAQMCW010000001.1:19060929-19081170 GCA_030068335.1 Chrysichthys cranchii
AAAACTACTTAATAAAATGTGTGACCTTTAATACTTAATGTCAGCCGTCTTGAGATCAGATAAACTATTATGCTTAACATAACAACACAGCAGTTTCCTTAAGCATGATAAGTATACTTAAATGAAGCAGTAAAATAATAAGCAAGAGAAAGAAGACAGGCAGGCCAGACAGCGCACTAGGCTACAGGGATGAAATAAGACACACACACAAAGTAAATAAAACATCCAGTAATATAACTGCATTTTTCACTTAATCCAGAAAAAAATAAAATATATCCAAAATGAATTAAAAGACAATTAAATCTTTTAATAATTGCATGATTAAATTCTATTTCTATTAACTAATTTATTTATTTATTTTATTTTTTAGAATTACATAATCTTTCTGCTTACAGTTTGAATTTGATTAAAATATGGACACATTCCTTATGTCAAGCTGAATGTAAATCCTGGATGCTTCAATTACAATCAACAATCTTTCAGTAACATTAGAGACACTATGTGGCATGTGTGAATGAAATTTCACCTTTTAACGCAATAATGGCTCAACGCATACATTTAAATCAACAGTGGAATGTCTTAACCAAAAGAAAATCCTAATCCAAAAAAATTCCTAAATTTACTAAGCGAAGATGCCATGCTGATAAACTCTTACTCAAAAAGACTGAATGATGTAATGGAATCAAATTATTTTTTCTTTGTTTGTATACTTTACAATTGCAATTTCACATTAAAGATGGGAAAAGTTCTGACATGATTTATCTTAGTTTTGTTATTTCATAAAAAAAAAATAAAAAAAAAAACATACATAAATAAAAAAAACCTCCCTTTTCCAACTTCCAACAGGGGTACGTGTTTTTTTTTTTTGTTTTTTTTTATATCCACTATATATTATATTGAAATTTTCTCATGTAGCAATCAGTAATAGGATTTTAAATCAGTTGAATAAGAAATTAATATATTTGTGTAATTTAAGAAATGCAGTGTGTGTGATTTAAACTTTTGCTGCTTCATTTCATATGGTGTGTATCTTGATTTGTTAGTTTTAAAACTTACACCTGAAACCTTTGAATGAACTGTGCCCCACATGAACATAATCTTTACAAACGGCACACCACTACAAACTAAACTATAATGATCTTGATCGCAATTGGACATTTAGCTTTCATACAAAACCCTCAGAGAAAGTGGCCAGTATTTTTAAGACACTGTTTAGGAAATTAAGAAACTTTTTTGGTCATTTTGTGTTGTTGTTGTTGTTGGTGGTGGTGGTGGTGCTGTTTTGTTTAAGAGGTGAAGTCGGATCTAATGTGTTGATAAGCAACAGTGCAATAACTCTGTATTTTATTGGTGAATTAGATCTGTACAAGTTCTGCTTCAGCAGCAGAATCACTTCCTGGGTGTGGCCTTTTAGAGATGCATTTCCTCATGTGTAAAATTCAGCGCATACAGCACTATTGTATAGAATCCTCACAGAGCTGTGTTCAGAAATGGCTCAATTATACAAATTACTGTACATAGTGAGATACATACCACTGATTCTCACTGTAGCAACAGGTAATCAATCAATTTTATTACTTAATGACTATATTTTTAAGCAGTAACCCAGTAATTTTGTATTAGTTTATAAAGTTTTTTTTTTTTTTTTTAATATTTTGCTTCCAAAAAATAAAGATTTATTTCTTTATTTTCTTCTTTATAGGCAGTTTTGCGGATAAGATTTGGCCGACGGATGACAATGTCGTTGGGAAAGAAACAGACACTGTGACACTAAAATGTTCCTATGAATCGAGCAATGACTACGTTTATCTTTACTGGTACAAACAATATCCTAACAGTGCACCACAGTTTTTACTGTATAAAGGTGCAAAGTCAGCAACTTTTCAATACAATCCAGCTGGGTTAGAATCAAAAACTACCTCAGACTCGACTGAACTTACTATCAGAGGTCTAAAGCTCTCAGATTCTACACTTTATCACTGTGGACTTAGTTTGAGGGCACAGTAATACAGAGGCAATGGAAGGCTGTACAAAAACATAAAAGGATATTTCTGAAGTTTCTAAAACCACATTAAAGATACTTCCTTTGCCAGCTTGCTATCAGTTAACCACAGAAACAAACAACATTTGTGGAAACATAGGCAGCTAAAAGAAACAGAAAATAAAAATAAAGAAAACATGGCAACTACGTGAAATTACACAACTGAAAATGACACTGTTTATGCTGAAAATATATTGTTCATTGTGTTAGGCAGTGTTGGTGTGCACTACAATCAAATTTACTGACCTTCTGTGGCTAATCTTCCCCACAAATCATTGAATTCAATTTTAATTAATTTATTAATTCATTTGTGTATTATGTGCTTACATATTATTACATATTATGTTACACAATTTTCAAAACAATATTCAGCCCAAGTTCAGACTGTTCAGGCTGACTCGGTTTAGTCATGGCCAACAAATTTTCAGCATCAGACCCATATATGAATGCCAGGAACAATGAAAAGGCCTTGTAGTCTTGGGGTCTGGGATGCTCCGTGACAACCCGATGAAAAGTCGGGTATGTCAGATTTTTTTTCTCACCTAGTTTCACAAATCCTGTGACGTATTCCTTAACATTCCTTCTGTTGCCTGACAATTGATGACTGACAATTTATTGACCTTCCTGCCCAATACCACGCAAGAATGTGAATGATGATTGGTTGGGATCAAATTTGTAGTGTTGTCAGTCCTCTGACCAAGACACATCAAGAACTGTTATGGCACTATTATTACCTAATATGACATGGTGACCATCGTGAAAGATAAAAGTATTGCACACCCCTTACACATTTACATTACACATGCGATGTTCAGCTCCACTGGAGCCACAGATGATAAAAGTGTGGAGGTGCTGTGTACCATCACACTCTCCTCCTCCTACATGGCCTGCTGTATGTATGTATGTTTGTATGTATGTATGTATGTATGTACGTATGTGTGTGTGTGTGTGTGTGTGAGAGAGAGTGAGTATGTGAGTGAGTGACATCATGGATAAGCTGTTGACATCTGCAAAAGGTCAACCCTACACTGGGCACATGGGATATTTTTCAACATTTTGGATATCTCAGTGTGCAATGATTTTGTCATCTGGATAGCGTTAAACCCACATTCGAAATCAGGAAATGGTTGTTTCTTGAGGAGCAAGACAAGGCATTAGTGAAACCTCAAATCCAGAGAAGACAACACACTGTATCTTAAGAGTCCCAGCTTCTGCAGTTATCATGAGGAGAATTCAGGAGGAGAATGCAGGCCCCTTCAGCCTGACCCACAAAACAACCATCTGCAGAACCATGGGTAAGGGTGAGATGCTGTTGCATATATGTGACTTTTTTTTTTACCGTAACCAACTATAGTGTGTGAATGAGAGAAAGACTGGTAAGAAAAAGTCCTGTTCTAGGCATTGTTATCATTCTAGGTTGCATCCAGTAACAACAAAACCTTGTGAGGTGTGTGGACACAAGATGGACAGAAAGGCACACTATACATGCATCATGTGCAAGAAATGCATATACAACATACAAAGAAACACTATGCCCCTCATGTGTTGTAAAAGCTGGCATGATTAGACTTTGTATTCAATGGAGCTGATGTGTTGTGAGGACTGAAACGGACACTGTATCTGTTCAATAGGGCTGGAGATTTTTGTCTGACATAAATGTGTTAAATTTCTTAACTTTATTTCCTTTAGATTTTCTCAAAATAAAAAATGCTTTTCACCCATATGTTGACATTACTTTTTCCCTTTTTTACGTTTTATCATGAAATATGGATAGCACTATTATTTATGAATATGATCTAACAGAAGTAAATGGTACACTATTAACCATGCAGTGGAACCTCTGGTCACGAACGTGATCCTTTCCGAGACTCTGACCGGATTTGTTCACGACCCGAATCAGGATCACCTATCTTTTGATTAGGTGCAGGTGAAACACATTATTCAGACTATAAGAAGTCTAGATATCTGTAGTTCTAGTTGCAAAGCATTAGTTTGCCCATTGTGGATCCATTCCCAAGCTATTTGTTTTCAGGCTATGATATTACGAGTATGACCTTATTTTTGTCCCTGTTTTCTGGCTCTTTGTATGTCGCCTCCAGTATACTGTTTGCCCTGGTTTTTGACTCTGCTAGTAGCGACCTCACCCTGTAGAATGCGCTTGGCTACAGAAAGGTCAACCAAGCCCCGTGGGGCTGGTTGGTACCCTATGTGCCATAAGGCACGTACAGGCTGAGAGAGAGAATATAGATTAACACAATGCTCAATACTTTAATATGAAGTTAAATTATTTAAAATAATTGGAAGTTTAAAAAATAGCACTTATTCCACATTGCATGGTGAGCTAGAAGTACAGTGGCAGCAAGCATGAAGCATAGAGAGGGGTGAAAATATTTATTTATATTAATTCCAATCCAATCCAACTTTATTTACATAGCACATTTAAAACAACCAAGCTGCTGCCAACGTGCTGTACAATCAAAATTACAAACACACATTCACATATACAATACAAACACACATAAAACAACAGACATAAAAGACAACTCACCTTGAGGTAAAAGATAAAGAAAAAATATGGTTTAACATGAGATTTAAAAACAGGAAGAGACGGAGCCAGCCTAGCATCTAAAGGAAGCCTGCTCCAAAACTTGGAAGACATGATTGAAAAAGCTTTAAACCCTCTGAGCTTCAGCCAAATTTTCGGAACCACCAAGGTCAGGTGATCAGCAGATCTTAGGGACTGAGAAGGAACATAAAGCTGAAGCAAGTCAGAGAGGTAGAGTGGAGCAAGACCATTCAGATATTTATAAGATAAGATAAGATCATCCTTTATTCGTCCCACAAATGGGAAATTGCACTTGTCATGGCAGAAAGTGGACAGAACAAGAAAAGAGCAGCAGAAATTACAAACAGTAGAAAAACTATAAAAACTATACAAACAGTACAGTATAAAAAAAGTACACTATACAAACTGGAAAAAATAAATAAATGTGGATGAGCGGACTGAAAATATAAATGTAAATATACACGTATATGTAAACAGATAAATATATGTATAATATATGTATGTATGTATGTACACAGAGTATATGTATGTATATATGTACAGAGTGGATATATAGATATATGTAAAATGCTAATAGGAGAATTTTAAAATCAATTCTATAATGCACTGGAAGCCATGAAGATCGCATAAAATTGGTGAGATGTGTTCATGCCTGTGTGTCCCAGTTAACAGGTGAGCAGCAGAATTCTGGACCAGCTGAAGGCAGGAAAGGGCATTACAGCAGTCCAGACAAAAAGCATGAATCACCTTTCCAAAATCTTGCTGTGTCAGAACAGGCTTTAGCTTAGCGATCTGCCTTAAATGAAAAAAAAATAAAATAAAAAAATCTGTACAAAGGCATTAGTTTTCTTGTCAAATTTAAAGTCACAGTCCATAATCACTCTCAAGTTTGTAACAGTACTCCAAATAATCGAGGTTAAATTATTGTGGTACCACTAGGATGAAACAAAATAACTTTGGTTTTCTTTTCATTAAAATTCAAAAAGTTTCATGACATCCACGCTTTGATGTCATTGAGGCATTCCAATAGTCGTTGAATGGAATAATGACTCTTATGCTATAAAGGAATATAAATTTGACAGTCATCAGCATAGCAGTGGAAGGAGATCCCATATTTCCTCAAAATAGAGCCCAAAGGAAGCAGATGCATAGTGAATAGAAGGAGCCCTAAAATTGAACCTTGTGGCACCCCATAATAAAGAGGCACTGAAGACGACATAAAGCCTATACCAACACTAAAACTTCTGTCTGCCAGGTAAGAGCGAAACCAGCCCAATGCTGCACTTTTGATACCCACCCAATGCTCTAGACACAAAATAAGGATACTGTGCTCAATATCAAACACAGCAGTCAAATCCAATAGCACGAGGATAAGAAAGTTACCAGAGTCATTTGCTAAAATAACATCATTAAAAATCCTTAAGAGTGCTGTTTCGGTACTGTGTCAAGTTTTAAATCCAGACCGAAACACCTCAAGGAAACCATTCCTGTCTAAAAATGCATTTAATTGAATAGAAACAATTTTCTCCAAAATCTTTGAAAGAAAAGGGAGTTTAGAAATCGGCTATAATTAGATATAACTGAGGGGTTAAGGCTGGATTTTTTTTTTATGCAGTGGCTGGACAACAGCATGTTTAAAAGCCGCAGGAACAACACAAATGGTAAGGCTACTATTAGCAATGTCCAGAATAGAGGACCTAACACAAGGGAGAACCTCTTTCAAAAGATGTGGGGGTATAGCATTGTAGCAGTTCACGGTATACGATGAGGAGATTGAAGAGTTGGACAGGCAGACTTTGGTGCAAAGAAGAGTTTATTAATCAGCTTTTCAGCCTTTACACATGTAACACACTCTGACATACACATACACGGACTTCCACAGAAAGGAGTTCAGTGGCGTCTCCCCCGCACCGCTCACTGCAGGGAATAAAACAGAACACATTAATCATCCCCAGGTGTGCTCATTTGCCACTCACCTTCCCCAGTTCCACTCCCCTGCCAGCAGGTGGCGCTTGACCACGCCCCAGCTGCCACATACCCCCACCACCTGACTCAGGCCGGGGAGCCGTCCGGCCTGCAGCCAACTCCACATCCATTGGGAGAGAAAATCTGCCACGGCCATCTGCATCCCCGGCCTGTGGATCACCTCAAACCTAAAGGGCTAGAGAGCTAGATACCAACGGGTGATCTGCACGTTGGCATCTTTCATGTGGTGGAGCCACTGGAGCAGGGTGTGGTCCTAACAGAGGGGGAAAGAGTCTCCCAGCAGGTAGAAGTGGAGAGTGAGAACTACCCACTTGATGGCTAGATGCTCCTGTTCTATGGTGCTGTACTTGCTCTCCCAGTGCTTGCGGCTGATGTACAGCACCGGCCGCCCCCCCCCCCTTTATTCTGACATTTAACAAATACAAAATATATGTTAATATTTATTGATCTAAAACAGATAAAGTTTACTCTGATTTAATGTTTGACAGTAAAGGAAAAAAAACAGTTTTGTGTATGTAAATATCTGGTTTCAACTGTATCTTATATAGATGTTAAATATTGGGATTCAACACAGGTATCTAACAAAACGATATGTGTAAGAGGAAGTCAGATGCAATGGGTTGATCAACAATAGGGGAATTGTTGTACTGGTGAATCAGTTCACTGTCACTGGTGATCAGCCTACAACAGCAGTACTTCCTGGGTGTGGCCTTCTAGAGACAAGTTCCTTCATGTGTAAATTTCAGCACATACAGCAACATAATTATACTGAATCCTTACAGAGCTGTGTTCAGAAATGGCTCATCTATACAACTTACTGAACATAGAAAGATATATACCACTGATTCTCACTGTAATTACAGGTAATTCATTTTCAATAATTTATTATTAGTAGTAGTAGTAGTAGTATATTACAATTCAATAATTATAAGTTAATTTAATAGTTCATTCATTCATTGAAATAATTAATTAATGCTGGAAACATTCACAATTATTTCTTAAATGGTTTCTTTCTTCAAATACTTCACAGATTTTTTTTATTTTTTTTATTATTATCTTCACTACAGCAGGAATTTATGCAGATAAAATTGGGCCAACAATCAAAGATGTCAATATTGTTGGGAAAGAAACAGACAGTCTTACTATGAAATGTTCATATGAGGCAAACAGTGAAAACATTGATCTCTACTGGTACAAACAATATCATGACAATGCACCACAGTTTTTACTGTATAAAGGTGCAAGATCATATAGTGCTTATGGTAGCACTCCTGATGATCATCGATTAGAGGCAAAAACAACAAGAAACTCTACCGAACTTACTATCAGAGGCCTGAAGCTCTCAGATTCTGCACTCTATCACTGTGCTCTTAGAGTAGGAGCACAGTAATACACAGTTAATGAAAGGCTGTACAAAAACATTAAAATAGAATATATGAAGTTTTTAAGACCACAGAAAATCAAAGATACTCACTTTACCACCTTAACAGTTAACCACAGACACAAACAAATGTTGTGGTAACATATGCAGCTGAAAGAAATCGAAAATGCAAACAAAAAGGGTTAAAATAAAAACTGCACACTATTGGACTAAAATTATAAAATTTTCATGATCAAAAAATATTTTGTTGACATTAACACAACCATTGTTTCAGGTTCAGGTTTATTCAAATTACTATTGTATTAAGCCTTCTATCAACTCTGACCAGACATGAGTCACAACCAGTTCCACAACCAGTTATTTTTATTTGGATATAAAAGCAATAATGAATTTTAATTTCTGACCACTGACTTTTATTTTTTCTGGACATCATTTAAAAATGATTGACCCATTTCATGTTCATGAACTTAGAATGAGCCCTTTATATCTACGTAGGCCACAGATCCATGTTTAATGGAAGCTGCTATGTCGCACCGCCATGCTGCTACATTAGAATATGAACGAACCTCGAGAGAGCACCTTCACATTCCTCATTTTTATAAGTGGCAGTGTGAATCCAGAAGGAAGAGGAAGAAGAAAGGAAAGGACTTCATGTTTGCTAGATGAACATAACAAGTTTGAGAGCCCAAGCTTTGTAAAAATCGATGATTATTCTGAGCATTTAACACAAGAAACGTAAAGAAACATGAATCCTCTTCAAAGAAGTGAAACCATGAAGCAAAAGGAGTACAGCAAAAATGTGGCAGAAAACAGCAGAAATCATGGAGACACCCCCCCCCAATAAATAAATAAATAAACAAACAAACAAACAAACAAACAAACAAACAAGCAAGCAAACAAACAAACTAACTAACTTTAAATAAGAGAAGTAAATTTTACAAAAAAGAAAAAAAAGATGCCAAATTTAAATGAAAGCTTTCAAAAAGTCAACAATGTCACCTTTAAATTGACGTCTTTTTTTAAAAGTTAACATCTTTTTTTAATTGACATCTTTCTTCTTTAAACTGGCATCTCTTCTTTTTTAAATTGATTTCTTTTGTTTTAGAATCGCTATCTTTGTTTGACGTTGACATTTTTTTTAAAGTTCGTTTTAAAATCGTTTTATTCATTTATTTTTTATGGGTTGGTTTGCCCTTCAGGGACAATTTGGTGGGCACTATAATTATAAATTCCTTGAGCTCACAAAAAAAAATTAAATTATATTTAATTATATTTAAAAATTAAAAATAAAAAAATAATGTACCACATGACTAAATAATAATAAAAAAAAATGTTTTTTATTTTATTTTGTATTTATTTTAGGGATTTTATTTTTATATGAATTTTTATTTGATTCGATTACACATTTTTTGTTACTTTAATCTTTAGGGCTGCTCTAAAAAAAAAACTTGGTGGTCAGCCTGTGCACTATGAGATGAAGTTGTGATGAATATGAATAAATATGAGTGGGGCGAGCTTCAGGGGTGTCTCAAATACATGACACTGGAATTTATTTCTAAAGCTAGATGTCTGAACTAAACATTCAAGATAACACTGTTACTCCTCTTCTTGTTTTTCTTCACTGTTGCTGATATTGGTAAGTCATACACATTACATGAAATTATCATTTTTTTAATGAACAAAAATACACTACATTTCTACTTGAATGTATTATTTATGAATTATCATACAATTGCAGTGTGTTTGTAGCAGAAGCTGCTGACAACAGGATCAAACCAGAAAAAACCACCATATCTGTAACTGAAGGCAGCAACACCACACTGCCCTGCAGATATACTGGATCAGTTTGGAGTCTCGACTGGTATACAGAATTTTTTACTGCAGATTGATAAAGCTAATGAATTTGTCACAAAGGCTCAACTAGCTCACCCACAATTGTTTATTAAACTTACCAAAATGAATAAGACAGTGTATCTGTCCATCTCCTCTTCTGCAGTGACAGACTCTGCACTGTACTCCAGCGCTTTGATGCCCAGAGTCACAAGAAACCCAACTACACTATGCAAAAAGCATTGTGTCATGTTGTAACTGCTTGTCTATAATGATAAATTGTGTAACTATGCTGAGTTGGTCAAGTTTATTCTAAATGAGACCTGAATGATAATCCTCACCCTGGCATCTAAAAATATTAACGATCAATTATCATCCATTTATTTACTTCATTAACAATAATTTTCTGCAAAATACTTTAATGAACATCATATTTCCTGTAAAGGTATTATTTGGGGTTGAAGCATGATAATTTTCCACTGAAACC
This sequence comes from Chrysichthys cranchii, assembly GCA_030068335.1. Classification (NCBI taxonomy): domain Eukaryota; kingdom Metazoa; phylum Chordata; class Actinopteri; order Siluriformes; family Claroteidae; genus Chrysichthys; species Chrysichthys cranchii. The sequence continues at coordinate 19,071,221 of JAQMCW010000001.1, forward strand.
TTGTTTCAGCTTATCAGATTTTCTTTTTTTCCCCCCAACACATAGGTGGTACACTCACGAGAATATTTTTTTTTCTTATTTAAAAACATAATATTTTACTAACCCATTGTTTTACACCTTGCTTCCATTTTGCTAGAGAAATGGGACTGTGGAAACTGGCAGAGGTACTTGTGTCTGAAGTTGCTAAAAACCAAACCAAAACAAACAAAAAAACTTTTTTAATGAGTAAAAAAACTCCTGCAGCTCACCCTGTGTTTTCAGGATAGCGTCCTGGTGCGTTTATGGTGCGGTTTATGATCAAAAACATGTTCTTTCATCATCTTAATGTATAAAATCATCATGCAATAAAATTGTACAAGTCAGATGCAGTGGGTTGATCAACAACAGTGGAATAGTTTTGTGTTTTTGTGTTTAGTGTTGTGTTGGTGACTCAGTTTACCAATACTGTAAAGTGATGATCTGTATATAGTTAAGCTACAACAGCAGCACTTCCTGGGTGTGGCCTTTTAGAGATGTGTTCAGCACATACAACGCTATTATACAGAATCCTCACAGAGCTGTGTTCAGAAATGGCTGAACTGGACAACTTACTGTACATACTGAGATGCATACCACTGATTCTCATTGTAGCCACAGGTAATTCATTCTCATCAGTTAATTCTTTGTAATAACAGGTACTCTTGTTTTTAAGCATCGATCTAGCAATTTCCTAAATAATTAATTTATTATTTTGCAACAAATTTCTTACCTTTCTTGCATTTTCTTATTTACAGCAGGCAGTTTTGCGGATAAAATGTGGCCGACAGATGAACATGCCAACATTGTGGGGAAAGAAACTGAAACTGTTACTCTGAAATGTTCATATGAGACAACCAACAGTTACATTTGGCTATACTGGTACAAACAATATCCTAACAGTGCACCAAAGTTTATACTGTATAAAGGCGCAAGGTCAAGATCTGGACAGAGCACTCCTGCTGACACTCGATTTGAGTCAAAAACAACCTACGACTCTACTGAACTTACTATCAGAGATGTAAAGCTCTCAGATTCTGCACTCTATCACTGTGCTCTTAGAGATGTAACACAGTAATACAGAATCAATGAAAGGCTGTACAAAAACATTAAACTGGTACATACACATACAAGATATTTCCAGAACCCACATCAACTTCTTATCAATCAACCACAGACTCAAACAAAATTTGTGGTAACACATGCAGCTGAAAGAAAGAGAAGATAAAAATAAGACATTTAAACATGATTACACGTTAATCATTCATTTTTTTTCAGGCTCAAGTATATTTTACTGACAGTGCCAGAGCCAATAGGTCAGGTGTTGCAGGTGTGTGCTATTTTTAATTAAAATAATGAACATTTTCTTTTAATATTATTGACAATTTGTTAAGTTCAGTTTTCATTCATTCTTTCTTTTTTTTTTTAAATTCACATGTTTACTATGCTTATATATACGAATATTTGTTACTTTGCTGGATGTGAGCTAAGCTAATGGCCTTTTACAAACGCTCTACCCCAATGTGATTTTGATTATACAGATACAAAGGTGAAATAGAAATCATGCAGATACAGGTGAAGTGTTTTATTTAATGTATCTCTGTCAAATAACAAAATGTAGAAACATGTGTTTTGAGTGACTTTTATTGTGGAATGTTTGTTCATGCCAGATGGGTTGGTTTCAGTATTTCAGAAACTGTTGACCTCCTGGACGTTCATCCTCGATATTCTATAAATAATCACTCTTTACAATCATGGTGAGCAGAAAAGCATCTTAAAGCACGACTTGTCCCCACAACGTTGCTCGAAAATCTAGTAAAAAGCCTTCCCAGAAGATTGGAGGTTATTATAACAGCAAAGAGGGACTAAACATGCAATGGGATGTTCAACAAGGACATATGAGTTTGATGGTCCACAAATTTTGACCATACAGTATTTATCCAGGAATGTAAAATAATGTTTTGTTTTATTCACTGTTTGTAGAGGACGTTATGAATGGTCTTATCAAATTATAACATTATGCAATTTCATTATTTCATGGTGTCAAGGAAATAATTCCAACATTTGTATGTTGATAATGACACAAATTTCTTGAAATCATAAAGAAAAAAAAAACTAACCTGTTGTGACAGGAAAGCGGAGTAAAAAACATCTGAATCCCTACCTTCTGTTGGAATGTCTGAAATGTCTTAATGATATTTCCGATATTTTTGTTATACTGAACAATGTAGATAAATAAAAAGATACGAAGCACAGTAGCAGCATAAATATGCGTAGGTGGAGCTTGAGGTGGAGACATAGCTCAAATAAACATCACTGCCATTTATTCCTAAAGCTAGAGGTCTGAACCAAACACCCAGGATAACAATGTTACTGCTCTACTTACTTTTCTTCACTGTTGCTAATATTGGTAAGGCGCATACTTTATAAATAAAATTTGTAATTTTTAAAGGTAAAAAAAAAACAAAAACAATTTCCATGTGAATTTTCTCATTTGCTATTAAAATGTCACAATATTTTTGTAATGTTTTTATAGCAGAGGCTGCTGACTACAACATTAAACCAGACCAAACTGATGTATTTTTAACTGAAGACAACAAAACCACACTGTCTTGCACATATACTGGATCAGTTCACAGTCTCCACTGGTATCGACAAACACCTGGATCAAGACCAGAGTTTCTGCTGCTAATCTATGAAGACAGTAAACAAGTCATAGAGGCTCAACCACCTAATCCACAATTGTCTATAAAAATTGATACAACTGTTAAAACGAGTAAAAAAGTGGATCTACTCATCTCCTCTGCTGCATTGACAGACTCTGCACTGTACTACTGCGCTCTGAGGCCCACAGTGACAGGAAACCCAACTACACTGTACAAAAAGCACTACACATGAAAAGCCCATGACAAGCAAGGTGGAGCTATAAACATGTTCACATTCACTTCTTCACCTGTCACCGATGTTAATTTGTTAAAAAAAAACATCATGTTAGTACCAACAATGAAATATTCATAAAGACGTGTATTGCTTCATAACTGGGCATCTGTCATGTGAAAATTTCTTATATTAATACTTAGAAAATTATTGACATTTATTTTCAACCTTAATCTTATATTCTCTGAGAATATTCTGCTGGTTTTCATCATGTCTATGTTTCTGACTTTGCTATTTTGGATTTTGCCTTGACTGTGTTGTTTGCCGATAACCTGACCATTTGATTGTTCATTGGTTACGAACTTGCTTCACGTTTCTGATTTATCTGCCACAGTAAGCATTTAAATATACTGTTTTACTGCAATTGCTTTCTTATCCAGTCCTTTTGTGACATATAAAATGATATTCTGGGGTCAGCTTTTTTTTATCCACAGTAATACAGTGGCGCTTGAAAGTTTGTGAACCCTTTAGAATGGTCTACATTTCTGCTTAAATATGACCTGAAACATCATCACATTTTCACACAAGTCCTCAAAGTAGATAAAGAGAACCAAGTTTAATAAATGAGACAAAAAAATTCACTTGGTCATTTATTAATCGGTGAAAGTGATCCACTATTACATATCTGTCAGTGGCAAAAGTATGTGAACCTTTCATAATGCAGCCCCAGGGAGGCACAAGCCAGTGCCTTTTTGGGCCGGTCCTAAGGCCGGACAAATGCAGAGGGTTGTGGTAGGAAGGGCATACGACGTAAAACTATGCCAGAAAAAATATGTGAATCATTTCTGTGACCCCTATACCAGGTCAGTCGAGCCCCGGGTTAATAACAACCGCCACTGGTGCTGTTGACCTACAGGGTACCAGTGGAAATCAGGCTACTGTTGTTGGAATAAGGAGAAGAGGAATGCGTGTATGTAAGTGGAGGGGGAAGAGTAAAGGCAAAAGTGTAGGATTGAGAGTAGGGACTTTGAGTGTTGGGACTATGACAGGAAAAAATATAGAGAATTGGGTGACATGATGCAAAGGAGGAAGGATATAGTGTGTGCGCAAGAGACCAGGTGGAAAGGTAGCAAGGCTAGAAGCTTAGCAGCAGGGTTCAAGCTGTTTTTCCATGGTGTGGATGGAAAGAGAAATGGAGTAGGAGTTATCTTGGAGGAGGAGTTTGTTAGGAATGTGATAGAGGTGAAAAGAGTGTCAGACAGAGTGATGAGTCTGAAGCTAAAAATCCACAGAGAGATGTTCAATGTTGTTAGTGGCTATGCCCCACAAGTAGCATGTGGGCCAGAAGAGAAGGAGAATTTCTGGAGTGAGTTAGATGAAGTGACGCAGAGTATCCCCAGGAGCGAGAGAGTGATAATTTGGGCGGACTTCAATGGACATGTTGGTGCAGACAACAGAGGTGATGAGGAAGTGATGGGCAGGTTTGGTATCCAGGATAGGAATGCAGAAGGACAAATGGTGGTGGACTTTGCAAAAAGGATGGAAATGACTATAGTGAATACTTTCTTCCAGAAGAGACAGGAACACAGGAACTTATAAGCGTGGAGGCAGGAGTACACAGGTGGATTACATCTTGTTTAGATGATGTGATCTGAAGGAGATCAGTGACTGCAAGGTAATGATGGGGGAAAGTGTAGCCAGACAGTATAGGATGGTGGTGTGTAGGATGACTCTGGTGGTGAGGGAGACGAAGAGGACAAAGGCAGAACAGAGGACAAAGTGATGGTAGCTGAAAGACGAGGAGAGCTGTGTAGCTTTCAGGGAGGAGTTGTGACAGACTCTGGGTGGTCAAGAGAAGCTACCAGATGATTGGACTACAGCTGATGAGATCAGGGAGACAGAGAGGAGAGGACTTGGTGTGTCATCTGGAAGGAAAGTAGATAAGGAGATTTGGTGGTGGAATGACATAGTGCAGGAGTGTATACTGAGGAAGAGGTTAGCTAAGAAGAAGTGGGACACTGAGAGGACTTAAGAAAGTAGACAGGAGTATAGGTTGCAAAGGCCAAACAAAGGGCGTACAGTGCTAGGTTGAACAGTAAGGTCGGACAGACTGATTTATACAGGTTGGCAAAGCAGAGAGACAGAGATAGGAAGGACATGCAGCAGGTTAGGGTGATTAAGGATAGAGATGGAAATGTCTTGACAGGTACCAGAAGTGTGATGGGAATATGGAAAGAGTACTTTTAAGAGTTGATGAATGAGGAAAATTTACGTTTACTTGTCATTTTAAAAAAAAAAAACTTATTTCTAGAAACTTTCTTCTAGCTGCTCTGTCATAGTAGCCAAGTTGATGGAGATACCTCACAGAAGTACTCCGACCTGGAGCTGCTCTGCAACATCAGGGGCCTTACAATGAGGATTTTTTTTTTCAGTAATCCACTTGACAGTCTGAGGACACATCTCAGAGGGCCCAGGCAGAGATGCTTTTGATTCCTTTCCTTTGCTTTTGAATTGTGCAATCACTCTGTTCACTGTGGCCAAAGAAATCCCAAGGTTTTCCAAGTGAGGTCAGGAGGTGAAATTAATAGAATAACTAGTGATTTTAAACAGCAAAAATAAAAACATGCATTGCTGTGAATGTGTAGAGCAGCTGCAGATGAGATATTAGAGTTGTATGTTGGGATGAGTCATATGCATTACTGTAACACTTCACAAGTGGCATCAGTGTTGTGCAAGTTTCCTGGTAGATCAAGCCGAATGGACTGAAGCTGGAGTCAGCGCACCAAGAGCTGCACCACTACACACAGATGAATCCTAGACATGGGCTACAAAGGTCGCATTCTTCGTGTCAAGCCACTCCTGAACTGGAGACAACGTCAGAAGCGTCTTACCTGGGCTGAGGAGAAAAAGAACTGGACTGTTGCTCAGTGGTCCAAAGTCCTCTTTTCAGATGAAAGTAAATTTTGCATGTCATTTGGATATCAAGGTCCCAGAGTCTGGAGGAAGAGTGGAGAGGCACAGGATCCAAGTCCAGTGTGAAGTTTCCACAGTCAGTGATGATTTGGGGTGCCATGTCATCTGCTGGTGTTGGTCCACTGTGTTTTCTGAGGTCCACAGTCAATGCAGCCATCTACCAGGAAATTTTAAAGCACTTCATGCTTCCTTCTGTTGACAACCTTCATGGAGACTCTGACTTCATTTTCCAGCAGGACCTGGCACCTGCCTACACTGCCAAAGGTATCAAAATCTGGTTCAGTGACCATAGTGTTCCTGTGCTTGGCCAGCAAACTCGCCTGACCTGAAGCCCATAGAGTATCTCAGGAGTATTGTCAAGAGGAAGATGAGAGACACCAGACCCAACGATGCAGATGACCTGAAGGCCGCTATCAAAGCAAATTGGGCTTCCATTACACCTCAGCTGTGCCACAGGCTGATCCCCTCCATGCCCCGCCACATTGATGCAGTAATTCATGCAAAAGGAGCCCAACCAAGTACTGAGTACATAGAAATGAACACACTTTTCAGAAGCCTGACATTTCTGTTTAAAATATCCTTTTTTATTGGTCTTACATAATATTCTAATTTTGTGAGACTCTGAATTTTGGGGTTTCATTATCTGTAGGCCATAATCACCAAAGTACAAGCACTAAAGGAAATATTTCACTCTGTGTGTAATGAATCTATATAATATATGAGTTTCACTTTCTGAAATGAGTGACAACAAATATTGCACTTTTCACGATATTCTAATTTTTTGAGATGTACCTGTGTATACATATTTATTATGCAGAAAGTGGAAAAACCACTCAAAAAAATCATCACCAATGGAGTTTTTATTTGCCCAGATGTCTGTATGAAAGGTCTTTGTATCTTCATACTGAACAGCCAAACAAACGAAGAACAAAGTGAAACTCACTGCTCATGCACTTCCTCAGGGATGCAGCGTGAGGGGGAATATGTAACATTGCTCATAATCACTAAAATCACTGGAGAAAAAAAAAATCATCACTAGTGGATTTTCTAATTGCCAGATAGTCTATATAAAAATTCTTCATGTCTTTGCATTGAACAGCTGAATCCAGGTCGACTGGAAACATTCAGAGTCAGGTACAGCCTTAAATCCATGTGAAACATTAGGGGTAAAAATAACTGCTCTTAATGTTAAAATGAAGAAAACAAACATGGACTGAGCCAATTTGATATGGCTTATGTGTTCCTATTGGCAATGCGAATAAAGGTGTGTAGTTCTCAGGGGGGCTCCCGAGGAGGTAGATCCTCTCAAAACATTCCTATGACTGTTTGGTCCGAAAGGGCTAAATGTTAATCTTGATTTTGTCACTATTGACAAGTCATATATAGTGCCCCTAAAGTTTGTGAACCCTTTACAATGCTTTGTAATTCTGCATAAATTTGACATGAAATATAATCAGATCTTCATCCAAGTCCTAAAACTAGGTGAACTGCACCCAATTAAACAAATAACTCAAAAACACTATAGTGGTTGCATCAATTTATTGAGAAAAAAATATTCAACATTAAATATTTTTGCCAGAAAAACAGTATGTGATCCTTTGCCTTTAATAGCTTTTATGACCTCCCTGAGCAGCTAGAACATCAAACCAAACATTTTGCGTAACTGATGATTAATCCACTACAATGAGTTGGAGGAATGTTGGCCTATTCCTCCTTATAAATCTGCTTCAGCTGAGTAATATTGCTGCTTCTTTACATTAATTATCCTTTTTAGGTCCATCCACAACATTTCTATGGGATTAAGTGCTGAGTGTTGACTTGCCCTTTATAAAATTTAAAATTTCCCTCCATGTCTATGTGGATTTCCTTTGGGATCTACAGTTTCTTCACACTGTCCAAAAACATGCCGTTTGGTGGCAGTGACTGGCTATGCTATATTGCTCCTAGGTGTGAATGTGTTATGTGTATATGTGTGCATGAGGCTTCGTGATGGCCCTTTTGAGTGAATCCCCCTGTTCTTACACCCAGTGTTAGCCTCCGGAGCCATTGCAACCCTGACCAGAAAAAGTAGTAAATGAAAATCAATGAAAGCACTAATGAATGTGCTCCAAAAACCTTATATTAGTGAGCCATGTAATATTATCATAAGATTAAGCAGAGACATACACACAATGCAAACACAAATGACAAGAACAAGCATTTATTTAGATTTTTCTCTTTGATGAACACAAGATGGTGCTGTCACTTACCTTATTGTGGGCGAAGTACGAGCGTGCCACGCGTCCCTGCTCACATTATTTAATAAAAAATACTACTTTTCATAATAAAAATCTGTGACAGAGTATACTTGCTCTTCTATCATACATACTGCACATTTATTACCCTAACCCATGCTCTGGTTAGTAACTAAGCTTATATCAGAGATACCATTCTATAATAGCAATACAACTGTGTACTTAAGACTAAATACTAAGTACTGAAATACAAATATAGCTATTACATGTTTTTTCTCTCTTATACTGGTGCTATCGTCGGTACAGAAATGCTTTTATTATCCTCAAATATAACTTATTCTCTTCCACAGTGGTTCTATCATTAAACTGTCTGTTGCTGCACACACAACACATAGAGGATGTAAAACATACACAAAATAAATTACCACACACACTCCAAGTGTCCACAGCGACCTCACATACACACACACACACACACACACTGTGCACCACTCCTTCTTTAAGACCTAATGGCGTACTCCCAATGCCTCCAAGCAGTGAAATACTTTGGAAAATGTTTTCAAAGCAAAAAATATAGAGATATTTTAAGAGGACAGACAGAGACTGTGAGTGAGTGATGCTGTGGGGTGGAGCTTCATGAATCTTTATGATGCTGACATATTAGAGTACAGGAAGATCTCAGAATATATTCATTTAATTCAAACCATTCATCATGTTCACTGTTACATTCCTGTGTCTGTGGCTTTCAGTAGGTGAGTTAACATTGACATTAATGTTAACGTTGACTTTTTGCTTTTGAAATATTAAGTGCTGAATTAGTGGTTAATTAGTCTGTTTGGGTTTAAGAAAAACCAAAATGTGGGTCTGATGTGTGTAGTTATGGCTAAAAAGTTAAAATATTATGTTCTCTTCTCTATGACAGGTGACTCCATGGCAGATTCAATAGAGCCACTGTTCACTCACAAAGTTGTAGATGAAAGTAATAATGTTACTCTGTCCTGTAATTACACCGCAAGCAGTTCTACAGGAAACTACCTGCACTGGTACAGACAATATCCAAACTCTAAACCCGAGTTCCTTTTTTATATTTATCAAAGTGGAGATCAATATTCAAAATTCCCCCCAAGAATGTTTGCTAGAGTTAATGGAAATAAACAAGTGGATCTGCTAATCTCCTTTGCTGCTGTATCAGACTCTGCACTATACCACTGTGCTCTGAGGCCCACAGTGACAGGAAATCCAGCTGCACTGTATAAAAACATTGGCACAGTTTGGTTATATTATAAGCAGTTCTGCGTGTGACATTTAGAAATTTACATGCACATTTAGGGTAGTCTGTCTACTCTTATAAAGAGTTTTTTAGAGTATTGTTGGTACATATTTATATAAGATGTACCATAGAACACTGTGGAGGCCACTGTTAAGGTCATCTTGGGTCAAAGAAGGGGAGACAAACATTTTCGTTGGCTCTGGGTTTTCAAGTGGAGAAAATATAGCACCCAAGTTTCATCACCAAGAACAGGACCTCCCTCCAGGATTTACAAAATCACAAGAAAAGATTTTACCAAGAGACCTTTGGCAATGTTAAAGCATTAAACGTTAATTGCTTGCTTAGCAGAATTCCAGTGCTTTATGGACAAAATAGCCTTCCCTGTAAAAAAAATAAATAAATAAAATAAATAAAGAAAGGGTATTAGTATTTATATTTTGTTTTCCATTTCAGTTCTGATATATAATCAATACTGTATTTGAACTTGGCCTTTTTAAGGGTTGCACCGATACCACTTTTTTCCAAACCGATACGAGTACGAGTATTTTTATTTGTGTACTCGCCGATACCGATACTTCTTA
>JAQMCW010000001.1:19125464-19143688 GCA_030068335.1 Chrysichthys cranchii
ATATATGCATAATTATAATATAATTAATAATCATATAACTTTTCTTGTTCCACTGCTCTATTTTGTTATTTTATCAAGATATTTAAAGTTCATTTCAAGAAACTCAGTTAAACTTGACACTTATAACATGGCAATAATACATGCCATACACCTGCTCTTTAACTAACAAACTTATGTGATCATTTGATTTTACATACTGCTGGATTATATTGCTACTTATCACAAACAGTTAGTTGTAGTTTCAGGTTTTACCTTTGGTTTAAGTGAACATCTAATTTTTGACGTTTTGAGACAGTGACACAGCTGTACATTTTCACATTATAGTATGCTGAAACTTTTAACAATATTCTTACCCGATTGAACAATCAGTGTTATTCCACTTGCAAAGATGATCTGATTTCCATAATTCACACACTAACAAACACCTCAACAATAAGCCCTCTAAGCCTCAGAGACTGAAATATGAGATTTTCACTCACAGGTTCTGTAAATGCTCAGTTCAAAACAATAATCTTCGGAACATGAAAAAACAGTGCTCCTATTTCAATTAATCCTAACTCTTAATCAGTTTGATCGATTGTTATATGGTGACGGACAATTTAAACTGGAATAAACAAGTTAAAATGAATATCTTGTTGAATCTTCTTACAATTCAATAGATTTGTTCTCACTAGCTGTCACTGTCACTTGGATTGACAATAATTTCCATATCCTTAATCTATACAATTTATAAATGAGCTAATTGGATACCCTTAAGATTAGTTTGCAACATTAAGTTATTAGATTCTTATCTAAATAAAAGCTCATGTTCATGGACAAAAAGAAACATTTAGTAATTATGCTTAAATCATATTGGGAATTATGGACTTCTTTTGAAGGAATGATCAGACTTTTATTTATATGAATAACTCAAATCCATACAAAACCTCCATCTAAAATCTGTGTAAAATTTGTCAGTGAAAAAAAAAAAAACAATTAACTAACAATAGTGACAATTATCATGTGTTAAGACATAAGTAGCAAACATTTCACATTTGTTTTTTGTTGTTGTTGTTGTTTTGTTTTTTTTCTAGGATTTTTGTTTGTTTGTTTGTTTGTTTGTTTGTTTGTTTGTTTTTGCATTTAATGTACAAACATTTATTGGTCTGATTTTATCTTCTAAAATTCTTGAACAGTTAAAATGCACTTACGTGATTCAATTATTAACTTGATCCCAGAAGAAAAAAATATTTTCCCCACACCAACTCCAGTAGTCACACATTATTATTCTCCCTATCAATAAGTACTTTAAGATAACAGATAATATCACTCACGTTAACCCATTTTTTTTTTTTTAAGCTAACCGGTATATTTTATGTGAATTATTTACCAAGCAACACCATAAAGCTGTACACTTATACCACTCGTGCTGAATGAACTTATAAGTAAATATAATATAACTTTATACAATTTTAATTCAAATACCAAAAGACAACTGCATTCCTGAAACAATTTCTATGAAAGGCACTCCAAAATTTAAAACTGGAAAAGCCGAAAATAGGAAAACATAATATTTTTTATTATAGCTAAGTATATTATCATGGTAATAATTACTTACTGTGATAAACTGTCAGCTTGATGCCTTGACCATATATAAGCTTGTTTCCAACTGTCACACAATGCTATATCCATTAGCAATATCCATAATTTTAGAGAGTTCATGTTCTCCATTCTTGGAAAACTACATTACAATTTACCAGCTTTATTTTTTTGTACATATCACATTTAAGTTTTAATTTACTTCCTACCTAGGTATATGGCTTTGTACTTATCCTTTGCATTGGCAGTTTGTTCATGTATGGGAAAATACAGTGTACTAGCCCAAAAGTACATAAAAATAACTGACCTCTTAATGTTTAAGATTTACACAGATGACTTAATATCTATCATTGCATATGTTTTCTGAGAGAAATTATGTTCCGTGAATCTCACTTTGCATCATTAAAGGTAGCTATTTGCATGTAAGGTATTTTCTGCTAAAGCTATACATAATTATCTTGACTTAATCATTTGTCCACACTAAAAGTTACTTTTAGTAATTAAAATATTATTGTGGTTTAAGACACAGAAAAGTTCCCTCATATATGTATTCTTATTTAAAAAGATAACAATTGAAAGCAAACTGTAACTGTTCAAATTAATTAAATGGATGCATTTAACTTACGTAATAGCACAACAAGTTTTGTCGCCCTTCCAAAGATAATTTTGTTGTATCCTCCAGAAGTCACACATTACGAGGCAACAAACCAAAAACTACTCAGCTAAATGGATAATAATAAACATTAGTGAACATTTAATGTTTAACGGTATCATATAGTTTTAACTTCTCTTTTTAATTTTTGACATTTTTTTTTATTTTGCTCTTAACTTTAAAAGAGAAATTGGGATTGATTCAATATAAACATTTACAGATACATTAACTCCCTCTACCTCAATGTTTTAAACATAAAAGTGTTTCACACATTGAATTAATTGTTTCATTCTTCATTTTTTCTGATTTTTCAAAAAAAAAAAAAATACAAAAATAGTAAATGCACTTACGTGATTCAATTACTAACTTGATTCCAGTAGCAAAGAACAATTTCCAGGCTGTGCCTCCAGTAGTCACACATTATCATACTCCGCAACAAAAAGGTATTTTACGATACTAGCTTAATTCACTCACACTTTTTATTTAAAGTGTGACAATATTTACTTTTTTTTTTTTTTAAAGAATGTTTAAGCTAGTTATCGTCACTTAGCATGGATGCCAAAATTGCATAATTTCTGAATTACTTATGAAGCAATAACATTATTAATAACAGTAGGTTCATGTCCATATACTGTCACCCCTGCTCCCAACTTAAATTTACAGTAAACAATATATTTCTTTATGGTAATAGGTTTATCTTAAACAGGCAATGATATTTGTCAAGCACAGCAAAACATAAATTCGTTCACTTACCACTTTCAGCAATTACTACTATTACTACCACTTACTAGTAGTACTTTATTAAAAATAATCCGTTTTCATATAAACAAATAACAATTTCTTACTTGACTCTATGTGTAATACTATTGCTTTTCCAAAGACAATTCTTCGTCCCCCGTCATTCACACAATAGTGAACTCCCCAGCAAAAAGAAGTTTGTTACGTTGTGTTCTATAGCTGATACTGCACTAAATACTCTACGAAGAATGTTAAGTGTAAAGAAAAATCCCTACTACTTAGCCTTAACTTTTTATAGTAATTATAGTACCCAAATGGAAATATATGCTTATTTTTTAATACAATAAAAAGTACATGCAATCCTTTTGAATGCTGATGAGAGCTGAACTGACATTAGGAGTACAAGTTAAATGTAAACGCCATGCAAATTGTCATGAAGTTCAATAACTATTGAGTTCAATAACTTATTTCCATAATATAGAAACGGAAATGTGATTAGGAACTGATTATTTATATGGATTTAAAAATACCTCCACTCCCACACAATGAAAAAAATAACCTTAGCTACTGACTAATAATCTTAGTGACATTTTTCAAAAAAACAGTGTTAACACTAAAATTCATAAATATAAATGGATTCTACACGTACTGAAATAATTACGGAACTTACGTGATTCAATTATTAACTCGATTCCTTTGGCAAAGTATATTTTTCCAAATGAACCTCCAGTAGTCACACATTATCATACTCCGCAACAATAATGCACCAGCTTAAATGGTTCACAACTCAATGTTTCCAGTATTTTACAATAATCTAGCACATACCATAAGAATAGGTTTTTTTTATTATTATTTTTAGCGAAGTCACAGCACACTACACTTAATAAACTAATATTATAAATTAAAAACAAGTACTCACTAGCTTGCACGAGTAATTTGATTCCAGCTGCAAATATGATTTTCCTGTCACCAAATGTCACACATACTTGTGCCTTTGACAATAATTTCCACATCCTTATTTTATTCAAAGTACCAATAATCAAAGAAATTTTTCAGTTTGAGGAAAATGGATTGATGCATATGGCTTAATATCAATCTTTACAACTGCATCAATCATTCCAAATGAACTTCTTCAATAAATAATCATTTCTTACTTGAGGCTACGTGTAGAACTGTCCCTTTTCCAAAGATCATTCGTAGTCCCCCATCAATCACACACTAGTGAACCCCAAAGCAAAAAGTGTTCTGGATATAATCATTTATTTGTTATGTTCTACACCTGCTACTCTTTTGAATCATTTAAGAAGAATGTTAAGTGTTAAGTTCTACTACTGCGTCAGAAGCAAGATCTTTTGAATAGAGCCAACAGCCTGAAATATATCCACAATCTTACATATGATTGCTGATGATGGCTAAAATAGCATTACATGTTAAACTTTTACCTTTCAAAACTGGTGTGAAATCGAACCTTTCCGTGACCTAATTTTCCTAATCCAGCTTCTAATTCTGCTCATTTTTTCCAAATATCCCCTTGACCATTTCCATATTTCCAAATACCTATTCACATGGAAAAGTCCTTCCGGAAAACACAAGTATCTGCTTGCAAATATAGAAGAAATTTAACAACAAGATCAATCAGATAAGCTCAGACTGTAGGCTTTTTTTCCTAACCAATTATTGCTTAGACGGCTTTGACATCTTGAATTCGAAAATACGTTATGCACATCATTAACTAATTATCATTAATCATAATTAATTATTCAATTAATAATCATTTCTTACTTGATTCTATGTGTAGTACTGTTCCTTTTCCAAAGATAATTCTTCGTCCTACGTCATTCACACACTAATGAATCCTCCAGCAAAAAGACTAACGGATATATATTGGTTCATTTGTGGCATTCTGCACCTGATATTGCGTCAAATCATTGTGATTTATGGTAAAAAAAAAAAAATTAAAAATGTGAAGAAAATGATGTTAAACTTAGTTATACTACTTTTAATAGAAATCTTAGTGACCGATCCAAATATAGGCTTCTGGTCAAGTCAGTCAGAAGCACATGCAGTAGGAATATCTCAAATTAAAAACAGCATTTAAATACTGATGACAACTACGATGACATTAAATGTAAAACTTTCCTTATTGGAAACGGGTATGAAATTCAAGAACTAGTTCCTTTTTTTTCTAATTTTCATAATTCAGCTACTAATTCCATGCCTTTTCCAAATATTCCCTTCCTCCGTCGATTACATTTTAACAATTTCCATTCACAATGGTCAGTGGGATTACAAAATAAATAAGGATGCGTCGTTGCATACTGTGAAATGTAGGAAATAGAAACGTCAGAGTAAAATTATTTCTTACTTGACTCTATGTGGAGTACTGTTCCTTTTCCAAATATAATTCTTTGGCGCCCATCATTCACACACCAGTGAACCGCATAGCAAAAAGACTTCTGGGAATATTCACAATTGTTTGGGCATTCTGATTATAATGTCAATTCATCAACAGTACGCGCAGTAGGGATATCGGAATATCAGGAATGTTTGTTTCTGAATATCTGAAACAAAACCAACATCCTGAAGTACTTTTACACTTTTATTTTTTTATCATTGAAAAATGGTGTGAAATTCAAGAACTATCTGATCTTCCTTTTTCAGTTACTAAGAATGAATCTTTTGCTAATATTGCTTATCCAGTATCTATGAAATAAATATATACTCTTACATACGGTTGACAATAAAATCCACCAACAAGTAAAGTATAAATTGCTATTTTTGTCATGTTTACATGATCTCTTACTTGATTCTATGTGTAGTATTGTTGCTTTTCCAAAGATAATCCTTTGTCCTGCAGCATTCACACACTACTGAACCCTCCAACAATAATGCTTCTGAAAATATTCATTCATTTGTTGCATTTGAGACCTAATATTGTATTAAATGCTCAAAGAGATATCCTAAATATTGTAATTATATACGCTAAATATGCAATGATCAGTCTTATTACTTCTAGTTTTTTGCAATATTCTTGTCACGTAATTCAAAATCTTATACAGCGGGAATATCTGCATGCGATGGGAGGTTAAAAACAAGTTCCTTAAATCTGGGTTTTTATATATTAGTTTTCTATTGTTACCTTTTATTATTATGGACAACTGTAAACCATATTAAATAAATAAAATTTGCTCAAATTCCCCAAGTCAAATGTTCAAAAATTCTTGAGTTAGTAACTAAATCCATGCCTTAGTTATACCCATGTTCAATGCATTATACACCTACATGTTTTTCTTTGAAATTATGTTATTGATTTAATAATTGTTTTGTTTTTTTATCCTAAATTTTTTTTTCCCTGTGTGTCATAGGCTAATAAATGCAATTTAAAAACAGATTTGATGAATGGTATCAAATTTTCTTATCATCTTAGCTACAATTCACAATTTAATGAGATAATCTTAAGCTTTAAAATATTATTAGTGGAGAGGGGAAAAAACTACCTGAATATATAATGAGCTTAGTTCCTTGTCCAAATATCACTTTCCATGCTCCCCCTCCTGAATTAGTCACACACGGTGAAAAATTCACACAAAAACCCCGGGTAATAGGCAAATGTGTGACTCCAAATGTTTCTAATGAAACTATTCAATAACTAAAAATGTATCATGTTTTTTTATATATTATTTTCTCTGTAAAATGTTGATACCAAATTATTTTATCAATTTAATATATAAATCAATTCTATGATATGTCCAAAATAATACATATATATATTATAATCTGCCTAAATATAGTTTATAAACACTGGAAGAAACACATAAGTATTAGAGTAAGTTTAATGAATTTAATTTTTTTTTTTTTTTTTTTAAATTTCAACTTACTTGTATTAATAGTAACCTTGGTGCCTTTACCAAAGATAATCTTGTCAGAGTATGACACACATTGATATCAGCCTAGTCAGTTACTATTACAGAGTAATAATTAGCACTACTATCACTGTCCAGACAATTTGGGGTTTTTTTTAACTAGACAATATTTGATATAGTATTTTAAATTAGTTTGTAGTATTTTAATATGTAAAAATTTTCAGTGTTACAGCAAATGTTCAATAGTTGTGTTCTCACATATTTAATGTCTTTCAATGAGATATTAATAATCTATTCATTAGGTAAAGTCATAAACAGGGCATGTTATAATAGGAGCTGGGATAAATGGTGTGATGATACATTAAATAAAAGCATTCTACCTGAATTCACCGTCAGCTTTGTTCCTTTTCCAAATATTAATTTCAATCCATCATTCACACACTGTTACACAACCACACAAAATATACTTCTGCTGCTAACATGAAGCAGGCAAAGGCAGTAAAAGGCAAAGATAATGTCCTGGATTTATATTTATTGAAAGTTCTGTCCTCTTATATCTATTAACCTCACATTACCTTACCTTAAAAACCTTAAACCTACATGTACTGTTACGCACTTCAAGACAAGAATTCTCCAAGAAATTTATGCTTTTTTATCCTACAATTTGTTCCAGTTGTAAATTTAAATTTTATAAAAAACAATAGTTACTATTTAACTATGAATTATGAAAGTAATAATGCAAACATACTTGTCTCAATTACCAGCTTGGTACTTTTGCCAAAGAAAAGCTTAACTCCACTTCCAGTAGTCACACAACGTGAAAGTATCTAACAAAAAACTTCCACCAATCAGGACACCTCAGGCAACGTGTCAAGTAAAACCTGGCCCAAATGGCACATTTAATTTCTATTCTATTTATATAGTAGATATGGTTCCTTATCTTAAACAAGTAATACAATTTAAAGACTACCTGATATTACCGTGAGCTTTGTTCCTTTCCCAAATATTAGTTTAGTTTAAATTATATTCATTAGGGTAACTGCTTTGTCCTGGTCAGGGACAAGTTGGAAGTAACTAGGAAGTTATTTTGAATTTCTGTTACAGCATGTACAATGCATAACACCATATAAACAATAACCTTTACCAAACATTACTAAACATTCCCAGGAAAAATGCATTTCACTTCAAATGCATGTCAAACCAAATGTCAGATTTGCAGCATGTTTCATAGTATTTTGTCATAGAACAGCAAAAACAAACACAAAAAACATTTTTAATGCAATGTCACTCTGTCCAAACTTTTGAAGCATGAGTTCTCAGTGTTTTAGCTTAAATTTAAAAAAAAAAAAAAAGTGGCTGATGTAAGAATTTTTATAGGCCTGTAGCATACATAAATATTATTTTCTTGCACCCTACCAGGAAAGAAAAATATATTACATTTTCTACCACAGGAATTTTTGAAGACTTACCTGTTTCAACAATCAATTTAGTTCCAGAACCAAAATAAATTCGCCAATTTCCAGAGCTAGTCACACACTGTACAAACCTAGAACAAGAAGTGCGAACTTTTCCCTATACCATAATGGTGTATCGAATTTTTTATAGATTTAATTGCTAATGACTTATAGTGCTTTTTTAATACAATACGTAATTTGTGCTTTGACTGAGTTCATTTTTGGCATTTTTACTATTAACTAGTTGCCTTAGACATGTTAGAGTCCTGAAGATTCACTGAAATGCATAGTTGTTCATTCTGAGTGATTTATAATAAATGTTGTAAGATCAGAACAATAAATTATACACTGTTTAACAACAGAAACTTACTTGTGGTAACTGTCAGCATTATACCCATGCCAAAGACAATCTTATATCCAGCTCCGGTAGTCACACATTATGTGGACATGATGCGAAAACATCCTTTCTTAATCTTATCCTCTCTTTGTCCTTGTTTCACTTAAACATTTGCCTTTCTGTAATATTATATACAGTTATATTTTAGTGTCACTTGTACACCGGGGTGATTTTTATGTAGTTAATATGAATAACCAGAACTCAATCCCAGTTTGAAAGATTGGCTTTACAGTTTGTAGCATTGATTCCTTATTTAGGTGAATCACTTACTTGTCTCAATAATAAGTTTGATCCCAGAGCCAAAATAGAGTCTCCCAACCCCGTCAGTCACACACTGTTATTTTCCTCAGCAAAATTCTCTCTTCTAAAGCAGAATTCTATTCCAAACATATTTCATCAAATTTATTTGAAATACTTATCGAATGGTAGAAATGTAAATACAAGTCATATTATTCTTCTTTTATGCACTTTTGAGCATTACAATATGTAGATCAGAGATCTGCAAAAATACATGCCGGTAGTCACTAACTTAAACTTGATTCAGTTTCCCGGGAAATATCCGAAATTTACCATCATCTTAACTGTTGGAGAGTGTTTAATGTAATGCTTGTCCTACCATTGAACTATAGTCTTTGTGCTGAGAGGCTTTAGGGAAAACTTCTGTGCTGCTTTTGTGCAAATTTCCCTGAATATTTGCTAAAAGTAGCTTTGTATTATGCAAAGTTATGCTGGCTTTGTTGTTATGCTTATTATTTATGATCTTGTACATGCAAATGTACCTTTTTAATGGTATGTTCAATGCCACTGACAAGCATGTTCAAGAAAAATTCTCAGAAAGACATTGTAATATTTCAGAGTTTATGACCTAAATCATGTCAAATGTATTTAATTGGATTTCTGTTAGCCACTTACTTGTCTCAACAATAAGTTTGATTCCAGAGCCGAAGTAGATTCTCTGGACTCCAGTATTCACACAATGTTATTTTCCTGAGCAAAAATTCTCTGGTTTAAAGCCATATTGGAGCCATACTTCAATAGATTTTGTTCTAAAAGAGTCTACATTTTTCAGTTTCCCTTAAGATCGTAAACAATTTTCAAACGTAATGTTTCAGTCTCAGTCTCACTTAGCTCTTCATATACAAAGCAGATATTTTGATGTGGCTTTTGTGCAAATTCTGTGCATCCCAGCTAAAGCTAGCTATGCAGAGAACAAGAGTGTTTAAGGAATACAAAGTTGGAATATTACTACCTTCGTGGATATTCCTTTTTGTTTGCTTGAAAACTAAGAATTGTAATTTATACACCATTTAATATCAGTAACTTACTTGTATTTACTGTCAGCACAATGCCTGAGCCAAAGTGTATCTTATATCCAGCTCCAACATTCACACATTATGTGGACATGCAACAAAAATGTTCCTTCGTCAGAAAAGGATCTCATCAGTTATTATTGTTCTACTTCAGCACTTTACCTTATGGCATCATTTCATATCCAGTGTTTTAATAGAATTTCTACTTGATTCAAATTGGACAACTTTCTATTATCTATGGATCTATGGACATTATACTCACTGGATGTGATTTTTATGTATTTAATGTGAACAACCATACACAGATCATATATTATTTAAAAGATTAGATTTAAAGACCTTTTAATTATACTTTTTATTAGCTTTTTAAGACTTACTTGATTCAATGACTAATTTGATTGCAGAGCCAAAATAGATTCTCCAGTCGGAGCCAGTCACACACCGTACTGTCCCTAAACAATAACGCTTTGGATATTTGACTACTCTGATATGTTTGATTAAAATATTCTGTTGCATTTAATGATATACCGGTATATTTAAAATTCTACATGGCTGACGTAAATCTAATCATCTAAATGGAAATCTCAGTGGGAATATTTCGCTTTTTTATGACCTTGTTTGGAATATTGACCCAATCTCACACTATACAATAAACCTACAGTAGATTACATTACTTATTTTATTGAATTGTCCAAACTGTACTGATCTGTAATTATCGTGAGGTTGTTTTTTCTCTATAATATGTATATCAAGCTTTGTTCTTACAACTATAAACCTAACTCGCGCACCAAAAAAAATGTATTATTCTCATATTTGTAACGTCATACTCAATGCACAATACAGTTGTACTGTATTCCTAACTCCATACTCTTTTGTTAAATGTCATAACTTCACACTGATATGAATATAAGAAAAGTCCTAGAAAATAGGAGCTTGAGGAACATTTACCATTAGTTCTGGTTAAAAGAAGAAAAAAAATACTTTATAAAAATACATCAGATTGTTTTTCAGCAGATATTACCTATTATTTTTCTTTTTCCTCATTTTTGTTATCCACTTACTTGTCTCAACAATAAGCTTGATTCCAGAGCCAAAGTAGATTCTTTGGGCTCCATTAGTCACACACTGTTATTTTCCTAAGCAATAATGATCTGTACAAAAGCAGTATTCTTCACATATTTCATCAAATTCCTCAAATACTGATTGCATAGTAGAAAGGCAAATATATATAGTAACATAAAGTAATCTATTCATAGGAACATGTTCTTCTGCTATGCATTTCTTGAGCGTTGCAATATTCACAACATCATGTGTAAGTGTTATTAACTTAACCTGAGTTTAGTGCCCCACTTACTTTTCTCAATGATAAGTTTGATCCCAGAGCCAAAGTAGAGTCTCCTGGCTCCGTCAGTCACACACTGTTATTTTCCTGAGCAAAAATTCTCTCTTCTCAAACGGTGTTCTAGATATATTTGATCAAATTTGACATTGCATGGTAGCTAAATGTAGGTATTTAGTATTCATTAGTGTGATTTTAACTTTGTAAATAAGCTTAGTAAGTAAGATCTGTTAAACGTTGCTAAAAGTCATAGGCTGCACAGTGACAAATATAAGAAAAAAGAATGCTAAGTATGTCTACTATAATAAAAAAAAAAAATACATCGTATAATTTCCCTGTTTTTGTTAGCTACTTACTTGACTCGACAATAAGTTGCATACCAGATCCAAAGTAGATTTTCTGGAATCCCTCAGTCACACACTGTTATATCTCCAATCAATAATGCTTAGTTCTTAAGCAGTGTTGCAGCCATAGTTCATCAGATTTTGTTCCAACAATGAATACATGATGGAAATGTTAGGAGACTTTTATTATGTTATTACGTTTACTGTGCATTTTTGTGCATAACAATTTGTGCCTAGTAGATTTTCAACACTGACCTTTAAGTTGGTCCACTTTCCAGAAGCCTAATAAAGTTTCATGTGAAAGACTTACTTGGTTCAGTGATTAAATATGATTCCAGAGCCAAAATTTCTTGTTCCTGTATTCGTCCCGCACACAAATTTGTCTAAGGAATAACACTTTGGTCATACGACTATGACTGTGATCTGTCTGATTAAAATGCACTATTGCATTTCATAATGGGAAATCATTAACATGTTGACAAAAGGATTTTCATCAAAAACAGAAATCTGTGTGGGAATTTTTGAGTCGGTTTGTATTAAGGATACACTTTCATAAAATGCACTAAGCTTTTGGAAATACGACGTTTAAGCGCAGCAGTACCTACCTGAACTCATTTTCGGCTTTGTTTCCTTAATTTATTATTTATATTAGTTTCTGGAGTCAGGAATAGTTAAAGAATTGCGAAAATTGAAATAAAATCTGAGGTTACATTCTGACGCAAACTAATTCTGATTATATATTAAACATTGTTCAACAAAAACGTATGCTCGTTGCGTATTCATTGCATCGTCACTACATTTAATTTGTGTCAGTCCCAATGGTGATTAAGATTTTACTTACATACTACAGTAATTTAAATAAAACAGTGAATGAAATAACTATTTCAGAAAACAAGCAATCTATTATTTAAGGTCATACCATACACGTCATACTTTGAAAGATTATCTTAACTTTTTTTCCAACGTTTTTGTTTTTTTCATAATTTATGTGAAAGACTTACTTGACTCGATGATTAATTTGATTCCAGAGCCAAAATAGATTCGATTGTTAGTCACACAATGTATTGTCCCTAAGCAAGAACTCTTTGGTAATATGACAAGTCTCATACATTTGAATAAAGTTTTCAACTTTAAGGCATATCAAGCATTGTACTATGCTAAGTTTGGTACTAAGCGCATAATTTTAGAACTGATAAAAATTAGATGTATTTTTTTTTTTTTTATAATTTTGTTTAATGTCATAAGAAGCATATATGAAAAATCCTAGAAAATGTGTTTAAGGAGAAATATAGTTTTGGAAAAAGCATAATAAAATCTGTTACATAGATTCCCAGCATTACCTGGCAACTTTTTAATTTTATGATTATTTCCCAAATTTTTTACTTACTTGTCTCTACAGTAAGTTTGATTCCAGAGCCAAAGTAGATTTTCCGAGCTCCAGCGTCAGTCACACACTGTAATTTTCCTGAGCAATAATTCTCAGCTCTGAATATAGTTTATGATTAATTTTATTGGGTTTTTATTTAAACAATAGCAGTGTAGTTAAAATACAAATACATATTGGATTTTCCCTGCAACTTACTTTTTTTTTGTGTGCATTACAATACATGCAATACATAGATAGTAGATTTTCAATACTGGGTGCCAGGAGGGTCACTGGACCATCCAAAGTAGCATTGTAATGTTAAGATCATCTTAACTACGAGTTTGCACTGTGATGCTTCAGACAAAGTTTCCAAACACAAAGCGTTGTATTGTATTTCAATGCAACATTTGTGCGAATTCTGTTGATATTAGCTAAAAGTAGCTATGTATTAGGTCAGAAATCAAAAGTTTGCAACTTTACCTGATATTACTGTCAATTTTATTCCTTCCCCAAAGATTATTTTCTCTCCAGAGTATGTCACACATAGTTATGTGTCTGCACAAAAATATACTAACTGCTAATAGAACGCATACAAGAGGCATGGAGCTATTATTTTTGCATCATTTTGACTGAAAGTATAAGTATTAATAATACTTATGTAACAAAGGTTTTTTTTTTTTATCTATCGATTTTATGGAAATATAAACTTGTTCTTGAAAAGCCAAGCATTACAGTGGGCTAAAGTTATGTTGGCATTGATATGTTGGCTAATGATATAATCTAGGTTTGTTTTCTAGGTCAATACACATTTTGTACGACTGAACACCAATGAAATCTGTAATATGCAAAATAATAACGATAAGCTTGCTTAAAGTGATTAGTTCCAAACATTGAATTCGATTTGAATTTAGAGTTAAATCATTCATTTGTATTCAATTAAAATTAATTTTTTTAAAAATTGAATAATCAATGCAATGAATTAAACACTGACTGGGTACTGACTGAAGTAATGATTAATCATTTAAAAACTTACTTGTTTTAACGATTAACTTTGTGCCTGTGCCGAAGATGAGTTTATAAACTCCACTCTGAGCAGTCACACAGTATATAACTCAGAAACAAGAAGCCTCAGGTGTGGGATTATTCACTGTATAATAATAGAAAGCTATTTAATGAGGCACACTTGTAATATATACTACTTAAGTATAATATATCGTAGTTTGTACACAATAAATATGAAGTGTCATTTATTTACACTTACTTTTCTCAACAGACAGTTTGATCCCTGAGCCGAAGTAAAGTTTCCATCCTCCACTATCAGTCACACCGTGTGCTCGCCCTGATCATTAACTTTGCATACCTTTTACTTATTATATTTTAGCTAAATGCCAGATATTCAAATAGAATGCATAGTAGACCCATGGACTGTACTTGGATCCAAACACAAGAATCTTACAATATCTTGTCCCCCAACCCCCCATTTAAATGTAATAATTGTAAATGCAGTAAATTTTATTTTATTCCATATTCTACAATAATAGTTGACCTAGGTTGTAGTGTGACAACCCTACCAAAGCATAAAAATTTAGTTTTGACGAGCTCATCACACTTCTGGAAGACATAGATCAATGAACTTCACATACTCTAATTAGGTATCTTTTATCTGTAAATTAGATCTTTATCAAATCTGGAAATTATGAACAATTTAATATCAGTAACGTACTTGTTTGAACTGTCAGAACTATGCCTGTGCCAACGAAAATCTTATATACACCCCCCATTATTCACACACTATGAGGACTTACAAAAACCTTCTTAGACAAGAAATAGATCTCATCAAATATTATTATCCACTTTAACTTTTTGCCTTACATTTATATATTATATACTGCTATAATATCACAAATTTTAGTCTAACTCGTTCTAGGTGCTTGACTTTCCATTATGGAAAGTAAATTATAGTAAATGTGATTTTTAATGTAATATCTTTGTTAATCCTACTTGTATCACAATTTTAAAGATTACAGTTTTCTAAAGTACACTAAAAACTTACTTGGTTCAGTGATTAATTTGATTCCAGAGCCAAAATGGAGTCTTCGGTCTCCAGTGTTAGTCACACACTCAGCTTTCTTTAAGCAATAACTCGGGGTTAGGGTTAGGGTTAGGGTTCGGATATTTTAATAACAATAGCGATGTTGAGTGGACAAGAGTTCATTACATTTTGACTTTAAATTTTTAAGTGTATTAAGAGCTCATTATTTCAGCACTATATCTCAAATTTGGTACGTCACTGAAAAAAATCTTAAAAGCCTAGAGAATGTCTTTAGGAAAATTTATAGTTGTTTTTTTTTTTTGGCTAAGCAAAAGTACATAATACACAATATGACCTAACAATTTTTCCCCCAAAATGTAAATTTTTCCCCCCAAATTAACATTTCAATTTCATTATATTTTGTCCTCATTTTTGTTAGCTACTTACTTGTCTCAACAACAAGTTTGATTCCAGAGCCAAAGTAGATTCTCTGACCTCCATAGTCTTTCACACAATGTTACGTTCCTGAGCAACAATTCCCCGCTCTAAAGTGGCATTCTAGACCAATTTCACAGATTTTTTCCAAGTAGAAATATAATTACAAATTGCATTCTCGAATTTTCTGCCTTACATTATGTAGTTAGTAGATTTGCAATAATGAGTCTCAGTATTGGCCCTAACTTTAACTCAAACCCGTTTTCCAGAAGTCTCATACAGCTGACATCAGGTATAACGCTTAATTTTTATACTTTGTACTACCGCTAAGATTTTTGTGACGCAATGCTTCAAGGACATTCAGTCTTTAAATTAGAGGCTCATATCTCAATCACATAATATAAACAAGTTCTTATAATTCAGTCTTTAAAATATTATTTGATGTTGCACACTTACTTGTCTGAACAATCAGCTTGATTCCTGAGCCAAAGTAGAGTTTCAATCCACCACCATCAGTCACACAGTGTTCTGGCCCTGATCAATAATTCTACATACTAGTTTTTAGATTCTGCTTTGAATAGACTATGCTTTTAGTTAGAATCTATGTTTTTAATTAAAAGTGTGAAATTTCATTATAATGTTAAAAAAAAAAACTAAATATAACATACAAAGTCAGATATGTTCCATTGATCCAATCTATTTATGAATCATGCAAACTTTCAATTGTTAGTGAATAATTAGTCTAGAATATGAATAAATATCCGGGTCTAAAGGAAGTAGTTATGACTCAGTAATCAAAATCCTATTACATTCGCTGTTTATATTTGTCAATTATGCTCATATTCCTTGACTAAAATTAATACATTTCTGCACATTTGTGTCTGATGATACAAAAATAGACTAAAAACAATCTGAACTAACACTAATGCTGTATATGCCGTCATATAAAAACATTATTTGCAAGTATTAAGTTCAGTATGATGGTGTATTCACTTCCAGCTAGAATTAAATAATCACTGTCCGAGTGAATTCAGCTGTAAAAATACAGACTGCAGTAAAGCTTAATAAATATAACTTACGTGCTTCAATGATTAACTTTGTTCCTTTGGCAAAGATGATCTTATTAATTCCACTTCCAGTAGTCACACAGTATAAAACCCAGCAGCAAGAAGCCTTTTCATGTACATGCTAAGCCATGAGTTGATTTGAAAATATTTAATAGCGCCAGAGATTAATTACACAGTGCCGAAATTTAGCACAGATTTAATATATATATATTGTATTTTTAAGGCTATAGTTAACAAAACAGGAAAGCGTAACATTGTCATCCGGTCTCATTGTTTGTTTGTTTTTATTTTATTAAAGTAGTAGAGAACAAAACCCATGATCAACATTACTAAATGTATTATAGATTAATTAAAGTGCTCTATATTAATGATTATATCGGTAAATTGATCCCTGGCTAAAAGAAATTTGATAACCACTGTGTTAAGGCACACCTTGTACACATGTACATATGGGTTTTTTTTCTCTTTTTTTGCACCAATGCAATCTAGACTGTAAAAAAAAAAAAATTACATTTTTAGAATCCACACTTACTTTTCCCAACCGTTAGTTTGATTCCTGAGCCAAAGTAGAGTTTCCTGCCTCCACTATCAGTCACACAGTGTTGTTGCCCTGATCAATAATTCCTGTCTACACCTGAATTTAGATGCATTGCATTTAATTTTATTTTAACGATTGTGTGTATATTGAACATGTGGATTGTAACTAGGCTTTAAATAAAATAGATTTACAGTAACCGGGGCCAATTTTTAAAAAGCATATAAAATCAATTTTTTTTATTATTGATGTTATATTTTAGACGATTCATTGTAAAGCAGAGTAAAACTTATAATGAAGCATTACTCACTGGAATTAACTTTTAATTTTACGCCCGGTCCAAAGATCAGCTTTCCGTATCCACTTCCATCATTCACACCGTGTCAAACTACATGACAGTAAGTCTACAGTGAATTAAATGAGAGCTAAATAACTATCGAACTTCTCGTTCAAAAATAGCCCAATAGTTATGTCAGGTAAGGTAGGCAATTTATACTGAGTCCTGTTTAAACAAGTTAAAATAGTCATTTATTTGTAAAATCGTCATTTAATTGTCTGACGGAGAGCTTAATGTATTGTTTGAGATAATATTTACATATGAACTTTCAGCTGTTGTGCTTCAGTCTTAATCTCACGTAGTTCTACTTATCTAAAGCAAATATAATGACCAAACCTTTGAGCAAATTCTTCAAACATAGCCATGTCCGAATTTAAGCAGGCAACAAAAGTCTTTCAGAATAGGAACTTATCATATTTACCTGATATTACTGTCATTTTTGTTCCTGTTCCAAATATTACTTTCTGTCCTGTTTGTGTCACACATAGTTACACATCTGCACAAAAACGTGATTCTACTACTAACTGGGTACTTTTGAAAGCCGTGAAGCAATATGTTACAAGGTTTTAGTCAAATATACTGGCAATGATTGAATAAAAATGAGTCTTATGGAAATAAATACGGCTACTGAATCTACCCAAGCATTACAATTTGCTCAAGTTATATTAATACTTTGGTTAATAACATTAACTTGGGTTGTTAATGTTGGAATTTTGTGTCACTGGCTACCAGTGAAAAATTTTATACTTGCAACCAACACTAATGATGTACTGTGTA
>JAQMCW010000001.1:19143788-19169970 GCA_030068335.1 Chrysichthys cranchii
CGTTAGCACACTAAGTACAAAAAAAGTGTGTGAAAATAGCATGAGCACATTGAAGTATAATAAGTACACTTAAATTACGTACACTTTAGCATACTTTTTTTTTTTTACTTGGGATTGCACTAATAAATAAAATTTCACTCCGTAAAGAATTAAGTGCATATATTGAATCCAGTGAAATTCCTGTAATACACTGTACAAAATGTAGAAAATCTCAACCACAGCAAACACTTACTTGACTTTAGCAGCACTTGTACGCTTTTGCCAAAGGTCACTTTTGCTAAGCCACTAAGCCACACAAAGTTACACCTTATAATCTTTTCGTTATAGTTTCCAGTGCATGGAACAGTCTTTTGTTTTAAATCATTTAAAGCCATTTAATATTTGTTATTTGTAATTATATACTATCTACATAAATCTTTCTCTAAATCTGATAATATTTTTAAAAGTATCTGGGCAATAAATCAAACTTCTACTTTGCATCACAGCAAACTAACCTTCAGGCATATAAATAAGGTTAGGTTCTTTGCAATGCATTTTAAAACTGCACTTACTTTTTTCAACAATCAGTTTCGTCCCAGAGCCAAAGAAGATTCTGTTTCCAGTATTAGTCACACACTGTTCTGTCCCTTATCAATAACTTATGGCTTACACTATTACACGTACATTACATATACATATATTAGATTTGCATTACTCTATAAATACTTTACTGTGTAAATACATCACACAACTACGTTATCTAATAAGGATAAGCGCAGTGAAGAATCAGTGTATGTTATGAGCATTCAAGTTTTCAGTATTTACAAGACCATTTATACTGTTAATATAAAAGATCATTATTTACACAATGGGAAATTTGCTCCATGTTTGGTTGAAACTGGAGAAGAAGATACAAATGGATACGGTTAAGATGCAGGGCTTCTGGATTTGTAGTTTTTCTCTGAACTTTGAATGACTGAAACTTAAATTGTTGTGTTTTGGTAGTATTCTTATCAGCTCGTCTTGTGATTTGGGAACCAAAAGTGTGTTATGATACATTTGTGTGTTCTACACTTCAGAAATTGCTTTGTATGTTGTTAAATATCTTTCCTGAGGTAGTCAGTGAATTATAATATAATAGTCTAAAAATGCTTTCGAAACATGAGATTTTTTGAAATGCTTTTTAAAAAATACACTTACTGTTTTCTATAATCATCTTCACTCCAGAACCAAAGTAGATTCGGTTTCCTCCGGAATAAGTCCCACAATATTGAGTCCCGTATCAATAAGTTTCTATTAATCTCTTAAATGTGTTATCCTAATTATACGTAACTTTTAACATTATGTACATATTTTAAATATATAGTATAACCGATTTACAGTATTTTCTTAACACACCACTGCCATAAGCTGGCATATCTTTGTAATGTTATGTTTTTTAACATTTTTAATAAACGATATAATTTTTAGTTTTAACATTTTAAAACTTACGTTTTTCTACAGTCAGTTTCATTCCAGAGCCAAAGTAGATTCTGTCGACTCCAGTATTAGTCACACACTATTCAGTCCCTTATCAAGAACTCTCTCTTACTTTATGGTATATATCGTTTTAAATTCTACTGTAAACATTAAGTGTGTTGTTTAAATGTGTACTAGAGTGGATTTACAGAATTCTGTAAAAGCTGCACCACCTAAATATATCACGTAACAATTCAAATAAGGACAATCAGAATAAGTCCATAAGAAGCATTTTTTTTTTCCAGGAATAACAAAACCATTTCCACAGTTAATAGGAAAGATTAATCATATCCCACCTGAATTTACTGTAAGTTCTGTGCCTTTTCCAAAGATTACTTTATATTGTGCCCCACTTGAACTCACACAGTTTCTTAAGGCTTGACAAATACATGTGCATTTTCCGCCCTCAACCATGCTGCGTATCACTGTATATAACTATAAATGAGATTATTTACCAATAGATAATAAAGCTGTGTAATTAAGGCACTAGACTTATTTGCCAATTAAAATAATGTCGAAACATAAGCTGTTCTCTTTTATTGCCATAAATAATACGATTTTTACTAATAAGAGTTACTAATATTTAGGACAATTCAATTCACAATGGTACAAATGTGATTTTCAGACCTGCATCTGTGTGGGAAAATTATACCAGATAATGAAATGCATGACAATAAAAGAAATGTCTGGAAGTGTGGTTTATACTCACGAGAATTAATGATCAATTTTGTGCCTGATCCAAAGATTAATTTTCGATTTCCCCCTCCAGTATTCACACACTGGTTAGCTACATGACACTAACTCAGTGTACTAAACGAAAGCCAAATAACTATTTATATGCACTATTACTATTCTTTTTCTTACAGAACTAACTTCTGCACTTTTGCATGTTCTACATTTATTTAAAATGAATGTATCATAGATAAAATGCAGAAAATGTCTCAATTAAAGCAAATACTTACTTGACTGGACCAGAAGTTGTATGCCTTTACCGAAGATCAGTTTTAAGTCATTAGACACACACTGCTACACCTCATAACGTTTTTTCTATAGCTTCTACTGCATACAGTCTTTTGCCCATGAATTTATCTACCAAACACTTTCTAGATTTCTGCCTCAATGTGATGACATTAATAAAAAACAATTTTTTTTAAAAAAGCCAGGTTGATGACCTTGAACTTAATTTCAAATCAAATTTTATGCTTTAGCCTTCATTGTCCACAGTATTAAAGTTCAAAATGATACTTTTATAACTAGCAATTATATTTAACTAACAAACTCATTCTAAACACTTGCCTTTTTCAACTATGAGTTGCGTTCCAACCCCGAAGATCAACTTCTTTGCAGCATTCACACACACTTTCATTCTATATCAAATACTTATGCATGATGTCCCTATGGAAAATCTATCCCGCATACCCAGCGACACAAACATTATGAAGTTATTTAGTAAACATAGTGAAATTATTGTAGTGAACTACAGAAAAGAATGGAAATCTTTCCATTGCAACAAACACTTACTTGACTCTACCAGTAGTTTTATGCCTTTGCCAAAGTTCATTTTTCCCAAGTTGTTAGTCACACACTGATACACCTCATTACATTTTTCCTACGGCCTCCGATGCATACGATAGATTGTTTAGCTAAATATGCCATCCGTGACACACTTATGCAGAAACAAAACCTAGCACATTTCTTTAAAGGTTTTTTTTTTAAACTAAAGTAATACTGATATGTTGTTGTATATAAACTAAACTATTAATTCGTTTATATTCGAAACTTTCATGAAGTTATATTCTAAAATACTTTTTTAAAAAAAAGACTATTCTAAATCAGGTACTTGTGGGGGTTTTTCACGCTCTATCTGGTCAGAGTAAATTATGCAGTATTTTGTTGTGAAATAGCATCTAGCTTTAAGGCAAACTAACCTTCACACAAATAGGATTAGGGTCTTTGTAATGCTTTTTTTTAGTGTAAAGATATACTTACTTTGTTCTACAGTCAATATTGTTCCCGAGCCAAAGTAGATTCTGTTGCCTCCAGAATTAGTCACACATTGTTCAGTCCCTTACCAATAACTCTCTCTTCTTTTATTGTATATATTCTACTCTAAACAATAAGTATATTGTATACTCTTGGGAATGTATAGTATTCTGTAAAAGCAGCGCTACCTAAATACATCAAATAATAAGGACAATATAAGGATATATATATATATATACTGCTTATATGAATACTATGAATTCATGCAGTTAATGTAGTGAAATTCACGATAGACAAAATGTACAGTATAAAACACTTACTTGACTGTACCAGCAGTTTTATGCCTTTGCCAAAGGTCAGCTTTACATTATTATCCACACACTGCTACGCCTCATGACATTTTCTCAGTAGCTTCCAATAAATGCAATAGACAGCCTTGTAATGCACATGCATTTTCCAGAACGTTGCCGGTTTGCGATTACATTAATATAAAACCAACTCGCAACGTGAATTCCATCTATGTTCGGCAACAAAAATGAGCTTGTATTTTTCAATACATGTAGTGTAAAGTACTATAGATAGATATACTCTATGTGTACTTTACGCCCTGCAGGATTTAACCTAGAATTCGTAAAACTGTATATCCTGAAAAAATTATGGATTATATACACGTATAAAACCTGCATTAAAAATGGCTTATTAGAAATGCTTGCCTGATTCAACTAGGAGCTGTGATCCAGTCCCAAAGAGCACACAATTAAAGTCTATATCAAATACTTTAAAGTCTTAGACAAAATTTTATATAGGGGATTTCTTTCATTTTCAATTAAAAATGAACAAAAGGTTTTAGCATCCTGAAAATCGGACAACAAATGGGGAACAAACAAAAGGGAAAGCTTTAAGATTCAGCATTCTTTCTAAGTCGATGTTGAAATTCAAGCAAATCGGTGATCTTTTTTGGGGGGAAACATGATTTTCCTGGAGTTTTATTTCTTCCGCTTAATGTTGCAACCTCTGAAAAATAAATATTTCTCAATGTATTTTACTCAGTGATATACCCAAGGTAAACTATTTGCTCTGTAATTTTTTTGCACCCCACTATATATCTAGCATTTAGAACTGAATCAAGATTTAAATAGAATTCTGGCACAAACATATATTTTAAACTAAAAGCCTGTATGAAATATTAATAGGAAAAGCAGAATAGCAACACTCGCCTGCTTCTACTATAAGTCGTGTCCCAGGACCAAAGATTATCCTTGTTCCTCCAGGATTCACACAGATTTAAACTCTATAACAAATACACCGTACATGGCAAATTCATGCAAAAATGTCACGTAGCCATCATGCAATATTAGCAATTTGTGAAAACTAACTTAATAAACTTAGCTTAGTCATATTTTTGCATATTACACCAATTTTTACAATTATTTTGCTGTTTATTTTCCAAAATGATTGTACTTGTGGCTGTATGTTTAACTAGGAAATTAGGAAAACATGATGTCATTCTTCTAAATTTTTTCAATCATCACCTTATGTCTATAATCTTTCAGTTTGCCTAGAAATATTTAGCTAAAAACAAAATTTCATATACTTATTTGGTCGACAATAAGTCCCTGATCCCTTATTCAGATTCCTGCATATGTTTTTACTTAACAGAGAACTTATCAAACAAAATTGCATGTTAATGTTCTGTTAATGTAGAATTTCACTACTATCAACCGTAATATTCTCCAATTACATGTTGAACAAAATAATACTCGAAGGAAAAAAAAAATCACAAATTTAAAAAAAACCTAACGCCACAATGAATCCTCATCATGGTAAGCTGACTTACTTGAAGTTATTGTAAGTTTTGTTCCTTGTCCAAAGATCAGCTTATTTCCAGCACCAGAATACACACAGTGCAATGTGTCGTTTCGTTAACCTTCCAGTACACTCAACAGATATTTTTATGTTGTCCTGATTGCTTTTAAACTATGCAAACCTAACATATCACTTTAATTTTTGTGTAATGGCTTAATATATTAAACCTTAAGAGAAGGTTTCTGAAAATCGCATGAAATTTTCTATGTCAGAAAGTAAGACTGTTCACAGTGAAACGTAGGTCCTTCAAGGATAAATGGATAAAATGTTCATTTTTGCGCTCGAACGTGTACATTGTTGAACGTAATCTGTCCCACTATGTCTTGAGCAGATCGCTGTCTTCTATTATATTCAGAATTGAAACATGCACAGCTATGGCCACTCAAAGTTTAAATGGAATTAACTTACCAACTTCAACAAGCAGTTTAGTCCCTTTTCCAAAAATGATCTTGTCAGCACCACGAGTCACACAAAGTGACACACCATACTAAATACATCAGGCTACTCTCAGGCCACAAACCATTTTTTTCCTTATAATTTAATGTAATATAAATGGGAAACTTTCTAAATGGGAAACCCTAACCCTAACCCTAACCCTAACTCATTATCCCTCATTATACCAAACAAATTGAACTATAACATACATGGCTTAAAAGTTATCTGATTTCTTATTTAACACTTACTTGAGGTTATTGTAAGCTTTATTCCATGTCCAAACATCAGCTTATATCCAGCACCAGCATCCACACAGTGGAATGTGCCATTTCATTAACTTTATACTACACCTAATCCATTCCAAAACCCCAAAAAACATCATTACGTTGTCATGATTGATTTTACACTAGGCAAAATTAATATATACAGTAAAGCTTTTCATTTTGGCTTGCTATTACATCTTGATATCCAAAACACATGAAAGTATTTGGGAATTCGCAATCAAAAATATTTCTTCAGAAAAAATGTATCAGTGTGAGACGTATAAACTGTTGTATAAATTGAAACCTATATACCTCAAGGATAAAAGACAAAAATATAAAATTTTGTGCTAATGCTCAACAGCTATGGGTTAGGGTTAGGCTTAAAATGCAATGCCGATCCACTTACCAACTTCAACAAGCAGTTTAGTCCCTTTTCCAAAAATGATCTTCTCAGCACTATGAGTCACACAAAGTAGTATGCCATAGCAAATACTATTGTATTTATAATTATTGTGTACTACAGCTCATCAGACTACTTTGACGTCAGAATTTATTAAAATATAAAGCCAAAATGGGCGCCTTTCCCTTACTAAACCTTGGACTAAGGCATAAGGTGGTGTTAACACAATGAATTTGAATCACAAAAAGATATATAATATGAATCTTTGCACATTCTGGGTTAGGGTTAGGGCTCGGGGTTAGGGTTAGGGTTAGGGTTAGGGTCAACTTTTACACTGTTAAATTATACATAGTTTAAAAGTTGTCTGATTTATCATTAAACACTTACTTGATGTTACCGTAAGCTCTGTTCCACGTCCAAAGATCAGTTTATTTCTGTTAGCATCCACACAGTGGAGCATTTCATTTCATTAACTTTCCCGTGCACTCTAATCCATTTAGTGTTGTCCTGATTGGATTTACACTCAGCAAAATAAAAAATATAGCTTTGATTTTAGCTTAGATAATAATACGCTGTAATATATATATAGTACAATTCCAATTAAAAGATGTATGAATTTGCTGTCAAAATAATATTCAGTCGCGACTGCTGACAAGATCAAATGAAAAATGCAATGTACTCAAGAATAAATTACAAGGTATTGTATATTGTTTATGCTAAAATATATACATTGCACACACACTGCTATGTCTTGATAATCAAAATAGTCATTTATTCAAATATTTAGAACTAAAACAGGCACACTTACCAACTTCAACAAGCAATTGAATCCCTTTTCCAAATATGAGCTTATCATTAGTAAGAGTCACACAAAATAGCACGCCATAGCAAATACTCTCTATTTTGGGTTAACTACATTAGACTGGTCTAATGCCGCAAAGTGTTTTTTCCTTAAAATTTCAAAGGAAATGAAATTTATTTCACTGTTAAACACTTTAATATTCTGTGATTATTCTTTCTGAAGCAGTGATATATTTCTTCAGATGTTTTAATATCAATATAGTGCCAACAGGCACAGCTGTGGGCGATCAAAATTTAAAGCCAATTTACTCACCGGCTTCAACAAGTAGCTTAGTCCCTTTTCCAAAAATGATTTTCTCAGTACCAACAGTCACACAAAGTGCCATGCCATAGCAAATACTCAAGTTCAGGGTCCATGACATGAGACTACTTTGATGCCATAGTTGAACTTTTCCTTTAGATTGATATGAATATAAATGGAAATGCAAATTACTGAACCATTTAATATGCTGCGAGCTTTCTGAATTTCTGCCTTTTCCTTTACAGTTGAGAATCATAATATCTTGTAATACTTAATATCACGTATCTTGTATGTTTCAGTGCACATAATAAATGTATTGTGTAGGTACTGTCCAAGTTATTTAATGTAAACGTCAGTGGATATGTATAAAAAACAATTTTGAGCCAAAAATATTATCCTGTGGGGTTTCTTGGACAATAAAGAGCGAGATTCTGATGAGAAAATTCATAGCAGAGTACAAAATATAGCATATCAGCTATAACCTTATAGTTAAGGCTGTTAGTCTGGAAAAATTCAACCCCGATGAAACACAAACGTGACGAAACCATTAAATCATCAACCAGGTTTCCAGCATCACTAATATACACTGCAAGATTATTTTTACTTAAGCTTTCAGGTACACTGTGTATTTCAAGGCATACTACAAGAATCGGATAAGTATACAAAACTTACGCGACTCCACAGAAAGCTTAATTCCACTTCCAAAAATGATCTTGTTGTCTCCTCTATTCACACAAAGCTAAATGCCATTACAAAAATTAACCCGCTCTGTGTAGTCTAATGTTCAGGTTAGACACATGTTTAAAAAACAAATAAATTAAATCGAATAAAATTGTGGAATTCTGCATTAGCACATAGATATATGCATATAGTTGAAGTGTGATTCGAATGGAATTATATTAATATCTTTCCATGGAAGATGCCACTGATATTTTAATAATCTCAAACATAATTTAATTCTATTCAAAGTTAAATTACGGTTTTTATCCTGTTTTATCCTAAAGAATATACACTACAAATATAACTAATGCCGTTCTAACCATGAAATCTGTTAAACTTAAACAGCTCTGAAACAATAATCACATTGGGTTATACCTCTTGAACCTGAAATAACCAGTAATATGTAGGAAAAATAAAAAAACAAATGAAAACTTACTAGATTCCACTATGAGTGTGGTAGCTTTGCCAAATATGAGCTTGTTCACCCCACCAGTATTCACACTGAGACAAACACCATAGCAAATACTACCAAATTACATCAACAACCCTGTACAATGTTTTCACATATAATAATCTCATCCTTACACAAATCCACAAATATAACTGGCAAGCAAATAGTATAAACCAAATCTTTTTTACAATACTTTGGTTACATTAACCTGGAGTGTTAATGGATGTAATTTTGCTTGATTGCTTTTAAAGATCCTAGAATATGTTATGCATAGTTGGTTTTTTTTGCTTTTCATTTTATACTTTTTATCATCTTCCAATTATTACATTGCTGTCATAGAAAAAACTCAAACAATATGTCACCTAGTTCAACACACAGCTGGGTTGCTTTGCTAAAAAAATATATTTTGTTTTCGCTTGTAATCATTACATACCCCCACAACCTATATGTATTGTGTTAATTCTGTAGCAAATCAAAAGCATTTTGACTATAAGTACATTTTTTTTACTTGTGACAGTTTATAATAAAATAATCATGGCTAAATCTACTATTGAAAAATTGTGATTTTTTTTTTCTTCATATTTAATGATTTCTTTACAGGTAAATGTCTTATTTCTAATATATACATGGGAAAGGTTAAAGATACACTTGGTATTCACCGTCAATTCAACGTATTTGAATCTTGCCTCTGGTATCCTGCGTATATTCTTTGTCAATCAAGTAGCTATATTAACTAAATAAGTTCTTAAAGGTTTACATGAAGAGATGCATTGTTCTTGTGAAGAGCTGTTGAATTTCTGCATCAATTTATGTACAGATTTATTGTTATATTTTAATGCTACATTTTAACCACTTACATTAAGTACTATGTAATAATTAATCTAATTAGGTTTTATCACTTTTCTTTCAGGATTTGAAAATTGGACTTGTTTGAACATAGAAATAGAAGTTCAACTCACTTTTTTCAATGAAAATCCTGGTTCCGTGACCAAAGATGAGTTTACTATTACCGCCAAATGTCACACACCAGTACACACCAGGACATTAATCAGGTACACATACTCTTTTCAATAGTTTCATAAACCTCAACTAAGGTATGACATGGTATGATAAAAAAAAAAACCTTTTTTTGCTATGTTTTGTCTATTGAATGTCACATTTGAGACAAAATACAAAAAGAGTCACAAATAGCCATAATATGAGTATCAGTATACATGATGATAAAAAAGCAATAAGGTCTGAATAAACTTCAACAAATAATTTGAATGAACTTAAAAAAAAAAAAAAGAAATATAGCATTTTAACATGCTAACTGGGCCAAAAATAGTACTTTCTTACCTGCTAGAACATAAAGCCAAGTTCCTTTGCCAAAAATTAATTTATAATCACCAGCAGTCACGCATTCTCAACTTTCATACAAAAAACCTGGAGTTGGTGTGTTTGTGAAAGTTTACTAAATTAAAGCTAGATTAAAAAACAAACTATATTATAGAATGGGAAAAGGGTACAAAACTTACGCAGCTCCACAGATAGTTTAATGCCACTTCCAAAAAAGATCTTGTTGTTGTCTCTAGTCACACAACGCTAAACGACATTACAAAAAGTAATCTGTCCAACTGTTCCAACGTGCAGGAGAGGGAAGGGAATATCAATAAATTATCTGCATTTATCCCTATAAGCATTTTAATAGCTCATCCAAATATAATTCTGTTAGAGTTTTTCCATCTTAAGTGGCTAAGATATTTTCATAATACCAAGTTTGTTAGTTTTTTATGAACATACTGTAAGTAGAAGCTTTAATCTTACCAACTTGCACTGCACCTACAACTAATGTTAATGTCACCATGAAATCTTTTAATGTTGAACTGTTTAAAGCTTGTGTAATGATACAATGGAGCTGATTTGATCCATAATATATAGCAAAACCCCAGTGCAATTCTTTTCCATAAAATGAATCAATTCTTTGGAAAATCATCAAATCTGCCCGCGAGCAGGTAAACAATATAAAATTTCTTTGTCATATATTCAGTGCAGTTGAAAATCACCGTATTTAGGCATTCCATTTTGCTTGATAGGTTTTTATGTGAAGTATAATCACATGGTTGCCAACTAAGAAATTTATCAAGAAAAAGATTTAAAAAAAAATAAATAAAAAATGTCACCTGATTCAATGAAGAGTTGCATTCCTTTGCCAAAAATCATTTTGTCCCTGCTGTTAGTCACACAATACATACCTCCACAACAAAAACGTATTGCATTTCATGCTGTCAAAAAAAAAATCTTAGGGTATTTGCTGAAGTGTTATAAATGTTTAATGTTAGATATGAAAATATGTTATAGTGTATAATGTATAGTTTTGAAGATCTATGACGAAATCTATTATTGAAAAATACATCCTTTTGAATTAGATTTTGATTAGTGATACTTCACAGTGAAATGTGTTCGTTCTCATAAACTTACTGGTATCCACGGTCAACTTAGTGCCGGTCCCAAATATCAGCTTATTGTTCCCTCCAGTCACACACAGGTTCAACCCAGACCAAAAAGTGCTTAGCATTTGGATGCAAAAGTTCCAAATAATATTCCCTCGATTTAAAAAAAAAAACAACCATCCAATATAATATCGAATTGCTGGTAAAACTTCAAATTAAGAAAGGATGCAATTAATTGAAAAAAGTTACTTTTGCTTTTCCTTTGAAGCAGTTTGTTAGTTGTACTTAGTTTGGTCTTTTTACAGCTAAGTATTAAATCTTACTGGTAAGATTTCTTGTTTCACTTACTTGTATGGATGAAAAGTTTAATTCCAGGGCCAAATATCAGTCTTCTATTGTCAGTAGTCACACAGCATGGCATGCTCATACATTAATTTAGAGGTAAGAAGCCTCCAGTACAACCAATGACTCATTCTTTAAAAAGAGATGCATTGTTTAGTTTTGCAACTATCTTAGCAGATTTTTAAAAATTACTCAATGAAATCACAGTTAATTTTGTCCCAAAAATAGTTATGCCAATTGATGATGAAAAAAGGTAATAGGGATTAAAAAGGCATTAATTTGTAGTAAGGGTTTGATTTAAACTACAGTTCACTTTACTTTTACACTTTACTAAGCCTTGACTCTGGTATACTACATAGATTTCTTACCAATCAATTAGCTGTTAATTATATAATCACATAAAGATATATATATATATATATATAAAGAGGCACATGATTTTTTGTGAATTTTTCATGTGAATACTTTTTTTTTTTTTGTATTAACCTGTCACACAGCTTAAACAGAAATATGTAACATGTTTCAACTTTTACAAAAGTGGCCCGATATGCTCATATTGATGAATAAGCGTATAGACATACATATACACGTATACACCTATAGATGTAAACATACAAATGAAAATATAAAAGTTGAACTCACTTTTGTCAATAAAAAGCCTGGTTCCATGACCAAAGACAAGTTTTCCATTGGTGCCAGATGTCACACAGTATTACAGATCAGTACATTAATCAGGCACACTTACTCATTCCAAACTATATTTCTAAAGTTTAACTAAGCTATAATTTAACAAATTAATCATAAATTGAAGCAGGACCCTTGGTAGATTTGACGATACTATGCTTTTTTTTTTTTCACTGAAAATATCAAATGAATGATATTTTAAAATTTAGTAGCTTTCACCCAAAACACTGTGACATACATAAAAAATGTAATTTCTTCCCTGTTGCAATATAAAGCCAAGTTCCAATAGCAAAAATTATTTTATATTCACCAACAGTCACACATTCCCATTTTACTATAGAAATTACTTGGAATATATGAATGTGCGACCATTTAAAAACTGTATCATAAAACATTCATAACCTTACCTTTATCATGTTTAGCATTTTTTGTTTCTTTTGTTGATATTTTTGTCATATTTTCTATATTTGCACAACTGAATGTTATGTTTAATACCATGTTTAAGTGTCAAGTTACACAGTGTATTAACCAAGTAATCATAAAATACTGAGCTTTCCGTGTAAAATTTGCAATTATGAAAATATGCACATATATCAAACATACCTGATTCTACTATTAGCTTGATTCCAGTACCAAAAATGACTTTGGTGTTCCCTTGAGTAGTCACACTGAGCAACAAGCCATGACAAAATCCTTCTTTAAAATTTTGCTAAATATGGTCAGGTGCAGACTAAAGCGACAAAACATATGATTCGTGAAAATACTTTATTTTCAATTGTAAGATATGTTCAACAGTAAGATTTACTTTCATCATAGTGGTTAACACGTTTGGGGTGATATTTTTTAAGTTATTAGCTTGTGACGTTAAAATTTCATTAGCTATTTCTTGGCAAGTGCGTATAGTCATTCATACAGAATTTGGCATGGTATATACAAATTTGTGCCACCTTTAAAGCACTTAAATTCAGATAAACTTTGCACTGGGTGGAGAATCTCGGTGTAAGTTGATGCACTGATTGTCACGACATCAGCTGTTTTCATAAAACAGGAATTCAAAGTGAAACATTTTCAAAACGATGTATATCTACAGCTATTTTATGAAACAGAATTCAGAATGTTTTCAAGGTGTTAAACTTTTGCATCTCAAAGTTTAAATATTAAAGCACATGCTATATAAAAGTCATTTTAAAAAGCCAAACAAATCCACCAAATAATGGTCATGTGGAATCAATTATACTCACGAGATTGAACAACCAGCTTTGTTCCAGCTCCAAAATAGATCCTGTTGCCAGAACCAGACATCCACAGTGTCAAACCCCAATACGTAAAACCCCATCACTGAATTTGACAAGATACAAAGACAAAAATCAGGACGGGAAACAAGAAACGAAAGAAAAAAGCCTTACGTTGCATTTGTAAAAAATGTTCCTTTAAAAAAAAAAAATTACCAATAAGACTAGCAACTTGGGTTATGTACTATATAGACATACGTCCCCTTGGAATTGTTTGAATTACTTCAGTTTGATTGCTGAAACATTACCAGAAAAAGTCAAGTACGCACAAGACATATAGATGAAGAAGATGAATGAATGAATGAATAATACATTAAAAGTGAATGTAAGTCTCGATTATCTTACCTGTGTTGTTATGGTTGCTCTCGTACCTGGAGGCCTGTTGATTTCTACATGATGGATCTTCTATATTATATGCAAAAATCAGACAAACTTGTAAATAAATTCACTTTTAAGGCAAATCTGTACCACCGTAATACCGCTCAGTTAACTACACACCTGAGACAAAACTTCAAATGAGAGATACTGATGTGCAGCAGCCACTTTGACGAAGATCTGCACCACTGCCCCACTTTCTACAAACACATCAGTAACCTATGCATATAAGAACGGCAGTATTTTAACAACAATCTGTTGTTGCTGTTGTCGTTTTCATGTCATTAAATAGAACTATTTTCTAGTAGTTTGTATGGCTGCTCCTTGGGTGTCCCTGTGCCTAAATTCTGGAAAACAATCAAAAAGTCAAATCTGTACTTTAAGAAAACATACACAGACTTACGTTTTACCCAAACAAAGTAAAAATATTTTATTTCGTTTGTTATCTATACTCGCCCTGGTCCACCAGCAACGATCATGCTGTGCAAAGAGCCAGCTTAACAATGTGCTGAAACATCCAGTTGGCCTTACGATGGCTAAAACCCTGCCAGCTAAGCATGCTAGTTTACTTC
Organism: Chrysichthys cranchii; assembly: GCA_030068335.1. NCBI lineage: Eukaryota > Metazoa > Chordata > Actinopteri > Siluriformes > Claroteidae > Chrysichthys > Chrysichthys cranchii. Next base: position 19,158,203 of record JAQMCW010000001.1, read on the forward strand.
TTTGCTCAAGTCCTTGCACAGTTCTATGGCATATCCAAATGCACACAAGCCTATTCGATTCAGTTCGTGATTAGATGCAAGCCTTCAAAATCAACATAATGCTCCAGTCAGCAAAAAAGAGAAGACAATTTATTCACTTTAAACAGACAACAGCAGGCAAAGTTTTAACATGTTTAAATGACCTGATAAAAAGACATTAATTGGAAGAAATTTAGCCGGTGGAACAGACTCGACGGATCATTTCCCCGCTAATGTGTGAGTGAACAAAGATCAGTGGAGTGACGATATGACAATAAGGCTTAAATGCTGCAAGTGACGTTTACCTCAGGTTATGACCGAGACTGTTGTGGATGATGCTGACAATCATCAGTGACAAATAACAACCCGTTGTAAGCTTACTAATTTGGCAGATGGGTTTATTGCTGTTGTTGGTTTTTTTTGTTTGTTTGTTTTTGGGGGGTTTTTTTTAGGCAAAATATGAACGTTTTCCCCAGGCTGCCATGCATACAAACTTGTTGGATAACTCAGCACCATCATGGTAGTGACAGTGACTTGGTCGGGTGTGTGTGACGCTAGTATGATTGGCTCAAGAGCAAATGTGCACAAACTATATACCGAAAATATGAACTGACAAAAATGTCCTTAGTGTAAAGACTTAATAACCAGGGTCACTCCGGACACCACCATAATACTGTCTGATTAATGATGGTCCCATTCCACCGGGGGAAGCGGGTAGAGTGCACGTGTGTGGGAGGTGGACCCCCTGGTGGATAAAAGAGCTAACTGCCATTGATATAAATATGGGTGTCCAGTAGGCCAGTGCATCCCAGTCAAGGTCACAATCGATTTGAAGCCAGTCCTAAGAACACCGGGTGCGTGATTTGAATACACCCTAGATGTTACCCAAACATGTCACACACTGCATACCAGGGATGTAAAACACCTGAGTAACTGTACATTGTTATTATACTTGAGTATTGTTTCAGAGTATTTATACTTTAAGAGTGTGGTGTTAAAAAGTAATTACACTTTCAATAGGAAAAAAAGCATTTTATTCCTTACATTCAGAATAATTATCGAAATATAATAACTATAACAAACGATTCCATCCATTCAGTGACTGTAGGCTCCGTACCAATCAAACGGGATCCCATGTGTTTACTTACATTTCAGTTTAAAGTAGGGTTACCCAGAAGGGCAAGATACAAGACCAAGGCCAGTTTTAAATAGGAGATGTCAGAAAGTCAACATTGTCACTTAAAAACGGATTCTTTTCATTTAAAGTTGACTTTTTTTTTTTTTAAATCGACACTTTTATTAAAAGTTGGCACTTTAAAAAAAAAAAAAAAAAAAAAGTTGACATCATTTTTTCCAACGTGTCGTCTTCTTTTAAAGTTGACATCTTTATTTTTAAACTGGCATGTGTTTTTAATCGACACTATTTTTTATTATTATTTTTTTTAATAAAAAGCTGACTACTTTTATTCAAAGTTGACTGCTTTAGGTATCTAACCTTTCTGGGCCACCATATTAAAAGCATTCACTTAGGTTCATCACAAGAACAATCAAGAACTATGTCAAATAATCTATTGCAGAGAACGTCTCACACTACAACTAAAATACACTACAAATAAGTTAAATCTGTGTGCATCTGTATATGGATAAGCTATGAGGTATGAGGTATATAAGCTATGAGGGCCAGCACTCAGTAAAACGATTCAGTATGCTGGAGCAAGCCCTCATATAAAATGCTTCAGACATTCAATTCAATTTTATTTATATAGCGCTTTTAACAACAGAACATTGTCGCAAAGCAGCTTTACATGCATAATTTTACATACCTTACAATGCATAAAGTCCAATTAAAGACGTATTAATCAGTAAACATATCCATAAGTGCATATAGATAGATAGATAGATAGATAGATAGATAGATAGATAGATAGATAGATAGATAGATAGATAGATGCCTATCCCTGATGAGCAAGCCTGTGGCGACATGAAGTCCATCTAATTATAAAAGCATGGTTATGTATGTTTGGCTAATTTGCTAATATTAACTGCCTATTTTTAACTAAGTTCACTTGTTTTCTTTGCTAAAGCCAGGTTAGACTAGCACCACTTCCAATAGCCGACATAACTGGCCAGTCAGATTGTACCTAGTGAAATAATTTGGTTGTTGACATGGTATTTTACTTCGTATTAATTTATAAGCAAACTATATATGTAATTAATCATGTATATGACCAGCAAACTTTACATTGAATGATGGTTTTAGGTGCAAAATAATAGTTGCTATATAATGCAAATACAAAATAAAAGTTGGTTTCTATAAACCAAATATAAATATAAATATATATGTTTCATTTTGTACATTTAAGAGTAATTGCATTTTGACTTTTTTGCTGTGTGTTGCCACTTTTAATTGAGTAAGAATTTGATACATCCTCTATATGTAAACCAGTCCTCTCACAGCCAGAAGAGGGAGCCAAATAAACCCAACTTCATGATTTTGGTAAAGAGCATTTATTAACTCATACATCCTCATCCTTCAAAAATGCACATCCATCTCCAATTCATTCCTTCATAACCACCACCCCCTCACTCACACACACACACACACACACACACACACACACACATACACGTATCATGATTGTTCTCTTTAGTTAGTTTTGTATTAGATTCAAAAAATGACTGTTGTTTTTTTTTTTTTTTTTTGCTTTTTTTGTTCATAACAACATACACAAATACAAAAGAATTTAATAACTGAGTTAATGGAAACTTTTTAGAAGGCAGCGATATATTGTTGCTATAGATGAAGCCTAAGAATGAGCACTGAATTAAGCACGAACTTGCTCTTGCTTGTTTCCTCACTGCAGACAGGGTGCTCACCCAAGAATTGTGAATAATACCGAAACACAGCGTTTCCTAGAAACTGAAATGTGCGGTAGATTGTTATCTGAGAGTGAGGTTCGCATTGCGCCTTGCAGAGTTACGTGCTGTTAAACCTGTGGTTAATGCAACAACTTGCAAAACTCCTGTCTGTCTGCAGGCCAAAATTTTTAATGTTGCACTATTTCTTTTTAAAATATAACCCTATAGGCACACTCTGTTTTATATATTTAAAAAAATTTTAACAATATAAATGTATTTATGATAGTTAGAGCAAATAGATCAGTTAAAGTAAAGAATACTGAAGTTAAATATCATATAACATGTCATGGAAATGGACTACTTTTGCAATAAGACGTGATAAGTGCATGAATAAAAATCGTATTAATAATTACATTTCCTACTAATAATACTAATAGTAATAATTAACTGTCCTAATACTTACATTTTAACCACAAACTGGAATTTACACGGAAAAACAAAGAATTTGAGCATCTTTTTTTCTTTTCTTCAGTGAACACATAGGAACATTTACAGTTTGGAAATTAACCACCTAGAGCTTTTATTTCTATTCGTCTAGACAGCGTGGATATTAAGTCACTGGAGGACTTGCTGTGGAGTTGGATATCAGTGGTCTGAGATAAGGCAACGGGTTGATGGGAAGGGTCGGCACTTGTCTAACTTTAGACAAGAAATGCTTTAATTGTCATTAATATATTTACACCAACTGCTTTAGCCAACAGAAGTCTGAGGCCAGTCACAACCAAAAGCATTGTGTTCCCTTTAGGATCACCTGAAAAAGGAAAAAGTTCCATATAATGAAGTAAAGCATTCAGGCATGGCTTTTACAGTCATCATAAAATAATACGTATAGTACATACTCACCAGAATGTTTGGATTCATTCGGTCTGGTCTGATTCCCAGGCATACTCTCATTGAAATACGTGGTCGGCTCACAGTTTAGGGGTGCTGCTGTTACTTTAGGTGTGTTTGCTGAGAAAAAAATCCATGAAGATTTTCATGAATGTGTATATAATCTTATAGATTTATCTTAGAGATACTGTCTTATTTGGGGGGGAAAAAACCAAAGAAATCAAGAAATTATGAATACTTACAGTATCCACCTTCTTCATCTACAGTTTTGTTGTTCATTTGACATTTTTCGATTCCATCTTTTGAAAATGCAGCATAGTAATATGCCTTAGATTGGGACAGTACAGCATATGAACTATTATAAGATTTAGGTGTGCCTTTTATGGTCAGAGTTAATGTGTCTTCTTTTGGATAATAGCCTGCAGCCAGACACGCTGTCTGCTTCTTGTCAGTAGAAGTTAATATTGACAATACAGGTGGACTCAGAGGTGGGTTATCTAAAAATACAAAAAAAAAAGAGACATGTGTAAGTGACACAAGTCACACATCTTTGTGCTGTCAATTCTTAAGTACATTTAAAACATGGCTCTACACACTTATTGGTTTGGCGTTATAGCATACAGTTACAGTGGAAAAGAAATGATTTCAATAAAAACCCAAGATTTTAAATGGTTTTCTTTTTTTCTTTTTTCTTTTTTTTTTTTTTTGAGTCTGAGTCCTTTCGAGATTTGTTTTTTTTCATCACTGTCTCAGAGTTTTTGCTCTCCTCTGTCACCTCCGGCTTGCTCATTAGGGATCGAAATCGACATCTGGGTTCCTGTTGTCCTGTATAGTGATGTCTATTGTTAAATCACTAGACAAATGGATTTAAAATGGCAAATAAATATACCCTATACAAACGGAATTGAATGAAATCCAAGCTCCCAATATCAAGTCTGGCATTTGTATACATATCTTAGGGATGTACGAAGTCTGTTCATACCTAACATTAAACTCATATTCGGACTCGATGGTCAGATTTAATCAAAGTGCAATTTTAATTATGGAGCCACAAAGTACTGAACCTCACAATATTCCATCTCACACAGGTGGAATAGGCTGAAATGGATGGCATACGTATGATATAAGTAAATCCTTCACTCAGATAAACATAAATCTGAAGGATATTAATTTAAATCTGAAAAACACTTACTTACTTGACCACAGCTCTCTGCTTGGTCTTCAGGACAAAATATTGTGTCTAAGTGCTTTTTGGACAAATGTGCATCTATTTCTCAGTGATAAATTACCTATTGGCACGATTTAACTTGCATTACCTACAAGTTCCCATTTGCGCATTTATGATTATTAATTTTCTTTTCTACACTAGGCTATTATTTATATCCTATTCTTACGATTCTACCAAGAGTATTTTGGTAAATGTTATGTACATACATATTTACATGGGCATTACAGATATAGCAGAATAGCGAAATGTTTGTAGAATTAGGAGCTGCTTGTTTTATGCTTGTTTTTTTGACTGCGTAAATTATCTGGGGAGAAAAAAATCAAGACCGGAATAGGAGATAATAAATACGAGACTCGTAACTCATAATACCATTAATGTTTCATTAAAACAGGGAAAGGTCCTCGAATCCAATAACAAGACGGATTGCCATGATTTGGAAACTGATGATACAAAAATACTACTTGCCCAAATAATGGAAGAATTTTTTTTTTTTTTTTTTTTTTTTAATGGCAGAAAGAGTCACTTTAAGAGAAAAGTTCCATTCAGGATGTTTATACGCACATGTATACTTATTTATGATAGTGAACAAATATTGTATTAAGTAACTTGCATTCAATATATTTTATATATGCCTTATAAAAATGCCTGTCTATGAGGTCAGACATTTTAAATTCTACCAAGCACTTAGGGGATGATCTGTTTTAGTTCAAATGCGGACACCAGAAAATTTTCTTGCGCACATTTTCTTACCATTTTTACTGTAGATTATTTTTCCCCTAGCATGCAGGGTTTTTGCACATGTTTGTTCAACAAAAACAGTCCACCGTGTATGTAAATGTTGTTATATACAAAACAAGAAATTCCTCAGTTTTGAATTATTGGCAAGATTCCTATTCCATTGGTCTTTAATAAGGAATCAGTTTATTTAAAAAAAAAAAAAAAGAAAAAGAAAAAAAAAAGAAGAAGAAGAAGAAAACATGCATGCATTAATGAAGGAAGAAATTTCCATAGGACTGATTTCTAAAATTTCTGAAAGAGTAATATCTTGTGTTTTAACATTGATCAAAGCTAAGCTTCAATAGTGGATATATTCTTACAAAGGACATCTTATACTGTATGGTTCTTCATTATAAAGTCTATTCAACTTCATTTTTAAGAAATAGGAAAGGAAAAAAATCTCTTCATATAAAAGTCTTTCTATTTTGAGAAAACTGAAAGAGGTAACTTAAGGTGTCTTGTAAACCAAAATAAAATGAAACATCCTAACTGGACTCAGGGACATTTTAGGGGAAATGAAAGGATAACATAAAGAAGATCAGAAATTAATAATTGATGTTGTACTCATTTGGCATTATGGAGTATTATCTACGTGGACCACAGTGAAATTTTGATCTTGTTTACGGCACTGGCCTTATACCACTTTTTCAAAATGATATACGTATGTATATATCTGCTTGATGTTATAGCACACAAGTTAGTCCAGAACTGGCATTTCTATATTTTAGTTGTAATAATTGCTCAGTTCCTTTGAAAAGTATCCTTTATGTCAGTATTAGTATTAGTATATCACTTTTTAGCTTATTCAGCATAATCTGGTATTTACAGTAAACTTTTTCATGCTCTATTTCTTATTATTTTCCATTTTTAAGTGAACTGATTTGTCGATTAAAACGCTATATCATAATTATATTATTTTTTAATGAGTAACTTTCAGAAATAGTTTTTCCCACTCCACAAATAGATACAAACTTAAATCTTCCATAGTACTTTATTCGTTTTTATAAGGACTTAAAATGGAGGACCGCTAGCTTTTGTCACGTTTTTTGAGGTTATTTTGCAATTGTTTTTCAAATATTACTTTTATTTTAACATCTGTTCCTGGCCTTCGGCTGATTTTTTTTTTTTTTTAACATGCATCCTCTCGGAACCTCAGACCTTTTTGTTTCTTTGTTTATCCTCTAATTTTAACTTCGGTTTGTCTTTCTACTTGTATCAATATATTACCTCAATTTCATGATTAACCTGAAAATTAACCTGAAAATGAAATTAAATCTGGTTTATAAGATTTGCATTTTCCTTTATAATGATAACGGAAAATGCAAACCTTAAAAACCAGATTTATTTTCATTTTTAGGTTAATTTTATATTCACCCTTAATATAAGGCAGATATAACTACAAATAAATACAACCTGGATTTTTTGCAATCGTGCCCCATTTTTCGACAGAGGAAAACAAAAAGACAATGATGAACTTCCACTATACTATAGGAGACTATATGAATACATACATTTTGTGCCTGAATGACTGACTATTAACACATTACTGCAGTTTTTGAGCATCTCTTAAACCTTCTCCATCACTAATAATATTGCGCTTTCTCCAATAAGTTGTTTCCAAAGCTATCGGGACATATAAGTCAACAGTCTTCATAGTCTCTAAGCTAAAACATGACATTACTGAAATCTAGGAACATTTTGTTTCTTTGGGTGAATTAGATTTACAGTTGTCACGTTACAACATCAGCAATCACTCACAACACGGTTCGTTTTCTTTTTCACACATATTATCAAAGAATTATCACAGCTAAGCAAAATTTTCAAGGTAATTTTTTTAAGTAACAAGTTGCAATTCTCTCAATTCAACAACAAGAAAAGTAATGTGAAAAATTACTTACTTGGTTCCACAGTAAGACGTATCGGCTTTCCAAAAGTCAGAGCATCAGTGTCACGGTGATTCTACCCTTTACAAAAACCCTGCGCCTCACTAGTACCTCAAGACCAAGAGGTTTTTTTAGAATATGTAAATCTAAAAACTGAAAAGGATAAAAATGAAAGTTTACATTGCATCAAAATGAGGATCGGAACATTTTCAGTGACTTTTTAATTATTATTCGAAAATGTCAGCCTGGTACTCCTTCAAATGTAGACTATTCAGGTTACGTTTAAAAGAAAGTTACCAGCAAGTTTGTGTCCTTGTCCTTGCCTAATAAGGTAATAAAGTTACAGTAGGTCATCAAAGTTCTATATTCTAATTAATTTTTTAACTTTTTAATTTTTTTCATGTGATGCTACGGCTAATTGACTTTCCAAACGTTTTTTCTTGTGCCCAAAAAAGCCCAAATTAAACATATTCCCAAGGTGTTAATGCTTCTTACTGACCATTCAGAAGAAATGCATAGTGTAGTTTGTGATCTTCTTCAATTCCCATTTCATTCATCCTTCACGCAAGCATTAACATCTTTCAACAGGAAAATACCTCCAAGAAGATCCAAAAAACATACAAAATAGGTTCCATAGTGTAACACAGCAGTTATTATCCCGTACTTCTGAGTCTTCAGGTTTCTAATGCACTTCCAAATAAAGAAAACCGTACACAGACATTTTGTACAGGGCTGAACTGTTTTTGAGTCACTGTGGTAGCTGAAGCACAGTGATAAACCACAGTACAAAAACCCTCTGACAGTTCAGTTTGACTTTAACCATAAAAATGTAGTCATACAAACAGGAGTTCATACAAAGAGCAGGGACTGGTTGATTTAATGCAGGATTTAAAAAAAATCATTTTAAAAATACTTTCCCCTATGATATCCTCTGACCTCTTAATCAAAATGTCCCCCTCGTATGTACAAAACAAATATAGCCTTAATTCCAAAACCAGGTTTGGACATACTTTAGGTTTCATCATATCATCCAATCTCCCTCATTCCAAATTATATTACTTTACACTTTTCTCCAGATTGAAAAAAAAAAAAAAAAAAAAAAAAGGTTATCGGGAAGCAGATTTATGAAAAATATCAGCCTGGCACATCTTTAAATATAGGATATTCAGGTTTCTTTTAAAAGATGACACAGCACAGAAAAAATGTACAAATCTTTAAAAATAAAGTCATTCTGTGTCCCTGTCCGTGCCTAGTAATGTGCATTAGGCTACTATAGGTAACCACAATCTCTTTATTCACTTCATGTGATAATATAGCTAATTGGCTTTCAAAGGTTTTTTTCCCCCTTGTGCTCATAAAAAGCCTTTAAACATATTGCCATGGACTTTTTACTGAACATACAGAAAGAACGCATAGTGTAGTGAGATTTCCACTTCATTCATCCTTTATGCAAAGTAAATTTCCCAAAGGAACCTTTCTGAGGGATTAATAAAGTTCTATCTATCTATCTATCTATCTATCTATCTATCTATCTATCTATCTATCTATCTATCTATCTATCTATCTATCTATATCTATATCTATATCTATATCTATCTATCAACACTAACATCTGTTCACAGTAAACTCATTCCCCCAGCCCAAACATAAAATCCCGATACACACAAAATAAGTTGCATAGAGAAATGCAAGTGTGATTATCCAGCAGTCCTGAGTCTTCAGTCTGTTAATGCACTTCCGAATAAAGGAAATGTTTTACAGGTATTTGTACGGGGTGTCGTTGTGTTTGAGTCACTGTGGTAGTCCACGTACACGCTGATAATCCACAGTACAAAAACTCATCAGCAGTTCAATCCAACTTTAACTATAAAATTGCACTCAAACAAATAGCAAGAGTAGGTTCGGATTATTTAGTGCCAAGTTCCAATTTCTTAATCAAAATCCCCCCGGGACAATGTATAAAATGAATAGGGTCTTAATTCCAAAAACTATAATGGATCAACTTTTCATCGTATCGCCTGGTGTCCCTCATTCCAATTGAAATGACGTGATTTATATATTTCTCCTGGTGGAAAAATGTTTCGTATGGAAGCGTGTTAAGTGTAAATGTCAGCCTGATACACCTTCAAATACAGAATTACTTTTCCTCACTTTTAAATGATTACGCAGAAAAAAAGTAAAAATAAATAAATAAATGAATGAATTCTGTGTTCCTGGCCTTGCCTAGTAATGTGCATTAAGCTTTCATAGCTAATCAATATTTGAAAATGTAATGAATTTCTTTGTTCACTTGAGGTGATTATATAAATAATTGACTTTTTTTTTTCTTCTGCCCGTAAAAGGTTTTTAAACATATTGCCATGGTGTTAATTCTTTACTGAACATCCAGTAAGAATGCAGTTTCATTTGTAGAGATTCCCACTTCATTAATCTTGCATGCAAACATTAACATCTGTCCAGAGTAAGCCCCCCCCCCAAAAAAAATCAATAGCATACAAAAAAGTTCCATAGACGTATGCGGCTTTGATTATCCAGTAGTCCTGAGTCTTCAGTTGTTTAATGCACTTTAATGCACAAATTAAAAAAATTGAAAAAATGATACACAGGTATTTTGTACAGGGCTTTCCTGTGTTCGAGTCACTGGGGTAGTCAACTCTAACGTTTCCGTAAATGTCAACGGACACAGTGATATTCCACAGTACAAAAACCATCTGACGCTTCAGCGTACATTTAACTATAAAAACACACTCATACAAACTATTTACTGGTAAACATCAAGTAAACACAACATTTAAGCATGATGAGGCTGATGACGATTTTCCTCCCATAGAACATCAGCTCAGATCCAACCGGGATGATTGCAATGATTGCTCTTCTGATTATAATTTGATTGCTGGTCATTTGCTGTGCTCCTGTTTTTTATTGTAAATGTTACAATCTACCATTAATCCTAACTTTACTGTTGTACCAATGTTAAAAGAACAAGATTATCTTTTTTAGTGTTTGTTCTCTTAAGAAGAAAAAGAGCCATTGGAAGATCATATGTTGTCCTTTCTCCTTTTTAAGAGACATTTTCTTATTTATTGTTCGGAATGACATGAATGTACTATGACCTATGTCGGATAAGCTGGGCCGGATTGTCCATATGGGCCAGTTGGCACCAACCAGCTGGGGGGGGGCACCACATGACACAAGCTTAAAAAATATTTTTTGAAAATTTTTATGTTATTCACTTGAAATTGTTAAATTAACTGCCTCTGACACCAACCCCATCACCCCCACCCCCCCACCCCCACCCCCTGCGCCCTCTTTTATCGGTACATTTTGCCACAACCTTATTATTTTTGAAGTACAAAAAAAAAATATACCTAAAAACGAACCAGAGATGAAAAATTTAGATGAAAAACGTGGTAACATGTCTTTTAAACACTATTATAGACTTGGAGCAGGTTTTGGTACAAACCCAGTAGTCAGATGAATCACTGTGATACGACCACCCCCCCACAATGACACAACACTGAACAAAAACTCACTGACTCCCTCTGTATGAATATTCCAGCAGAGCATACATGATGAAATTTTGCTAATGAACAATACATACATATATTTACTGTATTCATCATCATCATCATCATCATCATCATCATCAACACCATCAGGAGTGGCTGATATAAACGGGCTACAGTGCTAATCACTGTACATAGATGTGAATACAAACCTATTCTTTAGAGAAAAGTTTTTAAATTAAATCAACAAAACAAAGCAAAAATGGTTTAATAAGATAAGATCCACAGATTGGTAGAAAGCTAAGACAAACATAAGCATCACAGTCCACACTGAAGTTGGAACATCAGAGTACAGTCGATCCTCTCATCTACGGACACCACATTAACAGACCGCTGGTCTGAATACATAATCCATTAGCCAGAATGTCCGGTAGGAAAATTTAAAAATCCTGGGTGCTGCTAACTGAGTCCAGTAGTTCAGCAATTGTCTGCTTCTAATTGCTTACAAGCGTCGGTTGAGCTGCAGTCATTGTGAAGCTGTACTGTTTTTTCGGCGATTATTTGGTGTTTTTCACTGTTTTTCTGCCCAGTGCCGTCATTATGCCA
>JAQMCW010000001.1:19170070-19183745 GCA_030068335.1 Chrysichthys cranchii
ATAATGAAGGAAATTAGCACCAGCTGCAGATTAACACCAATAACTGGGAGGGATCTGAAAGTGTTCTCTAATTTTGACCAGTTTTCTTTTAAGTTTCTTATCCTGTGCTTCTATATTTATGTAACTCATGACATCTGGTTAAAATACTGCTCTTTTACTCCTGTTTGGATCATTTCCAAATAGGGCTATGTAGTGACCTTGACATTCGGGGAATTCTACGTAGTTCTCTAATTTTGATCTCCATTGTATATTGCATTAGCCACACCCAACATAAAACAAGGAATTTTAGTTTTTGTACCTTTTGACACATGATGCATTTTAACATATGCCTCCTAGACAGCTCATTGGATTCATTTCAGATTTGGTATACATGATGTCAAGTTCTGCTGATGTTAAATTGTGAGGCAATTTTTGATGGTCTTGAAATGGTGAAAAAAAAATAGCAATGAATTTAAGTCTCGCCACATGAGCAGAAAGAGCATCATAACTTCTCCATGCATTGCTTGATGCAGCTCAAACCTCACGCAAACCATTGGCTAAGATGGTTATGATGATATCCCCATGTCCAGAGTGATGCCACCATCTGGCAACAAAGAGAGCGGCTTTTTCACCGATTTCAGCTCTATCGGTCCTAGACGGTTCATCAGATTAATACCAGATTTTCATTAGTTATTGATTATGAAGGTTGTGGTAGTTATGATGACATGCGCATGTTCTGGGATCACACGACCATCTGGAAATAGAAAGAGTGATTTGTTTTTTCACCCATTTCAGCTATATTGCTCCTACACAATTCATTAGATTAGCTGTCGGATTTGCTACGGTTATTGGTTATGGCATATCCACATATTGTACCCGGAGCGACCCTCTGGTACAGTGCCTAAATGTACTCATCTTGACTTAAAAACAAACTATCAATTGGGGTTTTTTGTTTGTTTGTTATTATTATTCTTTGTTAGGTGTGAGGACCTGCCAAGAGTGCTGGATGCTGTATTTTCATTTGCAGTCTTTTTTTTCCCTCCTCCTGTTTTTTAAGATGCCACCCACTAACCAGCTTGACTACGACTTCGACAACAGCTACGAAGATTTAAACAGTTGGTTTCAGCCCTTCACTCACATTTTACAATCACCTGCACTCAGCAAACATGCCTGCATACCTCAACCTCATCGCCAGTTGTTCCATCACAGTGTTATTTCAATTTACACCACGCAAATGACCATTCAGAGTCAGAGTTGAAGTTTATACATCTTTAATGGGACACTTATTTTAGCATACAACAGCATTCGGAGGGATTCCCATAATGCAGTAATCAACTATGCCAAACAGGGACATAATTAATACTCTGCAATAGTACCTAGATAGATACAGGACACCGCACACCTCTCTAATTGAACTTGAGTGATATAGCTGAGGTTAAGGAACTATCCAAGCAAGAATTCAACAGTTTGCTTTCCAGTGATTCTCAGGGCATGGGAAATTATAAAAAAAAAAAAAAGCAAACAAAAAACCCTTCAGTAGACACACACAATGGGTTTTAATACAGATGGAAATATGGATATTTGGAGCCTTAACAGACTTTTGCCTGTATTTCACTTTGAATACGTGTATATACACAAAAATTGGATTATATAATCCAATTATAACTGATTTTAAGGGACAGTTGAATATTGTCAAATCAATATTAGACATATTGAATATCTGTGCCGCTTAGGGTAATTACTTGCATTACATTTAATTACAATGAATTACTCAGTTATATCCTTAAGTGGTGCTTGAAAGCTTGTGAATGCTTTATAATCTTTTATATTTCTCCATAAATATGACCCAAAACATCATCAGATTTTGACCAAAAAAAAAAAAAAAACCCAAACGGTAAAGAGAACACAATTAAAGAAATGAGACAAAGATTATACTTGGTCATTTATTTCTGGAGGAAAATAATCCAATGTTACATATCCATGAGTGGCAAAAGTATGTGAACATCTAGGATTAGCCTGCAATTTGTAGGTGAATTTAAGAGTCAAGTGTTTTAATGAATGGGATGGCAATCAAATGTTAAAGATGTCACCCTGTTTTATTTAAAGAGCAGCGATCTATTAAAGTCTAATCTTCGCAACACGTTTGTGGAAGCGCATGACGGTATGAACGTGAAGGATGGAAAAGAATTACATTATATTAGTCATTTGGCAGACGCCCTTATCCAGAGCGACTTACATCCATCTTTTTTTTTTTTTTTTAATACAACTGAGCAGCTCAGGGTTAAGGGCCTTGCTCAAGGGTCCAGCAGAGCCAGCTTGGTGGTGCTTGCATTTGAACTCATGACCTTCCGATCAGTAGTCCAACGTCTTAACCACCGAGTTACCACTGTCCCAAATCTGCAACAATCCAGTCAAATAGATGAAGGAAACATGGAGGAAACACGGAGGAACACAGGGTAACTTCTAAGCTTCTCTCCCTTTAGTCAATGTTAATGGGTTCACAATCAGGAGAGCGCTAATTAACAATGGTGTGCATGGCAGGGATGCAAGAAGAAAGCTGCAGCTCTCTTTGCAAAATAAATAAATAAAAATAATACTTTGCTGTGCATCTGCAGTTTGGTAAAGATCAGGTAGACCAGGCAAAAGGCTATTGGAAAAATTATGTGCATGGGTGAGACCTAAACAGGACATTTTGCTTATCTGGATGTTTGGAGAAAGGAGAACATTTAGCATGCTATGCCATTTCAGCACAAGAACCTTATCCCATTCACGTGGTAGTACATGGAGACAGACGGTGTATCATTTGGGGCTGTATTGCTGTATCTGTCCTGTAGCCAGGACAGCTTGCCATCATTGATGGAACTATGAATTTTGAATTATACAAGCATATTCTAACAGAAAATATCAGGACACAAAAAGGTCCAAAACCCTGACCTTAATCCAACAGAAATGTTCAAGCAGTTAGTGTGAGGAAACCCACCAACATCCCAAATTTGAAGCGGCTCTATTTGAAGGAATGGGACAACTCCTCCAAGCCAACACGCTGGTTTGATAAACAGTTACCGGAAACGTTTAGTTACAGGCATTGCTGCACAAGAGGGTCTGAAAGGAAAGGTTCACATACTTTTGCCACTCACAGATATGCATTTGGATAATTTGCCTCAATGAATAAATGATCCAATATATTTGTTTAATTAGGTTCGAAATACAAAATTCCATACCAAAAAATTCTTAAAAAAAATAAATAAAAAAAGTGTTCATAAGCTTTCAAGCACTGTAGATTCCACTGACATTAAAACCACGTCAATAAGCATGAACGATCTGGTCCAATGCATCATGGGCTAATTATGTTTTGGATAGCTAATAACAGACCAATCAAAGGTTCAACGCAACGCCTGTTATTTTATTTGCAAAACAGAAAAAAATAACTAAAGAACAAAATTTTTTTTCCCCATTTCTGCTAAACCACCCCCAAACCCCCCCCCCCCCCCCATTTTTTTTTACCTAATATACTGCAATGAAATGGCATCATTACTTGAATCCTACAGTAACAAATGTGTTACATACATTACAGAATAGACACCAAAAAAAAATATTATTCATCATTTATTTTAGGTAACCCTTAGGAATTTCTCAAATTGAGAGCATTTTTTGCTTGAAATGAAAGCGTTATGTATACACAGTGTTATGTCACTTAATGGCCACAACGTGGCGACAAATATAGAGTGGCCATCAAACAGAGTGGAAGGCGTTTTTGGGTTACTTTATGCCAAAAGAACCACTGAAGAATCTTTTTGTTTCCCAAAGAGGGCAAAGTGTTTTAAAAACGATGCGTAATGTCTCATTTCTGTAGTATTTCCGAAACTAGCCAATCCCCCTGAACAAAAAGGATTAAGATTTGCACTGCATTAGCACCAAAATGCACAAGTCCCTAAGACTGAATCTGGTAAAGAAATGACAAGTGAAGAGGATTTTTTTTTTAACTTTATTGAAGGCATAGCTGATTTCAGCATTTCTTTTCTGACAAAAGAAGCAGGAACAATAAATCAAGCCCATCTCAGAAGGAGACATCTGATCTAATCTCTTGCGAAATCCTCTGAAAGATTTGCTGGATGTCTCCTTGACTCCTCGATAAACAAAACTTGATTTTCATGCACACTTCCCAAAGAGATTCTCATAAAAGGTGGATGGACGCTGTGCTAGCTTTCACTTTACAGTGGCTGTAAAAAGCTGGTTGTTTCCTCTGACATGTATTGGAATGTTAATATTGCCACTGTTTTACACAGCCACTATCAGAAACAGAGGGGAGGAGAGGGCACAATTATTCACATTTAATACGCAGTGATGAGCATTACTTCAGGAGGACCTTCAGAACCAACTGCATGGTGCTTCGAACGCCGTTTATGAAACTCGTACGTTTAGGTGATAAAAGGGTAAAAAGATTGACTGAAGCCTTACTGTGCTCATACATCTTTTGTTACGTTATAAAGTAATCATTTCCTTAAAGTTTAGCTTGTTTTATTATGCCACTTTAAATCTTTTTAAATACATTTTTAAATGCAACGAGAAGCACAATCACACAGCAGATAGAGATATTACTTAAAGTTGTCTTCAATAAAAGTCTCTACATGAAAATAAAAATGTGCTTTCCCTTCATACATGACACTGTTGTTCGGACAAACTTTCCATCCAGAAGAAGCCTGGTACGCCGGAACCATAAAAACGAAAAGATGCTGAACATATTTAGGCATCGAAGCTTATTCAACACTGACCTCCAGCCAGAAACTGTCGTGATTTAACAGAGGCACAAACCAAGGCTCTAGATCAAATTAACACTTTTTTTTTGTTTTTAGTGCTGTATGTCTAAAACTTCAGATCATCATCATCATCATCTCCTCAGCAGATTATAACAGACAGGAAGTGATTTTCAAAAAACAAAATTTTCTAAACCCTTTGTGTGACCAGACTAGAGAAACAAAGCAAACTTCCGGCAGCAACAATAGGATCGGCGATGGGGACACAACCTTGCGGAGCTTGTCCAGAACTAGGGCTATCCTACAGAGACAAAGGAGAAGACATCCAGAACTGATCAGAGTGCAGCTAGGTCTGTATTCATCCACATTATTTCGTTCGACTTTTTATACAATGGTTGCGATTTTGAAGAACGGCACAGAAAGCGTCCATTACTCTTTTTTTTTTTTGTTTGTTTGGTTTTTTTTGTTTGTTTTTTTTTTTTTTAAAAACAGCGATGGCTGAAGAAAAGCCTGGTTTCTCTCTAACACCAAGCACCTAGAGGCATTTTACTATGTTTCCTCTGATCAGGATGCCATTAATGGCTATGGGGGGAAAATGCGCTCACCCCTTCATTCAGAGAACAGTTCCTTCTGCTTGTGCCCCACCCCACAATGCTGAACCAGCAGCCTTGATGCTGGACCCGTTTTTTTCCCATTGGTTTGTTTTTTTTTTGTTTTTTTTTGCTATGTTTCATCTTCAAGATGCTACCAACCATGATGTTGGTGATTCTTTTAAAAAGAAGAAGAAAGAAAGAAAGAAAAAAAAAAAAGAGAGAGAGAGAGAGACCAAGCGAGAGAGATACTACAAACACTGACGAGGCACAAAAAAAAAAACAAACAAAAGAGCTGGAAAAACTGCTTAAAACCTCGAAAGGCAAAACATGAACAAATGGAGCAGCTTCGCAAGCAAGTTAAAGTGTTGCTCAAGAAAACAAGAAGAGCTAGAAGGGATGGGGAGTATAATATATATATATATAAAGCTCCCCTTTAGCAGTAAACTACGGAACATATTAATCCAATATTGTCTCAAAGCTAAAACTGCTACATAACAAGTCACAAAATACAGTATTGTTAAATGCAATCTCTATTGCAGCTAATGATACTACACTCAATATCTATAGTCTACGCCCTACCTCCGTCTGATTCATTTTTAAGCTAGAATATCATGGTGCAGTTCATAGCAGTTCCGTTTCTTGAAGAGCAGATAACAGACCCCCAACCCCCAACCCCCCCCCTCAAAATAAAACCTTTCCAACTGATATCCAACTATGTCCAAGTGTGCAATTCACAGAGGCACACTCGGTACACCCACTGCAATATACACAGCAATTTATTCTTGCTATAGCTTTCCCACACTAGCTACACAACCCTCCTCCATGCTAATATGTTCAGACTTCAGCAAAGTTTGAACAGAAATCCTTCTGTTTTCCTCGTATCCTCCTCCACAAACACTCCCCTTCCTTTTCCTTTACTAACACACACACACACACACACACACACACACACACACTCTCTCTCTCTCTCTCTCCCCCATGTGCTGTGAATCAGTCCTGCAAAACATGTAAAAGCAGGTGGTTTTTGACGAGGTCCAGTCCAGCATCCAGAGCCCAAATGAAACAGGAGGAGTACGTTGTCGTTGGGTTTTTTTTTTTTGTCCCTTAGAGGAAGCAGAGTGGTGATCAGAGAGGGAGTTCCCTCAAAATCACCCTCCATGTGACCGGTTCTGCAGCGGCTACATGCTGAGCAGTGCGGTATCATCAGGTGCTTTTTATGCCCTCCTGGCCTTAGAGGCACAGAAAGACAAAGATAGAGAGACAGAGAGAAATAGAGAGGAGAAGGCTGCACCTCTCCTGTCGCTCAGACGAGCGGTTGCTTTGGAGCGTGTCGGTTCACGCCGGCCGCCGTCTCCAGCCTCCACACGCAGATTAACGCCGGAAAGCAAATTTCCGATTGGAGCTTGTGGTTTTGCACCTCTTCGTTGTCTTCGGCATCATTTTCGCACAAGTGCTTCACACATCTCTTCAGTGCGGTGGGTTCATGGTGCCGTGGCCACGCTGCTGCTTCTGCTTCTGCTGCATGAGGAGCTGCTCCAGCGCAGAAGGACCTGGCTGCATCATCGAGCTGGACCAGATAGACTGAGGACACACAGAAGCTCGTCTGTAAGAATTACACTGCTGAGAGCAAATATTACGCTAAGCTACACTATGCTACACTCTACTCAATGACCAGTATATAAAATCCTATCTATCCATTTCAGGTTGCCGATAAGCAAGACAAGTTCACTGCACAGCTTCAACACCCATCCTGTAACAGTCAAATTTACCTTGAAGCTGTCTAGCAGGACGGTTGAGGAGTCGTCCATGGGCATGTCTTGGGCCGCCCAGCTATTAGTCGGGGCATTCTGGTGCCAGCTGTTTGGCTCTGGGGCAGACGATCCAGCAGGCAAGTAGTCCAGCCCAAAGCCACTTACACCTACAGAGGAAAAGGTGTGCCCATGTTGCAGATCTTCATCTAAGCCCAGACACATTAAACGTTGAAACCTCAGTTTAAAAGAGAGCTCACCGGTCTTTTCAGGTTTCCAGCGGTCGGCTGTTCTGCGGTCACGGCTGTCTGGCGTACCGATGGGGCCAAAGTTGGAAAAAGGCAGCGTTCCATGGCTGTGAGTGGGAGGCGATGATGGCAGGCTGCTTGGGTTGGACGAGTGAGGTGACTGGCTTGCTGGGGTTGAGTGATCTACCAAGACAGAACAGAACTTCTAAATTCTTCATTATAGAATATGCTGATCGTGCAAAAGTGGCAGTAGCTTACTAAAGTGCAACAAAGATCATTCCTAACCACAAACAGCTGGAGACAATATTCAGTGGAAGGGATTTTTATTTTACTCATTTGTAACCATCAAATATGTGATTATCGACTTTTTCTATCAGTGAACTGGTTATCAGATAAAAGGCTGGTCCTTCAGAAAGAAGCAGCTGAAAGAGAGGACCTACCTGAGCTGGCAGGAAGAGAGGGTGACCATGGAGTTCCCTCAAACAGTGAGTAAAGGGAGGGTTCCTGGTGCATCATGGGTACATCAGGCTTTGGTGTGCTCGCCATGTTTTTACCGTATGCCTCACTGAATATGCTGTTGTTTTGGTAGTTCTCCTAGAACACACACACATACACAAAAAAAAAGCTTCATCACTGCGAAAGCAATGCAGCTATTTGTGTGTGTTAGAAATTTGCTTAAATCACTGACCAGAAAGTAAAAAAGTACAGTAACTCCCTTTTCAAAAAAAAAAAAAAAACCCACCATGCACAATTTCTGTGGATTATGCTGCCACCTAGTGGTATGCGCATGCACACACAGTTCATCAGACTGTGATGACGTTTTACTATTTGGTAATGAATTGCATTATTGATTTACCTGAATGGGAAAGACAGGGCGGTGTAGAAGAGACGACTGACCAATTACCTCTGATCCACTGTCTAGTCTGGACTGGTTCGATAACTAGGGGAGAAAAAATATCACGGAATCAAAATGAATAGAAAATAATTTTTAAAAAAGTTCAAGAAAATCTTCATCTCTAGCATTCTAAATACAAAGAAAACTAGAGCCATGATGACAAACAGCTAGGGATGCACCAATCCAATTCTGTGATTCAAAGAGGGTGATATTTTATTACATTATTGTATACGTGACATTCTTTTCCAGTTTACATGTACACCTGTATACCTGCACATTCCTTTAGTTATCCAAATCAGCCAATCATGTAGCAGAAGTCCTAATGCTCCCATCAAACAGCAGAATGAAGAAAAACTGACACACAACCATGTTAAGTGTAAATTAGGGCTGCCACAAACGATTATTTTGATAGTCGACTAGTCACCGATTATTTTTTGCGATTAGTCGACTAAACATTTGAACAGTGCGCACGCACGCACCCACCTGTAAACTGTATCTCCATGATTTTTTTATTTATTTATTTTTTTGCATTCCAGCGCTGCCACATGACTGGCTGATCAGACATACAAATGCATGAATGTGCAGGTGGACAGCAAGTGCATATAGATGTGGTGATGACAACTTGGGGCACTTTGCATCTTATGTTCACATGCCAGACACATGGGACCCCAAGAAAACACCCAGACCTTGCCTCCTCCTCCTCCTTTAAGCACCGGTCTTCAAATTCCTCATGATGGAAAATGCTTACAGTGTGAATGTCCATTTTGTATCAGCATTAGTTGATACTCAACTGATTGATATTGGTTTCATGTTGAAAACAGAAAAGGAACTGGCACATCCCTACAAACAGGTATAGACTGACTGGTTTTGAAATGCCCACCCTTCATGAATATTAAACCTGAAGCATTCTTCTCATTGTCCACCAACGACAAACAAAGCAGCTGAAGCAACAGAGTTTGTAAAAAAAAAAAGCCTGCCTAAAGAAATAGGAGGGAAAACGACATACAAACATGTTTCTTCCGGGAGCAGAATTAAGTGGGCCGGCCAAGGCCTGGTAGAAATCATGAGGCTTAGAAAAGACCAACTCCTCCTCCTCCTCAAAGTCTGCCAGAGTTTTTAACAGGTCTGGAGGAAGAAGAGGAGAGCTCTTGTTGTCCTAGTGAGAGATGAAGCACACAGGAAAGGAAGGAGACAGAAGAGAAATGGAAAAAAAAAAAAAAGAGAGAGAGAGAAAACAGCCCTTTAAGAAACAGAGAACCTGACAGAGTGTCGGAGAAAAGCAGCAGTTACGCTAATCTCTGCTGGGCTCATTAAAAACACCCAACAGAGATACTTTGTTTTTCAAGATACTTAATAAATGTCTACAAAATTGTATTAGTAGTCACTCTGACTAAAACTGTCACGAAGTTTCAACCTTGCAGAGGACAGCTTGGAAAGGACAGAAAAGGAAAGGATTAAGGCGGGCATACATTTTTGACTTCCTATTGCTAGTTCTGCAATAAAGAGCACTGCAAGGCACATCGGTACATCTCGGTCATCACAGAACACACAAAAAGTAGTCCTAAATCATAAATCAGTGTCACATGCATTTAGGCAGTATGTAGACAGGGTGCCCAGGTTACCCTGATAATCACCCATAGATATTTCAGCTCATTATTGCACGCCTGTTTTTCCAGGAGCTAAACCACTGATTTGACAGTATACCGTAATTTCCGGACTATAACCAGCTACTTTTTTTTTTTAAATACACGCTTTGAACCCTGCGGCTTATACAATGATGTGGCTAATCTATAGATTTTTACGGACTAACGGCCTCCAGGAGGTGCTCTAGCGGGAAGCGCAAGAGTGAGACGGACAGGTGGAAGAGATAATGTGCCGAGGAAGACGCTAGTTTGATTGTGTTTTGAACAGTCCTTTTGTGCATCATGCACAATCCCCTCATCATGAAAAACACATGAAGAAATGCATATGATGCAGCTTTTAAGTTAAAGGCAATCGATCTGGCTGTCGAAGAAGGAAATAGAGCTGCTGCACGTAAGCCTGGCATTGATGAAATCATTCACCAAAACTGGCTGCATGCAAAGAGCAACTTTTGCTCAAGTCTGCCAGTGAATCCTGACAGCATTGAGCAGTGTGAGAAAATCCACGATCACCGACGGGTTTCGAAAGGCTGGACTGCTGCGTGATGAAGAGGACAGCACAAGCATAAATTCGCCTCGAGGACTGAAAAAACGTGGGACGACGTCATTCTGAGGCTGTTCAATTCCGACACTGAAGAAGACGACTTCAGTGGTTTTAGTGCGCAGGAGGAAGAAAGGATGAAGATAGCGATCAATGACTTTTCTTGTAGGTTGGTTTTTTTTTTAACCTGCCGTGTTACAGGCACTGTTCAGAAAAAAGCATTTATTTAATTAAAATTTTTTTAAAAATCTGTGTAAATATCTCGTTACAACGTGGACACCTGTGGCTTATAGACCAGTGCAGCCTTTATATATGCACCATTTTTTTTCTTTTTAAAGATGATGCGGCTTATATTCAGGTGCGCTCAACAGTCCAAACATTACGGTAATCTACTGACAACATGGTTTGTGGGTCACATGTATGATTTCACGTTACACCCATGTGCAAAAAAGGCAGCTGTACCACTGCTTTGCTAAAAATTGTAAAATAAATAAATAAATAAATAAATTTTTAATAATAATAATAATAATAATAATAATAATAATAAACCTAATCAGAAAGAGGACTAATTTATTTAGGAGGATCTTTAACTTGAAGCTTTCTGGAGCTGCCTGGACACGTATGGGAAATCATGGATTCAATTTTGCTTTTTTTTTTTTTTTTTAAATAAAGTGGGAACACTGATTTTAGAGAGTAATTCATCAGAACAAAAGCTTAAAAAAAACTACTTGAAAATGTTAATGTAGAAATCTTACCATAGGGTAAACGTGAATTTTAATTTTATAGATTTTAATTAAACGGTAAAAGGACACATGTATGTAGCATTGACGGTTAAGGCAGTTGACGAGAATATCCATCGTACCCAAAACACCAAACAAAACAGAAATTAAAAATCAAGTACAGGGTCAGCAAACCTCATAAGGTGGGACTCTGGGGGTGTTCTCCTGTTCTGGGCAAAAAACACCAGGCTGGTGTTTTGCCATCCTGTCCGCCATGCTGCCCCTGTTCTCGGTCATACGGTATGGTGGCTCCCAGTAAAAATCCTGCATCTTCACTTCTTGGAAATTCATCTTCTTGTCCATGCTGGGCTGCGGAGGCTGCATGGACACAGCAGGGGGCATGGGGTGCTCAAAGAGCTTCATGTGGTCCTGCGCAGGCATAAAGAATGGAGGTTTGACGGGCATGGGAATCTTGGACATCGAGGGCGGGGCCTGGTGTTGACTCCACATTTGGCCAGCCTGCTCAGATACAGGCATGTACGGCTGTGTAAGAGACAGAGATAACGTGGTCGTGAAGACAGCGGCACATTTAGGTTAGTAAATACTGCCGTCACTCGAATACGACACCATGCTCATTTACATGTATTCGAGAACGTTCCGATATCATGGGAGATCACGTCATAATGTGGCATAAACCTAGTTTATCCTTGATGATGAGAATGAATTGAAAACACACAAGGAATTTTAGCCAGCAGGGACATATAAAATGTTCTCTAAAGCTGGCCAGTTTATTATCTATAGTCTGTACGATAAGGTAAAAGTATACATGTGGCTTGGGTACCTGCTGCATGCTTGTGTGGTGAGGTGGACTCTTGCCCAACTGAGAGCTCTGCTTGGTGGGTGACTGCTGCTGCTGCACCTGAAGCTGCACACTCTGCTGCAAGGCTTGTTTGGAAGGCTGCGGAGGAGCTGGCTGTGGTTGCTGGGGCTGAGGCGGGGCTTGAGGTTGAGGAGGCCCCTGAGTGAGGGACCCAGGGCCAGAGGGCCTCTGCTGGCTGTAGGGAATGTGTGATGGCTTTCCAGACTGCACCTGGTTGGGAGACTGAGGATGGGATGCAGGCTGAAGGAAGGAGGTGGGGACAGACACACCAGTTGGGAAGGTGAAGCCAGGGTTCATAGAAAACGCCACAGGGGGTGGGATGACGTACGCTGGCGGAGGAAAACCTGGTGTAGAAAAGAAAAAACAATTGCCTCCACAGGGGTCAGAAAATTTTGTACACGTGTTCCTGAAATATCTTTAATTGAAAGTTCATTTTGACTTTAAAGTTTCAGGACATCATTACAGAAGCCACTGAAAGTGTGCGCTTGTACCTGGCCTGCTGGGGAGAGGAGGAAATGCTCCTGGGTGATGGATGGGGATGAACTGGGAGGAGCACGTTGTCTGGGTCTGTGTGACTGGAGTCTTCCTTGCTTCAGACACTGGAGTCTTCCTCATTTCCACCTGAGTTTTTACCTTCACCAAAGGCGGAAGAGCATGAGAAATCAAACAGGTGGAATTCCACAAAAAGAAATGAATACAGATATCAAAAGAGAAGAAGTTCCCCTCACCTGTTTCCCTGCATCCAACGCTTTCTCATGACTGTTCTTTTTAACCTCGCTCTTCCTCTTGCCCTCCTTCTTCTGCTCGTTTTTCAGTGGCAGTCCGTTGCCCTTTCCAAATCCAGCTCGCTCCTTCCCTCCGTCCCTGTGTTGCTGGTTACGGCTCGGCTCACGGCTTTGCTCGCGAGGTTTGATGTTCTCCTTGAAGGTGACTACAGGTCTCTCACTGCTGTCCAGACCGCTGCTCTGGCTCTTCCCCATGGAAAGTACTGATTTGAGGCCGGAAGAGCCATCATTAGGATTCTGCTCGCCATTTGATGACTCCTGCAACACAGAAGGCTCCTTCTCCTGTGGCTCCTCCACTGCCAGCTCAGGGATGTCGGTGAAGAAGAGAAGTAAACCTTCACTGATGCGACATTGGATCAGGCTGTAAAGACAGAGCGACATGAACATTAAAACAGTTCAGAAATTTGTTACATAAAGTGAAACCTGGTCAAAGAGAAAGAAAAAAATAATTATTACAACTCACCCAGGATGGTTGTCTGCCACCCATTTGCCCAAACTGATGAGCCTCTGATGACGGCCATGAACTATGAAGCTGTCTTTACCAACTGCAATGCCCTGGTGCCCTTTGGAAAAGTCTAGCAACCTGGATAAACAAATTGTGTTTAGGTTAACAAATAGATCACAGAACAAACACATAAAAGTAAAAATAAAGAAGAGAAGGTCTGGCTGAAGTTGCACTGCAAGGCTAACATGGCACATGGTGAAGGAAGGGATACAGACAGACAGACCGAGACAGACACACATACCGAGACAGACACACAGACCGAGAGAGAGAGAGACACACACACACACACACACACACACACAGAGAGAGACACACACACACACACACACACACACACACACAGAGAGAGACACACACACACACACACACACACACACACAGAGAGAGA
>JAQMCW010000001.1:19205717-19216818 GCA_030068335.1 Chrysichthys cranchii
ACCCCCGCCCCCCCTCCACCTTTTTGCCTACTCCTAACATGTGTGCCCTCCCCAAAACAATGCGAGGCCCGTCCGCAAATCCGTGTCTGGCGCCGAGGCTGGTAGAGCCCCCTTTTGCTGTTATGACCCGCTGCAAATGTGATCCATAACCAGACACCGGCTTCTGGGTGGCAAGCGTTCCCGAGCAATCTTAGCCCATTCCTCATGGGCAACGGCCTCCAACTCACTAATATCCTTGGGATTTCATGCATCCGCCCTCTTCAAATCCCACCAGAGATTTTCTATGGGGTTCAAATCATGCACCAGTGACGGCCACTCTGGAATCTTCCAGGACTTTCTCTGAAAACAAGCCTTGTTGAACTTATGGAGGTATGCTGGGGATCGTTGTTCTGTTGGAAGGTCCAGTGATTCAGCTTCCTCATATTCCGCGTGATGTTTTCTCCTGGCTAAGCATGTAGGACACTAGTTCTCATTATATTTATGCATATTTATGAGTTTTCAGTCTGCTTTGCTTTGATTGCCAGATTGCTGCCATCTTGTCATCTGTTCATTAGCATGGCAACACACACACACACACGAGGTTTATGTGACAGTGTATCATGTGGTACCATCACACAGTGTCCCTTAGAGCGATATTTGGTAGTTGCCAGGAAAGAAATAGTGCAATGTATTTTAAGAGGGTATTAGGCCATTGTATGTAGACTAATGGCAGATTCAAATGTCCAGTCTGCTCAAATGCTGGGCCCTTGAGAAAAGCCTTACTCAGCACTCTTGGCAGTGAATTAAAGTGTCGTCCAAATGCAATTTAATATACACATTACACATACAGGTTGTTTGGCACACTATTTTTTGGACCAAATGTAGTTATATGGCAGTCTAGGGATTGAAAAACGTTCAAATTATGTTTAAAATAAAAAGCATTCGAAATATATTAAGACTAGATCCTTTGAGTTAGACTCAGGTCTTAAAGAAAGGTCTTAAAGTCACCAGGCTGTAACGGCACTGTGCAATTCAGGTAACATCGCACTGTGTAGTAAGCGAGGATCAGAGGGAGCGTCAGTTCAGCTCGGTAACTGTGTGCCGCACGCTTCAGCATCCATTTGCATTCGATTTTCTAAAGCTCTCTGACGCACATTTTAAAGCCCTGCGTAATGTCAGTATGCCTTGTGAAGAAGCAGAATAGTTTTGCAGGTGGTTTAACAAAGATATCATATCAAAAGCTACAGAAATAGAAAACTAAGATCAGTAAGATTTTTTTTGTTTGTTTGTTTTAGGAATGACAGAATCTGATTGAAGTTAAATGCACTTAAGAGACATTTTCAGTATGATAATTGTACGCTGGACTCCACATCTTGCAACGTTATTGATAACTGGAAAGTTAGGCTGCCGGTTAAATAGGGTTTGTCAGATAATGAAGGAAATTCGCACCCGCTGCCAGATTAACACCAATAACTGGGAGGGATCTGAAAGTGTTCTCTAATTTTGCTCATTGCTCTTTTTCAAATCTCTCATTTAAGTTTCTTATCCTGCGCTTCTGAATTGATGTACCTCATGACATATGGTTAAAATCCTGCTCTTTTTACTCCTCTTTGGATGGTTTCCACATAGGACTACGTCGTGACCTTGACATTTAGGAAATTGTAGGCCGTTCTCTAATTTTGATCTCCAGTGTATGTGCTTCTAACATGCGCATGATCATTTTTCAATCCTCTGATGGTTTCCCTGCTAAAATGAAGCACCTGATTTTTCTACAAACACATCGCAAGAGGATATCCTATTCCCTGCATACCCTCCCTCCCCCCTTATATCACTCAAAATGATGAATGGGAAGACAATATCTTCAGTTTCAGTAATAGTCCATAAACAGCCCCGGTGCCGTTCAGTTATGCATTGGACATGCGAGTTGTTGTTTTAGGTGTCTGTCCTTGCTTTACATTTTAGAGCTGTTGTTTATGGTCAATCTGTCCCTGAGCTATAGACTATCTGTCCCTGTCTTCATTTTCTCACTGCTATAGATAGCAGTGTCTTACAGCGACTATAGACAACAATGTCTTACATGTAGATTCGTTTTTTAAAACAGTACAACGGTGCTGCATTGTCATTTCTGTGGTAAGAGCTCATCCACAGGGACTTGCAGACAATCTACATGATCTAAATCTAATAATAAATGGATGGTTGTTGTTGTTGTTGTTGTTGTTGTTGTTGTTGTTTTTAAGAAATGCTGTTATTTAACAAAGAAAAATGCATAAATGTTGATGTGACGTTCATGTAAGGAGATGTTTATTTAATATTTAAGGAAGGAGTCTCCAGTGTGAATGCTTGGTAACAATCAGTTTTCCCCCACAGGAAAGGCTCCATGAGCACTTTTTGTTTTTGTTGTTGTTTAATTAACTTCAAGAGAGAGAAAAGCAGAGGGGCTTAAAAAATAAAAAATGGTAATTCTTGTGCTATAAGAGAAATAAAACCTTTTACAAAGTGCGGTTATTGGAACACAATCCACTTCACATCGCATATTGCGGGATCGCACCACCATATTGTGGATTATTTTCCTATAAGTGCACAGCTTCAAGTGTTTTATTTCATACTAAAAGCGTACTAATTTTGAAGACTGTCGTACCAATCATGT
Organism: Chrysichthys cranchii; assembly: GCA_030068335.1. Classification (NCBI taxonomy): domain Eukaryota; kingdom Metazoa; phylum Chordata; class Actinopteri; order Siluriformes; family Claroteidae; genus Chrysichthys; species Chrysichthys cranchii. Next base: position 19,208,344 of record JAQMCW010000001.1, read on the forward strand.
GACCATATCTGATTTCCAGAAAAAGCCAGAGATTTCCTGCAAAAGACAGGGCGCTTCATAGTGATTGGTGGGATCATTTCACCTGTACATGACTCCTATGGCAAACCGGTAAGTGCCAGCTGGAAACTGACCCGAGCTAAGAACCCAAGAGAAAGAGTGTAGTATTCATAATCCATAGCATTTACTGAATTCTTTGCTTTAGCATGAATTATTATATAAAAATATTGTGCATCATTTAGGATAAGACAGTATTAAACTGAATTATTCACTGGGTTGAAATATACAATGAGGCTGGATCCAGTCCTAATAATAAATCAGGATCTCTTGGGCCTCATGTGGAATTAATGAAAAGCTTGACCTAGTTTCTGTGTCTCTGCATACTAAAACAAAAGCTTCTACCCAGAAAAACATGAACAAATATATATATATACACACACACACACACACATATATATACATACATACATACATACACACACACATATATATACATACATACATACATTATATATATATATATACACTGTAATTCACAGGAATGCATCTACAGAGGCTTTGATTATCATCAGGGTCGCATTTGGAAAACATTTGATCACGAAACTAGCATAAGCAAATTACAGCTTGTGTATGCAATCAAACGGGCTTATGGCTGGAGTGTGAGTTTGAACAATCTGAAAAATGCTGAAACAAAATCAATATCATGAATAAGTAATCAGCAGAGTAAATAATTCACTAGGGTAGTGCGTATTAGCAAATAGCATACAGATCATCACAATTGTGTTTGCAATAACCTCGTACTAAAATACAAGTAATGGGGTTTAGCGTCGAAATAAGTGGCTCTTTATCACGTTGTTGGTCATTCGGTTTAATAGATAATAGATAATGCATAATAGATGCATTTAGTACAAGAGGTAACACACACCAAGCATGGTTTTAGACATGTTTGTGGTTTCTCGATGTCTGATTAATTTCTAAAAAGGAAACAAAAGCAATAAATAGAGTTTGCATAACTGTCTTCATGTTAAAATTGAGGGAAATAAAGATGCAGTTTTCTACTAAATGATAGTCATAAACATTTAAACTAAGTTTTATCAAATAAAACAGTGCACAATTCTTTTTTTCCTGAAGCAACCTCAGCATAAAACCACCTCCAACACAGTTCCACTGCAATTCCAATTTTTTCCTCCCATCCTTGTTTACTTCTTTCCCTGGACCTTCCTCAGATCCTGATAGCCTCCTGAATGTTATTCTTGTGCCCACGCATCTGAAGCTGACTCCAGTTGACTCACTAGATGTTGTACAACAGTTTCAGGAATCAGATTTGATATTGTTCATAAGTCTCAGGATGTTACAGTTTTTGGTCATGCTCATCATATTCCTGTTCAAATGTTAGAGCAGTATTTGCGTGTGGGAAAGTTATGAGTATTCATTGTTGGGTTACGCACTTTCGTAAATTGTTTATGCATCTAAACTGTGTGCGGTTCTTGTGGGAAAAAAAAAAATCCGAGACGGGGTTTTGCAACAGCATCTATACCGCTGACTTTAAATATAAGCACTTGGTTGAATAAATGCAGACAGTGTAGTGCTTTTTTAAGTGCTTGCTCTCAAATATAATACAATGTAACATAAAAACAGCCTTATAATTTATGTTATCCTTAGAACAATAATTTGTCTTTATTCGTCTTCTGCCGCTTAATCCTGTTCAGGGTCATGGGGGGGTGGCTGGCGCCAATCCCAGCTGATTTCGGGTGAGAGGCGGGGTTACACCTTGGGCAGGCCGCCAATCCATCACAGGGAGACACACAGAGACAGACAACCATTCACAAACACATTCATTCACACCAACGGGCAATTTAGAGTAACGAATTAGCCTAATTCCATCTGTGTATGTCTTTGGACTGTGGGAGGAAACCGGAGGACCCAGTGGAAACCCACGCGGACACAAGGAGAACATGCAAACTCCACACAGAAAGGCGCCCGTGTTGACCCCGGGGATCGAACCCAGGACTTTCTTGCTGTGAGGCGACAGGGCTATAATTTAACTATAATTTAATTCATAATTTTATCTGTAAAAACAAACTCTTATTAAGTAAAAAAAAAAAACTGAACATTTTCACTGACATTAAATGGACAACACTGTTAAATTTTGTATAGTGTGATATAGTTATGTACAACCCTCGGCAAAGTATTTGGAATCACTACACTTGGAGGATGTTCATTCTGTTGGTTTACGTTGTAACAAAATATGGCTCAAAACTATTTTTAATTTAACAGTTGAACATTCTGGCTTTAATAAACATGCCTCCAAAAAATTAAATGAAATTGTCGCAAATAATGGCATTCATTCATTCATTCATTCATTCATTCATTTATTTATTTATTTATTTATTTATTTAAGATCAGCTGGGGGGGGAAAATGATGGAATCCCTGAGTGATGAGGAAAAAATATGCAATCATGAACCAAAAAAACCCCCATTAACCACAATTAGTACTTGACTCCTTGACTGATCGACCTTGCCCCAGTACAGCCCCAATAATGGCCTCGAATATCATTCCATAATGTTATGTATGTGTATGTATAACCACAAATTTCAGCATGGTATTGTGGTTATATCACGTTGTTAGACAGTGATACTGGATTTCATACTACGCCTCGCTCAAGCAAGTATCAATAAAGAAATATGGGCTTAAGTCCAAGTTTAGAATCACGCGCACCTGAGACATGCCTATATTCTTAGCATATCACGCCATCCACTTAAGGAGGCATTCAAGTCTGTAGTGACGTCTGAGGTCTGAACATTAATGTGCATTATTTCAGTATTAACTCCTCACTATGTGCGCCTAACTCCTTTCTCAGTCTGAGCTTAGTGCTTATTGTTGTTGTTGGCGTTCTGCTTGTCTAATGCTTGGGGGAATAACAAGTGATCATGTGGTTTCTTAGGGTCTTATTTCTAGCAGACACCGGCTCACCATGTGTCAGCTGGCAGTGCAGTCATCTGACTGGATCAGGTATTTATCACTGAGTCAGAACAACATCTGTTGTCAAAAGCTTCTTTGTATTTTAATATTTCGTAGATCCCAGCGCAATACATGAACAAGATGGTTTCCGACGCTAAATGGTTTTTCTTCGCAGGGTGGACCCTTGGGAATGTTATCAGGACACCTGGCAGACTACCTGCAGTGTACTCGAACACCACCGAGATCTCATGAAGGTCTGCGTCACAAATACCCCACTAACCAATTTACTGGGGGGAAAAAACCCAATCAATCGTCAGATTATCATTGAACTGTCATATTGAAATGTTTAAACTGTCTGCTTGCAGAGAGTAACAGGATGCATTCTATCCAATGTGAACACACCCTCTACAACTCCTGTGATTGGCCAGCCCCAGAACACCACCTCTCCAATCTATCAGAACCGCAACACAGCAAACAAGCCCACAGCTGGTAAGTGTCTTTCTAAATGCTTTCGTTTCATTCTTTTTATTTGTACAAAATCATTAGACACTATAGAGATGAATGTTTATGGTCGTGTTTAAATATACATTAAGGCTAGCATGGTGGTGTGGCGGTTAGCACTGTTGCCTAACACCAAGAAGGTCCTGGGTTCAATCCCCAGGGTCGACCTGGACTTTGGGTGTTCTCTCCGTGCCCGAGTGGGTTTCTTCCGGGTACTCCGGTTTCCTCCCACAGCCCAAAGATACAGTATGCACAGAGGGGATTAGGCTAACTGGATACTCTAAATTGCCTGGATGTGTGAGTGTGAAAGGTTGTCTGTCTCTGTGTGTTGGTCCTGCGTGGATTGGTGACCTGCCCCGCCTCTCACCGAGGTCAGTTGGGATTGGCTCCAGCTTCCCCCCGCGACCCTGAACAGCATAAAGCAGCATGGAGAATGACTGAATAAATGAAATGCTGAATAGTTTTGGACAGTCTGTGAAACCATGAACAATAGCATGACCAACAAATAGTATGCAATAATGAGGCTGGGACTGATTTCTTTTTAGCTCATATTAACATAATGATCTTTGTTTTGTCATGGAGTCCCAGGAGTGGCATAAAAAAGAATAAGTGATTAAAATAATAGGAAAAGAAATGTGGAAAAAAAAAAGAGGGGGGGGGTTAAATAAATAAATAAACAATAAAAATAGCAATAAAAGAATACCTAAAAACATAAATAAAATAATTCCAAAATAAATATTAATATAATAAGAATATGAAAACAAACCCTTTTCTTTATTACTATGGTTACGCCCATATTGCTGCTGCTTTTCCTGTATTGCCGTTGCTGTTGTCGTATTCCTATTGCTATTCCCGTATATCTTTTGCATTTGCCTTGTCCGTATTTCGTTTGTATTCAACAACGGAACTGTAAGGTTTGTTTTATCTATCTTTTAAAATATCGCTACCTGTTATTGGTGTAAAGCCCCGGAGATGAATTTTGCATGAAAGCAAAATTAAGCATGTTAGGTCCGAAGCTGGTGTACGAGGTTAAATGTGATTTTAAGGTGAACAGGCGGAGGCCATCTCTGATACACATTCATCTGAGAGAGGACGGTGTAAAAAAAAAAGTGGCGAAAATGGTATTTTTAGTCATATTACGTTCACTTTTTTACGTTCACAAGCTTAATGAGTAGGAACAAAGAAACAATGAGACTAGAAAGTGCAATAATTTATACAGTATGGAGGCCAATTCCTCGTGGACAATTATGCCCTTCAGGCCCTTCTCTGATTTCAACCACACCCCCAGGTTCAGCTTAGGGCTGTGATTGGACAATGATTGCATTCTTGTGTGGTATGATTGCAACTCAGTGATGAAAGTGAAATGCAGTGCAAGCAAGAACTGCAGCACTTCTGATGTGAATCGAGCGTTAAAAGCAAATCCCTGCTGAACTAAAGCCAAACTAGGATGATTGTCAGTGTGGCACATTTTCCCCACTGTACAAATGAAAAGCAATTCCGTCTCTGTATGGCATTTCACATTTTTTTCCCCAGTGTAATTGCTTTTCTACTTGGCATGGAATTGTCGCCGGAGATTTCGGCCAGTTTTGTGATTACTTTAGTTTCTGATCGATCTCTCTCTCTCTCTCTCTCTCTCTCTCTCTCTCTCTCTCTCGCTCTCTCTGTCTCTCTCTCATTCAGTTAAGCTGTGGGGGAAGATGAGTGAGAGTTTGGGTAAAGTCTGCTGTGTTCGCCCACGTGTGGAGCGCTTCACATTTGTTGGTGTGTACTTCAAGATTTGAAGTAGATATGATTCAAAAAAAAAAATGTTTTTATAAAATTCCTTTCCTACTTGATATAGTCACTCTATAATTTATAATCATCCTGCATTACTTAGGAGAATATTAGAGAAACTGCATACATTTTACATGAGCATGTAATGGATCAGTCATTTCCACATCTGCTTTCTGTTTCATTTGGGCAGATGAAAACGCAAACCTCGGCACCGCAATGCGCTATGAAGAAATCGGTGAGTTGTGGTGTGATTTCTTGTGTCTTATCTTGTGTTCTCATTTCTAGAGCGGCCCACGGCGCCATGATGAGTCACTGAAAGACACGACGATAGTGAACAGATACAGATTCATTTTGTCTCCTAGTGTCCTAAACCGATTTATTAACCTTTAGTCTTAGCGTTTGGCCTTAATGTGCGTTACTCTTATGCAGTGCATGACCAATGCCTTCATTTTGTTTAATACATTTAGAAATATTTACTTACTTCACATTATGGCAGATCTTTTTTTCTTTACTCTGGCCCCCAATAGGGATACTTCACAAAATTCAACTGTATGGAACTAGAATGAATTAAAACGAAACCCCATGACTCAGCGGAAGACATTTTCTTAGGTCTGATCAGAATAAAATGAACCTTTTTGGTATTGCCACACAGCATAGTGCTTTTGAGAAAATCCACCACTGCGCATCAGCATGAGAAAACCATCATCAGAATATTGAAGCATGGTGGTGGTAACATCACATTGCACACTACCCTTGGTTGTGCCATATAATGCCATATACCCTTGGTTGTTCCGTATTTATTTGATATTTTACTTGATATACAGATTATTCCTCATCTAAGAGACACATTCTACCACAGGATCCACAAGCTTCCTGACTACTACCTCACAAATAAAAAGAAATGCTTGTCCACATGCTTGTCTTGTATACGAGCGCTTCTCTTCTATACGAGCTGCGTTACACTCTGTGACTTTATCATGCTGTGTTTTATAGAGTTGCGTATCCTGCTCCTGTGTGGCAGTGATCTACTGGAGTCCTTCTGCATTCCTGGGCTGTGGAACGAGAGTGATGTGAGTATCGTTAATACCCGTGCATCGAAAAGATAAAAACAATACAACGCAAACAGATATGAAAAATTCAAGAGACCCACAGGGTAATGGTTACGGTTTTGGGGCGCTTTAAATGTATAGATATACAGAGATTCATAGGTGAGTCTTACCGTTTTCCTCTCACAAGTGAAATAATGGATCTTGCACAAAACTATTCACCTCCTTGAGAGGGTTTCCTCATTTTGTCATGGATCCTGAGATTTCTCGCATTTTCTTCTTGACAAAATGGCCCAAGCTCTGCCAGACAGGTGGTGAACAGCAATCTTTAAGCCTTGCCATGGATTCGTATAATGATTACGATGAATGATCATGATTAAATATGATTTTGAACCACGCTAGTGTAGCTTTGGCAGTCTCTCATCATGAAACATGGCTCCATCCATCTAGTCTTCAATCCTGACCAGTTTCCCAGTCCATGCTGATGATGTTACTTGCTGCCATGTATCATTGTGGAGATGAGCAGTGATGGGTACTAATGATGCCCCCCCCCCTCCCCCATCCAAGACAACTGCATAAAGGGTTAACCATTCTGTTGGTTAGGCTACATGGCAGTGCATTCGTTAGTTATATGTCAATTTTTCAATAGCTAAGGGGAAACAGAGCTGAAGCACAGACCTCCTTTAATGCTAAGCCAGGAATGCAAGGTGTTTTGTTATGCATTTCCATAATTTCCAAGTGACCATTGGTTATCCACTGACCGCAGCTAAGCCAGTTTGTGCTACCACATGGCTACTCACGGCAAGAGATTGAGTACTATCAAGGTTTAGCCCACTCAAGCACTCAAACATACACTTCCAGAAGCCTCCTACTCAACAGGTTAGGCAGACAGTGAAGGTAAAGTGTTACTCCAACATTCTGTTCACTATGCCCTTGTGACTTAACGAAGTATAACTCATAAACTGATATTCGTTTCAAAAACATTCTATTTCACACATCTTTTTTTTAAAACCTGAATCGGACACTTTGTTTAACATTATCTTCATTACCTTAGTCCCAAAGCACGTCTTTTTAAAGGTTTAATGTTCCAGGGTCCTAAACGGAGTCAGATACTAAGCTGCGATCATACAGGTCGTCCGTGACCTATTTAAGTGACTTTTCTTGGTAACTCAGCTGCACAAATGAAGGTAACAGGAAGTAATGTTCGTAGAAATTTCATTTCTATGAAATTTAAAAACAACACTTTCCTCACTGGGTAATGAAATTGACAACAATCTATTTTTTATTTTTTTTTTCAGATTCGTAATCTGCGTCCTCAACTCTACCCGAGTGCGTACTTTATTTTTCTCTGTCACTTAAGATTCACGAGTAGACATTTAACGGTTTTTTAAAATTAGAATTTTTTTTTTTTTTCAAAAATTTTTTTTGCTTAAAATGCATTGTCATCAGAGTAGAACATGTCTACCCAGTTTCAAGTCGATAGGTTGACGGGAAGTGGGTTAAAAATTGATTACAATATTTGTACCAGACAAATAGACAGAAACAGTGAGTGAAGTAAAGTGTTGTAAAAATCACAGGTTTTTTTTTCTTTCAACCAAACCAAACAACGTAAATATTTGAATCCTGCATGCCTATTATCTATACCCATAGGCGACACAATTAAACATACTGACTGCATATTACCGTACATTACATTACATTAGTGTTATTTGGCAGACACCCTTCTCCAGAGCGACTTACACCTATCTAAAAGGGCCTTGCTCAAGGATCCAACAGTGGCAGCTTGACAGTGCTGGGATTTAAACTCACAACCTTCTAATTATTCCCATATTGACTGTACATAACTATAGTTGCAGATATTTATGTCTCTATATAGTAGTTTTACACTCGCCTGAATTGATATATGGAGGTGTGGAGAAGCATCGCAAGCGTTAATGTTAAAATTCTAGATTTTTTTAGTAGTAGCCAATAGTTGTTGTTAAGTGAAATTTTAACATTGTCTTGGCTTTAAGACATTTCCACATAGCCTATATTTTCAGGCAATTCCTCATGAGACAGACAAATAACAGTTTGTTCATGTGTGTTGGCCAGTGTCGCTGTTCATCCATGACTTCATAATAACTCAGTATCCCACAAGGACTTTTTTATGCCAAACCATTGGCTTAAATTATGCAAAATAACTAATTAAGAATAAAT
>JAQMCW010000001.1:19225427-19242536 GCA_030068335.1 Chrysichthys cranchii
AGACATCCCTTTATAGCTAATCATGTTACACACCTGATATCAATTAATGCAATTAGTTGCTAGATGTTCTCCCAGCTTAATCTTTTTAAACTTTCTTGCTTTTTTAGCCATTTGTTTCCCCCATGGCAACTTTTTTAAGACCTGTGGCAGGCATCAAATTTGAAATGTGCTCATTTATTGGATAAAGGTGTACAATTTCCCAGTTTGAACATTTGTTATATTATCCATGTTCTGTTGTGAATAAAATATCGGCTCGTGTGATTTGAAAGTCCTTTAGTTAAAGTCAACTTTAAAGAACGTCCCAACTTTTCTAGAATTCGGGTTGTATATCATATTTTTACTTCATGATTTTTATAATGTTTGTGTCTGTCCAGTCATTAATGGTTAAAAAAAGTATCTGCCAGTAGAACAAGATTATTTCAGGCTTTGAATTAGTGAATACATGCCTCAGCTTAATTATCAAATATTTGGCTTATTGTAATCATACAACAGAATATATGAGATCAATTTGACAATATTCAATATTCGATATTTCCCTGGCTAATTTGCTTCATTTTTATTTTTATTGTTTTGCCTTGTATACTGCCTTGTACAAAAGATGTAATCCACTAGGCCTAAATAAAGATCAGGTTATGTCAGATTACCAAATCAAACCACCAGTTCTTACCTGAAAGTGTAAGTGATTTTCTTGCCACAGGGGATGACAGTCCTCATATTTCCCAGCGGAGCAGAAACCTTTAGTCCAGCTCCTTCTAACACGACATCCGAGGCTGAGGGATAGCGGACTCCTCGGTTCAGACGGAGTGCGAAGGACAATGTCTGACCGTAGCTCAGAGCCTGGTTCCCCAGATACGAAGCTGAGCATGACACAGAAAGCGAAGGGGGGGAAAAGCACATTCTGTTTCTAATTTCTATTAAAACTATTTCATTATTTCAATCATCGTGCTTATTATTGTTAAATGAGTAACCGAGTAAAATTTGGAACCTGGAGCAGACAGGTAAACAGGCAGGACGTCTGAAGACACGACCTCGACCCTGCGGTGAATCGGAGACCAGCGATCTTGCACCTGGGACGGACTCACGCTCGGCGCAGTGATGACTCTCCAGCCCGCCATTCCTGTATTTAGACCACGTAAACTTTTCATAAAATATTCCTGAGGTTTAGCGGCTTGTCAATTTGTGCAATTTAACCCACATAACCACTGACTCACCTTGTTCAAATATTGATATGATGTTGTAAACCGAGTAGCCTTGTGCAGGGGAGCACTCCTTTGAATGACCATTACAGAAACAGGTTTTCTGCCTACACACAATTAAAAAAACACACATCTGTTCAGTGACAGACACATAAAATGACAGGACTGCTTGAGTAATTGTATGCGTCATCCATTACTCACTGAAGCTGCTCACATCCGGTGGTGGTGATCGGAGATCCGTTAGCACAGCGGTCACACTGGGCCCCCTGCACACCTCGCTTACACACGCACTGCCCCTGACTGTCACATCCTTGGCCCTCAGACCCTAAACAATATAAAACAGGTCTCTTTAAAGCCTACGGCAACATGATTACAATATGTACAGTATATACTTCATTTTGTATTTATTATCACAGAATACTATACTGAATACTCGTTTCAATGTATAGAGTTATTAGAAAGATGCTTTACCAAACGGTCGAGCAGATGCTAGTGAATAAGCCCAGATGAATAAGCTCAGTCCAGGTGTTTACCTACCTACAGGGTTGCAGTGGCAGGGCAGGCAGCGCTCTCCTGCTCTCTGGTGGTAGTATCCTTCCTTACAGCTCTCACAGTGCCGGCCTTCAGTGTTGTCTTGGCAGTTTGCACAGCGCAAGCCCAAAGAGTCTCGCACGCAGTACAGAGCCTTTCCATTACATGTGCAGCTTGAAGCTTCAGGTAAACAGAAAATAGGCAAAAATAAATAAATAAAGGCATACAAATGCAAATGTTCACATACGTATAGAGTTGTACTGCAGTATATAAGCATATTTTGTTGCGTTGAAAACCTGATACGAACTTAAATGAGCTTAACCCTTTACAGAGGCTTTATATTACAAGAATTTTGATGTTGAAAATCAAGGCCAATAGAGTTACCATATATGGCCAGCGTCGGGTAAACTTTGGCCAAAAAACTGTATATCTAAAAAAAATAAGAAGAATATGTATAAACCTATAAAATAAGATTTATTTAGGACGGGAGAAATCCCTATGGTTCTACAGTCTCATGGAGAGGCACGGGGGGCCATTTTGGATGTCCCTTGAAGTTACCAAATATGGTACCAAAGCTGGAATTTTATTAGGAATCTACACAAACTAGCCCACAATGTTGAAGTTATTTTTGTATCCAAATGAAAATAAAAAAAGATATGATTGTGGTCTGAGAGCCAGTAGGAGCATGGATGGTGGTGGGATGGTGTTGACCCCGTCACTGACTTTTGAAGGCCTCCTCTGTACCAAGTTCTTCTCACTTCTTGGCAATTTATTTACCGGTGTCCTGTCGCCTGTTTAGAGTTTGGGATCTGGTTTTTATAGCCAAAGCAAGCCATATTATATTGAGATCATGTAACACTGATCTCAGTGACAGGTTGTAACAAGGTACCGTCAACCACCAAGAAGATTTTGGCAACTATAAACTTTCTGAGGTGAGGCTTAATGTTTAGGGAAGAAGTTGTGCAACTAGTGCAAGTTTAAATGACATCACAATCCAAGCTTTCCAAACAAACTGGGATGTGTAAACTCTTGGGCTGGTGTTAGGCCACACCCTGAGATAGACAACTGCGTTCTTCCAGTAGAAACTGCAGACAATGCTATACAAACACAAAAAAAAAGTAACATGATATGGCCAAAGGGGCAAAAAGAAGACATCCATGACCATCGAGGATCATAAAGTGAATCAATCACAGGCGTGTCCGCATAGGAACATCAAGTGAACTTGCTTCTGTTGGCTGAACAATAAATAGGTAGTGACTTTGGGCAGGTTATTTCTTGCACTCTGTGATATTTAACCCAGGCATGATTCAAACAATTGGATTCAAGGGTCAAGTATGTATGCATGTTTATTGCATACCTTATCAACATCCAGGCAGACATAACATTCTTACACACCACTGACTCATCCCCTACCAGGTTAATAATCAAACAGCTGTTAAATGAGCTCTGTAGTAAGACAAGTCCCAGGCATTATATGTTACGGAGGAAAAAAAAGAAATGCTGCTATTCTCTATTTGTATCTGTTTATTACTCTAAATATCCATACCTGTAATCAGATTGACTTTGACATTAAATATGAACTCTACCAGCCCTGTGATAGAATGGCGCCCTGCCCAGGGGGTACCCCACCTTTCTCTTAAAGTCAGCTGAGATTTCTTGCTTCCCTACAACCCTTAACAGGTAAGCAGTAAAGATATTGAATGGATGGATGGATGGTTCAGCCCTTCCTCTGACAGTCCCTCCACCTCAGCTACATCATCCAGTTCATAAATGACCTCAACTGTAGATATGCACAGGACAGTTTTTAAATTTTTTAAATCTTGCTTAAGGTATTATTTTAATTTGGACCTAGCCATAATATTTAGGGGGCCAAGCACCCAAAGTATAGACACCTAATGGAATTGTATGGGGATTTTTATTGTTGTTATTATTATTCATAGAGAATGTAGTTGGTTACAAAAAGACAATTTTCTTTATTTAAGCTTAATTAAAGCTTACTTTAAACATTTACAACTCAGTAACCCAAGCAGTTCCTTATCCTGATTGAATAAAGGCCGTAAATCCATTGTGTCGATATTAATGAACATCGTCTATAGCACCCTTCTATTCTCCACCTTATTCACGTTGATACATTTAAATAACATGTGTAATAGATAAAACTTCCTGCTAATCATGATAGGGGATACACCAATCAATGACTGTATCTACACACCCAAGGTGTATATATATATATATATATGATGGATCTGATGTGCAATCAATTTCCTGCGAGCAAATGAGTAAAGACTGACTAAAACCAGGAAGTTAGCTCATCACCCTTATTTGCTTTGAAGGTTTTTGACTAAACGCACAGCAGGATACGAATGGGTTCGATATAGATTCTTCATTTTGTATTATTTTTACTTTTCTGATTTTTTGCAAGGCATCGTTTGATGTCAGTGATTAAGATAAAAAGGTAATAAATAACTTCTAAAGACGTTGTCATTAAGTGTCAGTAAAATACAAGAAATACGAATACAATAAAAACCACGTTAAATCTAAAAACGTTTTGTCCTTTTCAGGAACTCTTAACCCAGACCATCTTATAATAGGAAAATATCATTGGCTAAAATGATGACACAGACTCAGTGATTTTTTTTTGTGATACTGAACATAAAAATGGGTGGGGTTTTTTGTTTGTTTGTTTGTTTGTTTGTTTGTTTTAAACGAACCCTTTCCTACTACATGTTATGAAATGGTCCTTATGAGACCTCTTGGGATGTCCATCCACCAATGAGTGGGTTGAATATAAGAGTGAAATGAACGTTAGGGTCAAATATGACCCCGGGGGTGCTACACAGTTAAAGATTTGTAGAACCCTACAGCAGAAGGTATGAACTAAAAACTTCTTTTAAAAAATGATCCAAACAAACCTTGAAGAAGCCCTTTGTTTCAGAGTGGAGGTTCTCCATAACATGCAGAATGTAGCCAAATATTAAATTGAAACTTTAAAAATGCCAAAAGATATGAACACCCATGTCTGGTGCATTTGCTTAAATGAAACATACTGTACAAACGACACACTAAGTGCCATTAACTTTAATGACTTATTTGCGCCCAATTGTTTTGCCATTATTTATGCTATGACTACCCACGCTCTGAACCGCTGCTCATTTCATTATCAAGAACACTTTTCTCAGACAATTATTATTGTAACACAAGGGCATGTTTGATGTTTTTTGAACATATCTTTCACCTAGGATTGTGCTGTTTTGAGTAAAGCTTTCAAGAAACATCTGTTGTGTCAAAGATGATACATACTCCACATACAGTAAGCTACACTTCATGGTACCACCCTGGCAACAAGAAAAACTACAGTTTGCGCCCCTTTACCTGGTTTATATTACCGTACATTAGCTTATACCACAGCATTGCTGAATTCTTCATTCGGATCGTCCGGGTGTCGATTCATCCACAGCTACAAGGCTACAAGGTTTATATTATATTAATGTACTCTTTTTATATTATGGCTTCTACAGTAACAATTCATTCACAGGCTTTTATATGGCACTCTACATAACCTATGCATCTTTTTTTATTTTTATTAATCAAATATGCTATTATTTAACAAACAAATGGTATATCATTGATCTCATGAAGATTCCTGTTAGGAACAGTTTACTGAATATTTAAGGAAGGAGTCTCCAGTGTCAGGGCTATGTAATGGTCAGAGAGGTTTCTTTAAAAGAATTTTTTTTTTTTTTTTTTAAAAATAAGAATAATAATTTAAAAATGCAAAATAAAAGCTGTAATTTATTTGTCACCAAATCACTGTGGTTTTAAGAGGAGGTAGAAAATGCTGGGTGCGTGCATGCTATAATAGGAAAATAATCAACTGTGGTGAAAGCACACCACCAAGTGTTTAACTCCTCACTTACGATGCTTCTTGGGTTGTTATTCTGCACATTTACAAAAAATAAATAAAGAAAAAATAAGAAAGAAAAAAAAAATTCAATAAAAAAAACATGCACTTACATCGATATGTTCCTTGAACCGGATACCAGACGCAGACCGCGCACAGAAAGATCCAAGCGCTCTTCATGTTCCAGACACTCGGTGTTAAAGTCCTCGGGTTGGGCACGTGCGTGTGTGTGTGTGTGCGCGTATGTGTGTATGGTGTATTAAAAAAAATCTCTGCAGGCTTCCGCGTGACTTGTTTGCTGCCTTCTCTCCCAGTGCGCGAGCTTTTAAACTGTCTGGTACAGAGGCTCGTGCATGCGCCAACACGCCGCGCGCGCCTCCCTGACTCACTGGAGCTGATTCAAAAGCGCGCGACCCGCTGACTGGCTGACTGTTTGCCGTTAGCACACCCAAATTCAAACATTCACTCAACTCACTCTGATAACTAACGGTCATTACACATTTCAGTAAAAAAAATTTTTTTAAAAAAGGTACTAAACTGTATTATTCTTTGTCTTTGGGGTAGTACTCTCAAGTGTACCCTTTTATATGTATCTTTCACCCGGAATCGTGGATGTAGTGTGGGTAGGGTAGCGATTTAAGCTACCTTTCCACATAACACAAGTAACCATTAAGACTACCACCACAAAGACAAGAAACCATTCAATTTAGTATCCCTTTTCAGAGTGTATAGCCCAACAGAACCAACAAAAAATACAACACAGGCCACCAAGACAACATTTTCTCATTTGTTTGGTCCATACATGATGCCCAACATTATGTAGTACTTAATGCCATGCTAAGTAGCTACGTATAGCCGAGGAAACACTCTTACCTCAGATAAAAAGTACGAAATTGTGCCATTTCTTTCTCGTTGGTGTGGTACCCCATACAGTACATCGTTTGTACCTTTAGTTCACATGATAGTACACGTTTCACCTGGAATTTTGAACCTTCTGTAACTTTAAAACATGATATAAGCGACATAACTGGACCGTAATGACCTTTTCAAGTACAACTTTCCAGGTAAAAGATTCACGCACCACAAAAACAAGGACGTTTAGTACCATTTTTTAGATGATATAACGTAACCAGGCAACAAAAAGCCAACAAAAACAATCTAGACCAAAACAATTTACCCTCTATATTTGGCTCATAAATGATATCAAACAGTATTTACTAATGTTCCATGGTAGTTAGGTACTACTTTTTTTCTAGTCAGAGGCAGTGTGGTCTCAAGTAGCACATCGCTGTGTACTTTTTATATGGTACTGTGAATGTAACATACATTTAAAATGATTTTAAGTACATAATTGGACCTAAAGGACCACAAGTCTCTTTCAACGTAATACTTCTTTTGAATCTAGAAAGATAGTACCTTAAGGTTACTCTTGAGGCTACTACCGCAATGATAATTACGTAGGAGCCTTTTTGTGATAGCGTACGACTGAAATATGCTTTATTTTATAAAATAAAACAAAAAAAAAGAGTCGATCAGTGGTTCTTTAGTTTGTCCATGCTTTTATTTTAATGAACAATAAAACGTAGTAATGGGGGGAACCGGGAGCCAATCCCAGCTTACTTTGGGCGAGAGGCGGGGTACACCCTGGGCAGGTCACCAATCCACCGCAGGGCCAAAACTCAGAGACAGGCAACCAATCACACTCACATTCACACCTACAGACAATTTAGAGTAACCAGTTAGCCTAATCCCCTCTGTGCATGTCTTTGGGCTTTGGGAGGAAACCAGAGTACCCAGAGGAAACCCAAGCAGACACAGGGAGAACATGCAAACTCCACACAGAAAGGCGCAAAGGTAATCCCCAGGGGTCGACCCCAGGACCTTCTTGCTGTGAGGCAACAGTGCTAACCACCACATCACCATGCCGTCCTCATATACAATTTATTTTTAAGGAATTAGAAAATCTCCAGTATATATTTAACCCTTTTGTCAAGTAATAAGGAGGCTGGAATGTAAATTACCAGCTGGCAAAGATGATCTACCAGCTTGAGTAGTTCAGCCTGTGTTTTGGCAGCTGGTATTGAGTCTATGCTGTATTCTTCTTCTTCTTCTTCTTCTTATTATTATTATTATTATTACTTCTTTCCAGAATCTTTTCAGAAAGGGTTCAGATTATGGCCTTTAAGGCTTAATCTGCTCATGGGCAAAACCAATGAACCCATGAGGAAGTAAATGCTTCATGTGCATGAAATGCTGCAAATATTTTCGAAAACCAAAAACCTTGCACAGTTCATTCACACGTTTGAGTGAAAGCATTCTTCAAAAGAATTGTATATCTACTTATACGGGGTCTTCCAAAAAGTCTGGATCCATATGCATTAATTCATTTAAATACAGATATTACAAAAAAAAAGCTCAAATTAACAATCTTGGACTTTGCCCCTCATGTGGGCAACCTGAATTCAGGTTCGAATGTTGAACATTTTTTAATGTATCAGAAAAGATTTGTTAAATGCGGTGTTGATTACCCTTTCAAGTTCAAGTTCGTGTAGGCAAAAATGTCCCTGGATCCAGATTTTGGGACACCTTGCATACAAAAATGCTGTTATACATTAAGGCTGTTTTTGTAAGCACTAAAACTACATGAATTTTCCCATCGAAGTTATAAGCTTCCTCATTTCTCCAAGAAAAAACAGGATACATCCTTAAAAGTTAAAAGCTTGTTTAAATGCTCGAAAACAACAATCAAGTAACATCAAATATTTCCATTTCTGTGTAGTTCATGGGCTCATTCATTTGACATTTCATATAATAGACAGTGCGTATGATTTAAGTAACGTTACATACAGTAAAGCAGTGTTAAGCAGTTGAAGTTAATGAGGTCATTCATTTTCACAGTAGACAGTAGTTCATTCATCAATCAGTGGGGAAATGTGATGTTTCCTCATCACCAATTGAATAAATTACGCATTGTTATCCATTGTAAGAATTATCTATTATTGTATATTTTTGATACAGTTTTATCCTTTGAACAGTGCTTTTTTGTGTTTATGACAAGGTAAGTGTATTAGAGAGACTGGGTATGGTTTGGTCTTTGTTATGCTACATGAAGTCACGTCAGATGCTTTTCATGTTAAGTGTTTCAGTGTCCTGAAAAAAAAAGACGTCTCACGACTCCATAGCAACGGAAGGAAAACAGCAGGAAACAGTTCCCTGGAAAAATATCCAAGCTGATAAACACTGAAAGGAACCTTAAATATATGGGCAATATATATCTCTCTCGTGTTAATTGAATCCAATGTGGCTGTGTTTGAACATGAAAGTCTGGGTGGAAGTCTTCCTTTGGACAATAGCCCGATTCATTCCCTTGAATTAATAAAATGTGCAAATACTGTTTATCATTAGATTTTGTAAATGGCACAAATCAGCTCTCTCTGAATGCAGACTCTTAAGTATATTTGTGTTATGTAGTTGTTATTATATATGTGCCACAACCACACCTAGACTTATGAAGGAGATTAGGGAAAGTTGCCAGCTAGTTGGGATAAAGACATAGCCTGCAGCAAGGAAAGAAATTCCAGCTGGGTGAAAAAAAAATGCAACACCTCAAGGCTGTGATTTCATTACTGTGTACAAGAAGCTACGCCCTGCGTGTCACACACCATCAAAGTACTTTAGACGTGGGCTGAGTCAGAGGTTTCCAAGCACACATACACACACACACACACAGCCACGCCTTGCTCGGTTTGCACACACCGTGCCCCACCTGAACCTGAACTCACATACACACTACACTCATGGAGCGTCCCAAGTCACATCCTGTCTACGTCTAGCCTATCGATACCACACCCTGCATAAACACACGTCTTCAAAAAAAATTAAAGAAAAGAAAAGAAAGAAAGAAATAAGAAGAAATGGTGACTTGCCTTTCTGTGTAAAGGTGTCTAAAGCCAAGCTCTTATACGTGCATGATTTAACCTGTACGATTCACTGTTTATGTTCCAACAGTGCTAAAGGAATATTTATACAAGAAACAACCTGTCTAGGTAATCTAAAAAAAAAAAAAAGTGAGCTAAAATGTACGTTGAAGAATTAGTTAGGGCCTACGAAGTAGAATGATTTCTTGATTAACTCCATGTCACGTCGTAGGGCTTCAGTGTGAATAAGGCTTACTCACATGTCCGAGGCGATTCAACATTCCATAGGATCACATGGTGAATTTGATTATACTTTTTATAGTCTAAATGCCGTAGATTTTAATAATGGCAGTCTGAAGAGGGAAATCTTTTATGCATGTTTTAAAGCCTGGATGACTCCCTAGCCCGTTCAAGAAAGCCCTTTATTTTAATACATGCAAATAACTTGGGGGGCAAATACTTGATGTTCGGTCAGACCAAAAACGGAACAATGATGTGCCTTGTGGTGTGTGTTATGGGCTTCAGCATGGAGATCAGCTCAACTGAGTAAAAAGCAAAGCCTCCGGCCAGTCACGAGCATGACGAGCTAACCATACCTGCTGAGTCAGCGTTTAGAGTACGCAGCTCATCATGAGTAATTCTTAAACGCCAGTGATTCCATCAAGGAATAATACAGCTGCAAGTCCCAATTTGCATCTGCTCTCTCAATCTGGTATAATCGAACTAGCCAAATCCGGTGACATTCCACATTTCCACAGCCAGTACAGGGAGCATCTAAACAAAGAGCACTGAGAATATGCCAACAAGGTGCTTTCAAAACAAGTATTATTCTGGGCTCGGTTATAAAAAAAAAATATCCTGAACTTTGAACATCTGTCAGAGCACCATTAAATACTTTTTAACCAAATGTAAAGAATATGGCACGACCATAACGGTTGCTAAAGAAGGATGTCCACTGAAATTCGTGTAAATGATGGGGTAAACACGGAATTAGTGAGAGAATCAAGAGGCCAAGGGTAACGCTCAAGATGATGCTCCCAGCACCATGCTTCACTATGAGAATGGTGTCTCAGGACGTTGAACAGTATTGAGCTTCCACCAAATTGCACCATTCAGACCATCTCTTTTTATCTTCCTCTGATCATGCCTTTGGCAAATATGAAAGAGGATTTCATATGGCTCATCACTCTTGCATAAAGTCCAGGCTTTGGTCATCCTCTGAACAGCTTCTCACATTTGAGCTCTGGATTTCTCCAGGTCTCAAGTTACTCTCTTGGTTGCTTTTATGTATGTATGTATTTATTTATTTATTTTTTACCAGGTTACTGATTTTTGGTGGATGGTCTCCTCTGGACAGGGTTGCAGTTGTGCCAAATCCTGACCCTTTGCAAATAATGGTTTTAATAGGGATGTTCAAAGTATGGGATATTCTCCAAATGTACGCTCGGGGACCAATAAAGTAAGCAACTCAGTAGGTCAATCAGTCAGACAGTAAGCATGTCTTTAAAGGAAATCAACAAGCAAGGCAGTAAGTCAGGAGGAAACTCGGCATTTGGTGATGTCCATGGGCTCCAGACATTAGGCGGTGGTTGATTTGCATCCGAGTATTAAAAAGTGATGTTTACAATTGCATTTGTTTATTCGGTTTATTCGGCCTTTTGAGCCTGTGAAAAAACAGGAACTGTGCAAAAATAGCAGTAATCCCTAAAGAGTTAGCGCAACGTTTTTGTTAAACCTCTTGAATTAATGCTGCCCATCTACATTTCAAATCACATCTTGATGGCTTTTTTTTTTTTCCCCTTCCAAGTCCACTGTGGTGGTATACAGATACTACAACACAAAAACTCTCACTGTTCTGATACTTTTGGAGGGGACTGCGAGTCCATCCATCTACCTATGCTGTTTATTTTTAACCAATCCATGATTGCCTCTTTTCCAGACCTTTGCCCTGAACTGGTTTTGATAACCCCTGTGTGTTCTTGATGGTGTCTACATTCTAACAAACTCCAGAGTCTTCAAGGCATTGGTGGACACAGACAACTCGAAAGTAAACAGACGCCCCTCTTTATGTTTTACCTATGCAGACATCACCTGGTGCTTCAAACGTGTTAATATATTATTATTTCTCATTTCAGGTTACAGCTTATTAATTGTTTAGAGTAAATAGCCATGCGGCGAACACCAGAAGCGAAAGAGTTGTGAGATTTTCAAAGAGTTTGTATTGTGGGTCAGTCTGAGGGTCAGACCGCTCAGGTCGACCTGGACTCTCAGACAGGGGTCTTCACACTGTCGAGGACAGTGTTGAAAAACATCCGCATTGTAAGGCAGAGCGACCTCAAGTGAGGGATCTCCACCAACTTGGCTACAATCGCAGAGCAGCTAGGAGGACGTCTCTAGAAACAAATTCTCAAAAATGATGGCACCTGTTTACTTTCGAGAGGTCTGTGAATCTATAAAGAGATCGTGTGTTATTTTAATTGCATAGGACGCCACTGAACTAATCATGTGATGAAGAATAATGGGTTACACCAAAACGAATTTAGGGGTGTTCACACTAATGAGGGTGCTTTTAAGGATGTTTATGCAATCACAATATAATTTCTAATTTGTAATCCTTTTGCAAACTATATTTAAGACCTAAACCGCACAAGGAAGGCCCTCACTTTCTTGTTTATTGACCATGAGTAACACTGTGTCGGTACTCAAAGTGGATGCGCGGTATTACAAATTTAACGATCGATAGTTTAACCTTTGTGTAGTTAAGGTCTGATTTGTGAAAGGTGAATCAGTGCTGTCTAGACGACTCACTGAGTCACAACTAAATGATTTCCATTGAATGACCATAATCACACGTTATCAGGTCCGGAAATAACCACTGTTTATTATTCAAATGTTATAATTTGATTTAACAGGCAAATGGCTGACAAGCTGGAGTTACTCAGGCCCTTTCGAGTGTGTGGTGTGTGTGAAGAGTGCCTTGAAGATCAACAAAGGAAAGCAGGAGCTTAAAGCCTACTTGAAGACTGTGCAACACACACCCACATACTGCAGAACAGCTTAAAAATACTTGTTTCGTTTTTTTTTTTTTTCTTAAAAGGAAAAGAAATACTGTTGTATACATAATTGTGTACATGTTGCACTCGTGTCCACATTGGTAAGGCGAGAGGGTTCGAGGAAGTTCGAGGGTTCTGGAGAAATTCATCAGATAATATACATAAAGCAGGAGTGTCAAAAGGCATTAGAAACTTGTGATTAGACGCGAAGTGAAAAACGGATAATAATTTCTCCGAGAAGCTGGACCTGTAGTGGCGTGCTTAATACTCTTCCCGTTTCTTCAAGTCTAGCGGAAACAAGAATCGCATCGCATGTGCACCTATTCCGTTTGAATCCGTGTAAAAGCGTGTATAAATCTTCATGGGCTGATGATCTTCTCCAGCGGTTAAGGCACAAGACACCAACATATCCGCTAAACAAGTCATATGACCAGCTTGCTGTCGAAACACTTCTAGAAATGTTAGACGTATATTGTACATGTTCAGGCGGTTTTAGTTAAGGGAGTGTTCTTCTTACAAATGCGTTATATGTTGTTTGTTTGTTTATTTATTTACCACCCGCTGAGAATTAAACACATTTAAAAATAAATGGCAGCGCTATGAGGCAAAAAAAAAAAAAAAATAGCCATGTATACAAGCAAGCATATTATACCACAGGACTTATATATATATAAATATAGATTTATATATTATGGAGGTGGAGATTTTAGCTGATTCTCTCTTGTGAAATAACCTACAGCTGGCTGGGTGGCGGTGTAGTTTTAAAAATCAGCCATTCCTGAAACGTTTAAGAATATATTTACACAAAAAAAAGGGGGGAGGCGGGGGGGGCGACAAAAAAAAAAAAAACTCACTCTATTTCATAAAAATAATAATAATAATAATAATTAAAAAAAAAAAAAAAAAATAAACACAAAAAAATAAAATTTGAAATAATTATTAGCACCAGTGTATCAGATAAGTCTTGCTACGCAAATGTACAAAGTTGCATAGTGTTGAATTTTTGCCTTGAAGATCAAAAGGTTATCGTGTGTTTCGCGGTACACCTGTAAAGTAAGCAGCAGCTTTTATAGAAAACGACGCCGGCATGTGTTGTGGCCTTAAAAAAAAAAAAAAAAAAAGAAGAAGAACTACGTGAAATGTGTTTCCACTCGAATGCGAACTGGATGCGAAGGCTGAATCTACACGGCGTTACGCTCCGGAGATGAGACGAGAGGAGCTGAAAGAATACTGTGCTGTAGTGTGTGTTACTAACTCTCTCTGCACGACCGCGAGGAGTTAGTCGGCGTGTGGGACTTTGAGAGGGCGTGTGCACGTGCGAGAGACACAAAGGTGAGGGGAGGCAGATTGCAAAGAAAACAGCAAACAAGATTCCTTCACGGTCCGTTTTTCTGAACCAACGGTAAATAGTTGAAGTTATAAAGTAATGTGTTGGATAGGAGCTCCCAAAAAATGAAAAAGAAAACAAACAATTTCCCGCCCTTCTCCAAGTGAACTCAAGTGACGGCGTCTGCTTCACGGCACTGGGATTAAAGGCAGATCATGGAGGAGGGACAGAAATTCTGAAGAGAGGTTCACCTCTCCGAGCCCGTCTTTTCAGACCGTGGTATGATTGCGTAACTGATAGTAAAACGCTGCTATTGTCTGTGAATTGCTGACGTTTGAAGAAAATGTGGCTTCACTGATGGATAGCTAAAACAAACAAGACTTTAAAAAAAAAAAAAAAGAAGAAATAAAAGACAGCGAGAGAGAGAGAGAGAGAGATTTTGGTAAAGGATGGCATTTTGCCCCAAATGTTAGATGGCGACAGGCGTAGTAGAGACAAGAGGCGGCGGAGAGGGAGGGATGAGGTTAAGGCCGCTCGAGGGACGGCGTGTTGAAGCAGCCATCCGGCAGAGTGTTCTTGATGTCGTTGAGGTTGGCGATGTCGGCTCGGATCTCGCGGATCTGCCGGTCGTAATCGGTGATCATATCCTCCTGGCTCTTGGCCATGTCGTTCAGCTCCTTCATTTTCCTGTCCAAGTCGCTGCCTGCCATTTTGTCCTTGGCCTCCTTTAATGATCGGTCGATCTGGTCCAGCTTACTCAGATCCACCTTATCGATGTTGCCTGCGTGGGAAGAACACACGTGTCAGACGTGGAATAGGGAATTGTTCCGAGATCGCAGAAAACACCTAGCTCACCTAGCTGGCCGAGTAGGTCGTTGATCGCATCGAGAACCGCGCGGACGGAGTTTTTGGCTTTGCGGGCGTTTTCTTCTGCTTCCTTCGCGTTGTCCGATGCCTGCGGACGACACGGACAAGGTGGGCATGCCGGTCACTGCGTGAAGTAGGACTTTGTCGTGTACCGTTACCTCATCCCTGTGACACACACAAGCCAATCCAATCTAATCCATACACTAGTCCATATTTACCATCGAAGCCATCATCATGTCCTGCATTGTCTCTTCTTTCTTCTTCTCCAGATCATTCTCGGCGTTCGTCAGCTGCTTCATCATGTCCTTCACCTCGTCATCCAGTTTCTTCGTGTCGTCATAGGCCTTTTCAGCGTCAGCTTTGGTTTTAGCCGACCCCTATTAGGGAGAACGTGAAAGCGGTTACTGTGCGTCACTGAGTGTTATGTGGAGCCTTCACTCGGCATGCTGACGGATTGCGGATACCTTCTGGACGTTGGTGGCGATTCTCTCCGCTTCCTCTGCTTTGGATTTGGCCTCTTTCGCGTCAGCTGCTGCGTTGCCGAGGGCCACTTCGGCTTGCCGGGTCTTCTCGTTGGCCGCGTTGATTGTCGCGTTGATTTCTGGGATACGTCTCAAAGCCTCCTCCGCTGTGGTCTTGTTGTCATTCACTCTCTTATCAAAGTCTGCAGAGAGACGCAAGCAACGTGAGCTTGGCGACTGAAATCAAGCGTTTTCAACAAGTTCCAGCTCTGATTACGTAAGAAGGGGTTTTGAGATTACAATAAGGCTGTGGACGCCGCACGTGACCGAAAACAAGGGCATATTTCAAGTCAGTTTTAATTAGAAGAATTGGGACTCACATTCAGCGTTAACATTCAGATATAAATCTAAGTAATGTTTAAAAAATTTAAGAAAGGTCAGGCAAATTTCAAGAGTCATATCAATTCTAAAAAAAAAAAAAAAAAAAAAAAATCATCGATAGGACGATATCCATCTATGCATCCCTCCATCGCTCATACGTCTGTTATAGCCAACAGGTGGCGCTCTAAGACCGGCTGAGTGCTTGAAACCCACACACAGGCTGAATTTCATCTGGCATTTCGAACATAATCAACATAAATGAAGTACATCCTTTTAAAAAAAAATGAAGAAACAATCCTGATTTACCTCGGAGGCTGTTGAGAATGTCCTTTGCCTCCTGGTATGTGGACAGGCCTTTCTTCGCCGCCTCTTCGGCCAGGGCCTTGGCCGCGTCGGCCCGTGCCAGCAACTGATCCGCTGTCTGAATGGCACAGTGTGAAAGTAAAGAAACATCAGTGGGTAAAGAAACTGGTGAAGGAAAAAAAATTAAATAAAAGAGAGCGAGAGAGAGAGAGAAGAGGAACGGATGGAGACTTCGTTTCGCTGTGTAATTATTTACCACCTGAATTAAAGACGTTTCGCAGAGCCCTTTTTCTGAGTTTGAGTAACTGTAATTACACGAACAGGCAAACTTCAAGGAAGTGCACGAATGAAATAAAAATGTACAAGCAGCACGATATAAGCACCGCTTTTACTTTAATCCCCCAGGATCGGTTTACAAAGCCTGGGTGTATCCATACGGTGTAATTTTCGTCCTATAAAGTGTGTGCTCAGGGATCAGCTCTTTCATTAGTGTGACGTTCCGCTCGCTTAGAACAGGACGAGGCCGCCAACTAAAAGATTCGTCGTCTTTCTCATCTTTCAGCGCTTTTAAATCTGGACCTCCCTGCAGCCTGGCCTTGGTTCTCTTTATTAACCGAGTAATGGAGCTCATTAAACCAGCTCTAAGCCTGCACAAATCAACAGGGCCAACATTAAGAAATTGAAGAGAAGCTTGTTTGGTGAAACATCAATTAATCAATCAATCATCGCTAATACACTAACCTGCAGAGAAAAACTAAATAAATGAATGAAATACGTGGTGTCTGGTGGTTAATAAACCAGCCAGGTACAGCTGTGTATCATGTTATAATGCATGAACATCAATACATACTTATGAACCAAAAATCAGGTCAGAATTATAGCAGTGTCTGGCATTTAGAGCCAAAACGTAGCTACGCCATTATAGCTGAAGATACACATGACGTCTAGCTAGCTAGACTCTTGAACTCTCTTTTCAGACAGTGGTTTCCTCCTACTAGAGTTCAAACCTCGCAAAGATACAGAAAGTCTTTCAAACAAGACATTACCGTAATTTCCGGACTATAAGCCTCTACTTTTTTCCCACGCTTTGAACCTTGCGGTTTATACACCAATGCGGCTTATCTATAGATTTTTCTTCGCTAACTGCCATCAGGGGGCGCTAAAACGTGAAA
>JAQMCW010000001.1:19286837-19299009 GCA_030068335.1 Chrysichthys cranchii
CTCTCTCTCTCTCACACACACACACACACACACACACACACACACACACACACACACACACACACACACACACAGCTTCTTTGATGTGCTGACTGACATTTCAGAAGGATTAAAGAAGGCTCCAGCTGAAGCCCATTTCTCTTTTTCCTATTTTTCCCTTAATGAAGTTCTTCGGATCCTCAGACAAGTGCTTATCGCGAGGATTCCTAAAAAACTTTCAGGGGATGCGAACGCAGACGATTAAAAGTGGCCCCGATTATCCCCACGTGCCGAGGCATTAATCGGGCGCATAAGCTTGTTAAGAATGTAAACTGCGTCGCAGAGGAGCAGGATCGAAAAACCTGCAGGGGTTAAAACTGTTTTTATGGGAGTCTAGAAATCTGATTACGGCTCATCTCACTACTGATCACCTGAAGGAATGTGAAAATACATTTCTTCCCGGCTTGAAGGTTAAAAAAAAAAAAAAAAAAAAAAAACCTAAACCCGCTACAGGTTTTTTTTTTTTTTTTTTTTTTTTTAAGTTATCCATTTACTTCTCAATGTTAACCATTGGCAAACTCGCCTGGAATAGTTAAGTATACATTCCTTAGAGTTAAACACTTCTTTACTGAATCCCAGTGAATGCATGAGCGTCGGCTGCGACAGACCTCCACGTCCTTCTTGTTGCTACAGTCACTTCCCTTTCGTTATCGCTCATTATCAGTGTTTTTCTGGACGAGACACAATTCCGAATAACTCCTGCACCACGGAAAGAAGACGACGGCTCGTTGCGAGACCTTGAACGGAAGAAGAAACTAGAAATCTGTGAGTCTGAAGTCCCGAGGCATGACACTGAATGAATGCCAGGAGAAAATCCAAAAGAAGCCATGTTAAGGCGCGCGTACAAGCCTGGAATACGCGGCGCACAAAGCATGCTGGAATGTCACAACAAAGTGTAGAATTTGCCTGGCTGATATATAAAAGCACAGCATGTTTAGTCAAGCCAGACAAAAGGAAGGAACCGAGGGGAATCCAATTACAGCCCTGGCTCTACATCTCCAGTGCACCGGAAACCCCGCTGACCTCTGGCTCAACAACAGGAAAAAATGTCAGGGACTGCAAAGGTGGAGTTGAACAAAAATTAATAAATAAGAACACTGCCGGAGACCAAACGTTTGCCACTTTAGTGTTCATCGTAGGCGATTGTAGCCAACGACTCAATTGTCTCTACATGAGATCACGTCGTCATCAGCCCCGGGAATATTTTGGCCAAAAATGGTGGTGGGAAAAATCATCTCTGGTGGCTTTCAACTCAAAAAGATTAAACAGGCCTAGAGCACCGTCAGACACTTTATGAATAATTTAAACAGGGATGATCATTAGAAAGTAATTAAACACAAAGGGGTTTTTGTTTTCCCAGTTTCCCTTCGGCAGTCAGCGCTTGCTCTTGAAGACTTTGGGCAGAGCAGCAGAACAGTGAAAACTGTGGACCAAAGTCAAATCTATTGAAACTTTAAAGCATGTTACTGCTTGAAACACCCTAAAGTCCAGCAACCAGTTGACTCATGAAAAACAACCTGAATAACTAGCAGAGGACTGAGCCACAGTCTGTAATGGGCTTGACTAGCCTCCTTTCTAGCATTACAGGTGCTCCTCTAGTTACGATGGCCCGATTTACCATTTTTCAAAGTTACGCTGAGGACAGAGATGCACTAAAAATCAAAAAACATTTAGAAAATATTTAATATTCGCGGGCAGGCATCGCTTGTGTAACAGCGCATGATGTACGACACGTTTGGACGACGCCCGGATGTACGCGTCACTCGCTTTGGGATGCCTCACTCTCTCCTGCAAGTCACGGAGTTAACCTGTGTATCGGTGTACTGTCCTGTGCATTACCGCGTGTCGTCTGCTTCAAGAGCTAATTTTAATTCAAAAGCACGTCTTCTAAACGCCCCTGCATGTCTCCTACAGGAAAAGACGCCTGGGTAGGCTAGGCTAGGCTAAACTAGGCTAAGATACCTAAGCTATGCTAAACAGTGGTTCGACATCCAATATTTCCCACTTACGATGGGTCTAGCGGAACACATCTCCGTCGTGACTTGAGGACTACCTGTAATACATAATACTTAACATCTTCAATCTCCACCAGTAATATATTCCACGAGACACTGAGCATTTTGTAGTAACCTTAGTGTCCTGACATTTTAGCTGGTCATAATATAGTCTTGAACAATCACTAATAATTGGTAATAATCTATTAACACAATCTGTAAAACCAGAGCCATTCCCATTACCATCGCAGCTCCCAGGACCACTCAAGACTGTGCACATCTGTAAAGTATATGCTCCATGGTTCGATATGGAAAAATGAGGTTCAGGGTCATGTGAAATTAGTTTAACCCTAGCGAACTGCGGTTCCCAAAGAAGACATCCTGTCTGATAAGGGAAATAATTTATCATTGGGTTGTTTACCTCCAGTACGAGTCAGTCTGTTAAGTTGAAATGCTTTACTCAAATATTAGGAAATATTTCCAACAAATGGTTTAGACAATTGTGCCACACCAACTGGCGTGCCACTGTTGAGCAACGTTGATTTATCCGATGCGGTCCAGCCAATCGAAACGCACCCATTCATAGCGGGCAAGTGATAGGGTTTGCGTTTTTGCTTCGTTAGGCCAGTCATCCAGCAAATAATAAGTAACCGTATGCACATTTTCAAGTGCATTTCAACATAAGCAGCAGAACCTTCAGAATATCGTACACCACCCACAGTTGCAAAAAATAAAATAAAATAAACATTTTTCAGCTATACAAATTTCACTGAATCCTCTGTTAATATGTAGAGACAGCTGTGTTTACCCGTTAAAAGTCAGCAGTCAAGCAATGCATTCTTCAGTAGAGAACAGATTAGGATAAATGCGTGTAGATGTCAATGCTGCATATCGGGTGTTCAAACTTTTTCCAGAGCCATCAAGCCTCGAAAGAGAAAAGCGGAAGCAAAGGCAACAGGCAGCTATACTAAACTAGACTTTAATGATGGCTTCTTTGTCCAAAACACATAAAGCAAAAAAACAAAAAAAACAAACAAAAAAAAACGCAACAGCGAGCCAAACAACGGCAAATTTCGACCAAAAAAAAAATAAAAAATTTAAAAAAATTTTTAAAAAAATTTCGATATTCTCATATACCACTGATCACTCCACACTGCGATCATCTAGTCACGCTTTGCAGCCATTTCTGGACGACTAAAAGTGTGACTAAGTTTTACAACTAGCCACGTTAACCAGTTCAACCCAGATTCGGTGCTTAGTGTCCGTCACCTGCATGTCTCCTTTCCATAAGTACTCCCACTCGGCCCTTTGGTGACACTATAAATGACCTATCGAATCGTTTAAGAGAAAGTATCATTCAGACCCAAGCCCCACTACAGTCCCAAATTTCCCAACAAGGACGACTCAGACACGGAATCAGCAGGTAAGCAGGTGTTTTGAAAAGGCAAAGACCTACTCTTGTGACCAGAATGGCTCACGGAGGTTACGTGACCGATATCGCGAAGAAACAAAAGGAACGCCGTGGATTGTATGTACTTCTCTCGGCATGGCCCAACATTTGCGGGGAAAACCAAGGTTCCTGACTTGACTATGAACTTTAATACTTGAAGAGCACAATACCAGAAGGCATATATCTATTAACTGGTCTGCAGAAATTTATTATTAGTCTGTTCATTACTAAGGCATTTCCAGGTACTACAATAAAGATGGGAAACACACAAATGTGTTGCGTTGCATTTTGAGTTAAGCGGTGCGCCCACTTTTTGTGCTGGTGCTACAAAAGTTTTCAATAAGGAGCACCAGGGCTATTAGTGGGAAAAGGTTAGTCTGGAG
Source organism: Chrysichthys cranchii (assembly GCA_030068335.1). Lineage (NCBI taxonomy): Eukaryota > Metazoa > Chordata > Actinopteri > Siluriformes > Claroteidae > Chrysichthys > Chrysichthys cranchii. Next base: position 19,290,704 of record JAQMCW010000001.1, read on the forward strand.
GCCTGTAACTACACAAGACGATAAGAAACTGGCCTAAAGAGAACACGATAACGAAGCAGAAAACGAAAACGCAAATTGTAGCATCGTTGTATCTCGATTCGACACATTTGGCCAATCAGCAACGAGGATCCGATGGTCATTAAGGACCTCCCCCTTCTTTTCCTGTTTTGCGATAACGCTATTACGTTTTTTTGTCTTGTTTGATTTTTAAAAGTGTTGCATTTTTGGTTTGTGAACACGTTTGGCACTTTCATGTTTCTCAGCATGTTCCTGCCCCATCGTCCATGGGGTTAAAACGTGTACTCGCGCATGGGGAAACTGCAGGCACTCCAGATACGACCCTTGCGATACAGCTGACTACCTTAAAACTTGGGGAATTCCTCGATCGATACACAGTATCTCCAAAAGCAACAAAGCTCACAAAGGAGTCAGCTGGACAAAAAGCATGTCTAAGCAGGAGGTGTGATGAAATTGTACTAAAATAAAAGACGCGACACTAGCCGTACATCAACAGGTTTTGAAATTAGACAAGGGGGAAAGTACACATCTTTAACACGGTTTATTGCTGCATGCTGAAAATGTATACCTTACTGGCTTTGACATCCGGAAACGAGACGTTTTTTCCGTTGCCGTACCGTCAGGCTCTCATGGTTGGAGCACTGAATCAGAGATGGGAAAGAAAACATCCCCCTGTAAAAGCAGGTGTTAACACTACAGCCTGAGGGAGGACATTTTATCATAATACAAAGCAGTCAGGATGGCTTCAAGCACCGTACGAGTCATAGCCATGGGGGGGGCGAAAACAAACAAAAAAAATCAAGGGACACCTTCTCGATTTTCAGGGTCACCCATATCCTCTCATTAATGTGTAAAAGCAGCTGTATTTGCCCGCTGACACCCTGCTCGGTTTCACACTTCAAGCACTCGCTACTCCACTTTGAAGTCTTTAAAGAGCTGCTTGTTGGGAAATAAAGAAGAAACGCGCCGCTGATGGGTATGTTTTTACACAAGAGTCGCTTTACAATGGGGACACGCGAGTAAATTATAACGTGCACGACGCCATCTGCTTCGACACGATGACATGACGCGCGCAAAACAAAGGAGACAGAATTCCTTGGTGAGGTAAAGAAAAATATTACAAGCGATACACGAATAAGTCATAATTTAATACAGGCGGCTTGGTGGGAATATCACAGAGATCGCCAAGCGGTGGACTGAAAATCAAGCTCTGGGTGGGGGGAAAAACTAGAACCAGGAAGGTTTCAGGAACAGATTCTTTACTGTGTTTTTTTCCCCCCCAAACACACATATTGATGTAAATAATTTAGCTTGAGGTCAGTCATCAGACCAGGATGGAGCTGCACTGGGCTACAGTGGTCAGAACGGCACAGGGTGTGAAGAAAGCTCATCAGTAACTTCGGTTTATACGGTGAAGAAAGGATCCGTGAGCCGCAAATGTTTGCTCCTGAGCAACGCCGGCTTCCACGAGGTAAAGTGACTCATTTGTTTCCGTTTTGGGAAATATAACCGATGACATTCGGTGGAAAAGTTCTTCGGCAAGTACTGGGGAAATGGGTGGGATTTGTCTGACTTTTTTCATAGCTTGGCTGATTGGGAATGAAATAAAAAAACAACCAAATAAATAAATAACAAACAAACAATCTTGCACACCTCTATTCCAGGAGCAAAAATTGCAACCAGTTCAAATAGTCCTATCTGCAGCAATGAGCTAATCACCATTTGTTACACAATAAAAGGCAGCAGCCATCACAATCACCAGTCACGCAAGCTTCTCATCCAGACCACTGCACGTCTGCTTTGGCAATTCAAAGGCCACCTTGAAACGGTGTGACCACCTGACACCGTCTCTACCACCCACACCATGTTCGCTTCTTTTTCTTCTAATGAATGACGTATCCTCAGAAAGGTAAATGTGAATTTTAAAATGAACAACTCCAAACATCTGGGTAAAAACCACCCAAATGCAACAGTTGGTATACTTAAATAGCTAAAAGCCAGATACAGCAACGAGAAGCCAAATTCAAACAAAGTCACCGGAGGTGAGGGAGAAAACCGCTGCCTTTGACTTGCAGGACTGCGTCAGTTTCGTGTGTATTGTACAGCCGTGTGTGCCAAAAGGGTGGGAACCAAGTGCTACAGGGTCATTTCAGGGACGATCCATCTTCTCGCCTGTAAATGAATCACGCACTCCGTTACCAAAGATTTTCTGCTAACATGATCTGAAGGATTCAATGAAGTGTGCTTAAGTCCAAAACTTTCCTTTTACTAAACGGTAGATAGTTTGGCCACAAGGTTCGCTCCGTGCATGGTTACACAGCTCTGTCTATTGACAAAAGTAGGAGTGGCATGTTTGACAGCTCCTATGAGGTACAATCTAAAAGCAGCAGGAGCTCTTTCTTGAAGTGTTTGACCATGCTGGCCAGAATCACCTGCCCGCAATGGCTTTATCACCAGGAGATGAGGCGACGCTTTACACTTTGGCCACCCTGGGTGGTCTGATGCTTCAGTTCCACCTCCGGCAACGCAATTACAAAAGCAATCAACAGTCTCGACTTCTCTTATTGCCAACCAAGGCAACGTTGCCAAAGAGGTTGTGTTAGAGAACGCCATCATCTGTGTCAGCATCCATTTAGTGCTTTTTCAACATTTGGATTTAAGCCAGAAAGGGGTATGGACTATGGAGTTTTTCATTTTTTCTTATTAAATATGTAACCTACCATCATGTCGTTGAGCTTGCTTTCTACCAAACTTTCCACCCAAGTTTTCTCCCAAATTTCGCAGGTTCGCTAATAATTTTGCAGCAAATTAACACAGGTAGTTGCTCTAAATGCATTCCACAAGTCTTTCTTTGTCCTGCAAGCTTCATATCCAACCTTTGGGTCATATGAAAGTAAAAACCTCCTGCTTGAGTGATTTTTTTTTTGTTGTTGTTGTTGTGTCCCACGAGATCCCCATCCTCGATTGCTTACCTCTACTCTCAACCAAATGCCCCATGAACCTTCCTGGCAAAGAACCGGTCATTTGCTTCAACCACTATGAGCTGCGTACAGCAAAACATGGACTGAATACCTATGATTGCTGTGCACCAAGAGACACACGACTTCACAGTCCTTTGTTTATACAAGTTTCCCACAGTGAGATCATACCTTCCAGGCTCTAAGCAGATAACTCGCACTCCCTCCAACCTTCTCAAGAGCGACTGGTATAATTTGGCCCAGCTGGTCCTCTTTGGAAATGACAAGGTCTTTAGGATCGAGGGGGGGGAACAAAAAAAAAAAACTTGCAAGGGATGAAGGAGAAGGACCCTAGGGCCCAAGAAACATTCAGCATTTTACTTTCCCACACTGTAGGGCTTCTCCCTCTGTGCATACTCGGCCAGTGAGAAAGAGAGCTATGGCAGAGGACACTGGGAAAGAGGGGAGTGTTGGTGCGGCTCGAGAACAGGAAGAGAATTCACTTCCGAAATGCTCGACCGTCGTGAAGTACACCAGGGACACTCCAAAATCCTATAACGTAAGCTGACGAGCATATTTTGTTCTTGGGGGGGGGGGGAGGGGGAAGCAAGCAAACAAACAAACAAACAAAAAAAAAAAAACAGATGTGTATCTGGAAGCAGGCATGGCTCTTGTTGAGGCTGGTATAAGCGAGCGTCATAACATTCCCAGATTTAAATCACTTTTAGGCAGATGCATTGTCCGCTTCTTTCCATTAAAACAGCTGAGTAATCGTTCTTTAAAGCCCTTTTTATAATCAGGTTTTTACTGTAAGGTATAGCTTATGTGACAAATTGACCCCTTAGTGTCCCTGACCGAATGTTTGGCCCGATCTGGGCGACATTTGGGCGCGGTATGCTTTTAACAAACTATCGATCAGAAAAACGAGTGACTTTTCTGCGTGCATAGCCTCTTCGCAACTAAATGCGACCAACGTTGCATCCAATTAGAACTTCCACCGTCTCACATAAAACATTTATTACTTGCTGAAGTTTGCGTGAGGTTCTCCCTCGAGTTTCTGTTGGACGGTAAAGGTTCTTAGAATTCGCAGGGTGGAGGCACTATTACCGAATTAACCACAATGCATTCCTAGCGCTATAAAAAGGCAGGTAGGCAATCCGTGTTTTTGTCTCATTTAGCTTTACGTTTTTTGGAATCATGAGAGGTTTGTATTTAGACATTGCGAAAAAGTGAGGCCTACATGTTTCTAGGATAAAATTACTGCTCTGAACTCGGGTTCTTGTGGCTTTTGATTAGAATTTAATTATAATTAGGACTGCATGTTTCTCAGACATACAACTGGTAAATTGTATTCCATAACAGTATTACATAACAGATGTTTAGCATCAAAGATTTTTCTTTTTTTCCACTTGAAACCGTGTTGCCAAGGGATTTCAGGTCATTAGGAACTGTTGGAAAGCTTCCCTGGTCCCTTGGGTGGAAACCAAGTATATTTAGGTGTAATTTGATGGAAAATGATACAAGATTTGGGAAAAGATAGTGGTTATCTAGGAGTAAACCATCCTTTCTTTCTTTTCTTTTCTTTGCGGGCAGGAAATACAGCACGATAAGCTCAGAATGCCAAGGTACCACTGGGACACATTCACTCACACCAGCTCAGGTTAATGAATTATGGGCCATTGTGATCGATCTCAGGAGTCGGCGTATTTCTCAACGGTATTCATAATTAAAGTGCAGAAAGTGTACCTGGACGTTATCAAGAACACATTTCTGCAGAAGGATTTCACAGATTAGAAGCTCCAGATTACCTCAGAAGGGTGACATGCTTATCAAATACCAAAGGGCTGTTTTTCAGTCTGGCTTAAGACTACATTAAAACCATAGACCTTTCAAGGGAAAGAATCTTGCTTACTTTTGAATTTGCATTTAAACTAAACAGATGTGTCCGATATCAAGTTAACGCAATATACATAAGCATAAACCATAACATTTGAGGAATGGAAATGGGAGGGGGAAAATCCCGGCACTCGTGCATTAAGAGTAAAAGGCCCTGATTGGTGTCCAACATGCATTGCCTCCCATAAACTTATGGACAACGAGTCAAAGTCAATAAATAAATAAATAAATAAAAATTGTGTGTATATATATATATATATATATATATATATATTATTTCAAACTCAAATCCGATATCATCAGGCTTCCATCAAATAGATACCAGGCTTACGTGATATAAAAATACTTGCTTATATCGACCAGAGTCATCTCCTATTCTGGCTGGCTGCTAGATCAGGCTTCATCTACAGTGTTCAGCGAAGAGTAAGGGAACTGTCAAGTCAGGACATGTCTGCTTCCTGCCCGAACCAAGCAGAATAGAGATAAAAGCCATCAAAGGCAAAGTATTTAAAAATAAGAGCTTATGGCTCAAAGCTCCAGACTTCTTGTGGCTTCCCACCTACTGAGAAGCACACACAACATCCTATCCAAAAAAGAAAAGAATCCTACCATCATTATGGACAGACATTTTAACTTCATTTCCCATGAAAGATGGGGGGTGTTTGGAAGCTATAGTGTCTGCGTACAAGTATGTGGAACTGCATGGGAGATCACGTCCGCCTGTCATTAGCAGCAAAGTCAGCTGTAATTCCAGATACGGGCCTCTTCAGCACCCATGGCGATGCCAGCCTCAAAGCAGACAGCTGATCAGCTTTATAGACCACGTTCCCCTAGATTCCCATCTCTGACCCAGGATGAGGTCCCTAAGGGCACGGCAATTAGACCACAAAATGAGGCTAAGTGAGCTCATCCAACACCAAAACTATGCGGGGCAAGTAAATGAAAGCAAGTCCACGTGAAAAGTACATAGTGCAGAATCTGTAGGGAAAAAGCGGGGTGGGGGGTATTCAATGTCATTATCATTCAGTAGATATTTTATTGGAATTTATTGGAACCCGTATCCAGAAAGAGCATAATGTACAAGAAAAATCAAGACTTCAGTGACAGCTATAAACTTCCACCAAAGACACAATCAATAACAGCCAACAATTATCCCCCATGTTGTTGTTATTTCCATTGCCAAATGACCATACCGTACGTATGCTGGTTTTAGGCTTTGAGATAACCGTAGCAGTCTATTAATATCAATATCTACACACCGTGTGATGTGATAACATGGTTTCCATGTCCGATTATACAACGAAGAACCGATGACGATAGCCCTGTGATAGAAAAAACAAAACAAAAAGTACGCATGTCGCATACTATTCGTCCAACAATAAACCCTTTGAGATTCAGCAATCGAAAAGGGTGAAGACACGTTGTTTCCGCTGTACTTCAAGATCATCTGATAAACATACGTTTATTTAGTCACTCCACAGTCCACAACCTCCAGAAATCATCTTCCACTCTTCTTGTTTAAATCCGGTCGGAATGAACCGGTCAGGGCAACGCAAACAAATTTAATCAGCGTAGTCGCTTGAGTAGTTCCCCTCTCATAGGAAAAGAAGTGAAGACTCCGCAATAAGCCAAGCAAAATACAACTGCTTCTTTCTTGTTCCCATGATGTTCCCATTTGCATTGCACTGTATAATCAGTCACTTATTCAGACGTTTTTAGCGAACGCAACGACACATGTTGCCTCGGAAAACGTCCTGGCTCCGAGTTACGAAACAGCGGGAACCTTGAAAATTAGCGTTCGACAGGTTTTAAGTTCGTAACGTGATTACAGGCTATATCCCTTGCACTAAATTTCCCATTAAAGCCTACCCATTAGCTGTAAACCACACATGACTCTGTGAAACCATGTCCAGCTGTTCCTAACACAGGGAAATGAAGCCCATAAGGAGAACAGCCAGCCAATCTGAGTCACAGCAGCTTCCCATTCAATCGCAGCAACACAAACCATAATTACCAAGCAGTAGATCAGAACTGCAGGCTCATGTGTAATGCACGAACGGTAACAATCAATACATAGCATGGTCTGGGATTAATGCGAATTTTACTGCTGGAATAAAATAACAGATCAGAGTTGGCAAGTGCATTTGTCATCTCTGAGGACTATTAGCAGCCAGTGGTTAGTATTTGGGGAGAACACATGGTGTGGTTTTGAGACTTTTTTGATTTTGAAGCTTCTCAGCTCCAGTTCTGGAAGCACACTGGACATACCCAAGCATCACCTGGCATTACTTTAACTGCACAAATCTATAGTCTGGGCTGGAATGAAATCAGCCCCAGCTATCGCTTCTTTATACCATGTACAGGTATCGTTTTTCACAAAACCTGTTCCACAAAAACAGCAAATTAATCACCCTTTGGACATTTGCCCACAGAAAACAATCTGATATGGGGGTCAAACATTAAACCCTAACCTATATTGAGCTTTGAAAGACAGTGAAAGGGTGAGATACACACACACACACACACACACACACACACACACCACCTCTGATCAGTAGACTCAATGGTAATGATTCAATTAGCTGTACGAGGTTGCTCAGCTTATAAATCTCCAATATGGCGGTCTGCATGATCCACCACCATACTACAAGATCAATGCGACTTGATACTTAATGTATTGAGATACACATGCAGGACAGGTTTACTACATGACCAGTATAGTCATGTGCTTTTTGAACAGTCCAGATTTAGTTTGCTGCTATAACCTTCTGGGAAGGCATTAACCTCCCGAAACCCCACTGTCCTCATATGAGGACATCACATTTCTGCCCCAACTACATTGTGTGTATTTCCTTGCAAGATCCTCATATGAGGCTCACTGAGTATTAATCTTTTACCAAACTTCTTCCTGATTGGAGACAATGATCAAGATCAACGGTGATCAGTTACAAAAAAAAACAAAACAGAAACAGCGAGGAGAAAGGTATACAATGTTAGAGTTTGGGTCTAAGGAGGTTAAACGAGATTTTGAAGGTTTGTCCCAACAATGGTCCATGGGGTTGAAGGGGTTCAGGGTTTTGCACTGCTCACTCGAATTCAGTGATCAACAACCCTGTCTTTGGCCCTGGAACTCTACCTTCCTGTAGGGATCACTTCCAACCAAAATCTCACACGCCTCTTTTTTTTGTTGTTCTTCTTCTTCTTGAAATGGAGACCATCTTCAGGCAGTGACTAGGTGCTCAGGCGGGTTCGATTCTGATCATCAGGGAGGACGATCTCCAGGAACAGGGTTCTAAACCGGCCTAGGATTGTCTAAATGTCATGGATATTGCCATGCTGGAACATTTCTTGGGTCCGGTGAAGAGAAATTTGCAAATCACAACAACACAAAGACATCTTCTTGGCGGAATTGGGGGGGGGGGGGGGGGGGGGGGG
>JAQMCW010000001.1:19301655-19317015 GCA_030068335.1 Chrysichthys cranchii
CGGGGTAATATAAAAAAAAAAAAAAGAAAAAAAAATTATATTATATATATATATATATATAAAAAAAAAAAAAAGTGGGACCGGTACTACAGCAGGTACATTATCTCACAAATGCGCCAATGGGACTAAAATGCATTCCTTTAGTCTTTTAACTAATGCTTTTATTAGCCTGAAGGGAAAAAAGTCGACCTTCAAATGACAGCAGGGCAAAGCTTTCAAGTTGTTATGAGAATCTCACCGTGGGTTGCTGGTCATGAGGTTCAGTCCTGCAGAGGAGGGTCTGGAGAGGAGCCGAATGACATTCAGCAGGCGTTCATTGGTGGGATCAGCATTTCTGATGTACTCTGGGTCTTTGCTCACTTCCACCACAAGAGCCTCCATTGCAGCTCTTAGTCCAGCAATGCCACCAGCTACTTCATGTTCAATACGCAGGCTGATCCTGTGAACGCAACAAGCCTGCATTTTTTAACAGGCAACAACAAGCAGGGCAGCAGCAACTTTTATCTTAAACAACAACAACAACAAAAAAATCCTAGGTCATTTTTCAAAACTTACCAGTCATCAAGCACGACCACCTCTCCGTCAGATGTAATTTTCTTGGCGGCAAACAAAATCAGCTGGAGAGGACTGACCATAGTCATTCCTTTGGCTGAAATGGCTCGGGTTCGAATCTACAGGAATTATAAAGAGCAGTTGACATCAAACACCTGCAAGCAAATTATAAGGCATACAGTTTAGAGGCAGGAAAAAACAAAACAAAACAAAAACACCACCACACTGACCTTTTCCCCAAAGACGAAAAAAGGTGACGGATAATTCGGGTCTTGACTGGAGAAAGGGCAGTTAACAGAAGACTTGTGGATGAGTGCATTTCGACCTTCGGTAGTCAAGATTTTCCTCTTTTCTTTGTGGTAACACACGTTGGGGTAGGAGCCGTAAGTAAGCAAGGAGATCACTACGTCCAGATTATTGTCTGGCCCCACGTTGTTGAACACCTGATTCATCAGGGACTCTGTATAGAGAAAGAATGAACATTCATACAGTTCTTACCTGACATTATTATATATTAGTGGTTAATTCTCTGCCACTAGAGGCTTTAAAACAACCAATTCTGTTCATAAATTCTTACGCAACAGTGCATAGCAGTCGTCCTGCTCACTGTAAACTGGTTTAGGGAATAACGCTGACGTACCTTCAGGAAATCCAGTGTTAATTAAAATCTCCTTGAGTTGCACTTTGGCCTCCCAGGTCATCCTTAAAGTGGACATATGCAAACGCTTGTGCTCACAGAACCTAGCTTCTGCTTCCTCTCCACCCATCCTAAACACCAGATAAACCCCTTTTTAAAATCCCCGAACCATTCATTATTTTGTAAAATCATTTAGGGCATGCAGTACGATCAGGGACCGTAAAATTATCTGGTTCCTAAAATCCTCGTGAATATGCATGCTGGGTAATTGAATTAAAAACTCCTACCGGACTTCATCCCACGCTTGAAAGACAGAAAGCAGAGCCACGTGGTCGGAGAATCGTGTGCCTGCGAAGTTCCTGTGAACAAACCCTAAACGCTTGCCCTCGCTGATGAATGGCTCGGAGAAGCATGAGGCGGCAGAAATGGTGCATACGGCATCTCCAACGCTAAAAAAAAAAGGCAAGACAGACACAGCGATGACTTGTAGAACTTATGACTTTTTTTTGGTTTTTCATTTCACAAAACAAGTACAAACAAATCAGTTACTTTAGGATGCAGCCCATGATCATCATTTTTCCCAGACGAGGCTCAATAGGCAGTCGGGCCAGGATGCGTCCCAATGGGGTCAGCTCATCATTAGAATCAAGGGCATCTAGCTCTGAAAAATCAAATTCATTCGGATGCATTTTAATTCAGTGCCATTTACAGTTGACAGTGCAACTTATTTCTGCACGGCCATATACATCATGAGATAAGGTACAGTACCTCGGAGAGTGTGTTCAGCTTCGATAACGGCATCCAGAGGAGGCGGCTCAATTGCTTTGGCAAGAAAATGTCCGATAGCACCGAGCCGGAGCAGCTTGATACTGAGTGCCACCTCATGCAGCGGTGTGCGAAAGATCTCTGGAGTCATGTGCGTCTCCAATCTATAGAGCAGCAATCACACAGTAATTGACTATGGAATATTTTATCCTGTGCTTTCGGTAATACAACAATACAATGAACACCAAGGTTTAGGCTCTAAATAAGCAAATGGTACGTTCGGTTATTATTCCCAAAATTGGAAATCAGTTATTGCATTGATGGAATTTTAGGCATAAAATAACACATGCATACTTCTCGAAGCGTGCTTTGCTGCACAGGTGGAAGCAGAAGCCTGGCCTGACGCGTCCGGCTCGGCCCTTCCTTTGCTCCAGGTTGGTCTTGGATGCCCACACTGTGGCGTAGTTGGTCATGTTGTTATGGGCAGTAAATAGCTTCACCTTCTGCCTGTGGTGTCAGAATCACAGTGAAGGGTAAATTCAGAAACACCATGAGTATGTTAAAAACAAAAAGTGACCAGATAGACATCGAGTAGAAAGGAAGAACCGTGAAACGCTCAGGTGCAACATTTATACACATGACGCACTTGCAGGAGTCGATGACGTAGACGACGTCGTTGATCGTGATGCTGGTCTCGGCAATATTTGTTGACAGGATAACCTGCGAACACAATGTACAAGATCTGAAGACGTCTGGACAAAATAGTCAGGGGACATTCAAATGACTTTTTAATTAATTAAACAAACAATTCGGTCCAACTTCTGCAAATTTAACCTTTTACTCTCCAAGCTGGTCAGATATTGTAATGTAACGCACAAACTCACAAACTTAAAAAAGCACACACCTTAGTCACTCCATCAGGTACGGGCTCAAACACCAGCCTTTGCTCCTCTCTGGGGATCTGAGAGTGGAGAGGCAGGATCCTGTAACGATGGCTACCTAGTACGCACAAAAAAGCATTGCGGAATTAGCTTCACCCGCAGCTCAAGCTTACACAACTTTGGCTAAATGACTGAACTACGAAGTCTAACTGACCAAAATGTGAGCTCATCTCCAAGTGTTTCTGCATGGAATAGATGAGATTCCAGCCAGGTAGGAAGACGAGTACGGCCCCGGGCACTTGCAACGTTTCGATGTACTTCAGCAAGGCCTCGATCAATTCAAACGGCGTTTCCTTCTCGTTCATTTGGGCCATGGCGTGTTTGGTTTCTGGACCATACTCGGGTGCGCACACCAAGTTACAGTTTACCTGTGGAAGACAGGACAGCCTGCATCGCAAAGAGGATTCATGTTTTATTCCCATTATGGACCTCTATGGATGCAGCAGGATGCTTGTGGATTGATGCCGTCACAGTGGAACAGCCCAAAACATGCACTTACTCATCAGCAAACACAGGCATATACTCGAACAAACATTCTCACACTTAAATACCTGAAGTATACTCTATATTCAATAGATCTGATATAATAAGATATCCTGCTTCTGATGGACTTGAAATGATTTCGCATACCTCGTCCTCACCACCTTCCTCATCTTTGTCTTTTCTCTTTCTGTCTGATGGAGGCGGAACAAAGTGGGTCATCTGAATGCAGTCCTCCAGGAAATACTCTGTAAACATGAGTGGGATCGTTTTTTTGGTTTTTTTCCCCCCTCAGTACGACAGCCTACCCACAAACAGAAACTTTATTGGACCTTTCTTTCATTTACAAACCAGTAACTACGTACCCTGTACGGGGAATGTGCGTCCAAACACTTCTATGATGGGACAGCTGAAGTAGTATTCTCTGAACATGGTCGTATCGATGGTGGCGGACATGAGGATAACGCGGACGTCAGGGAAAGCATGGATCACGTCTCTTAACACCACCATCAAGAAATCAGTCTGGAGACAAAGACACGTGCACCAAACCTGGTCATTTTGTACTGCTAGAACTTCCAAAATCTCACAAACTTGGATGCCTTGCTTTGAAAAAGTAAGTAAGTAAGTAAATAAATAAATAAACAAACCAAGTTTACCATGAATTATGCAGTAAAACCTTGAATTGAATGGAAATTTTCAGACTTACATTAAGATCTCGCTCATGGATTTCATCCACGATCACATGGCTGATTCCTCGAATTCCAGCTTCCAGCTTCCTCAGGAGAACCCCTTATGAAGGAACCAGTGAAGAATCATATCTCAAGAACTGCTTATGCTAAAAATCTGAAATTTGGTACACTTATACTTGGCCCTATTTGCCTACATTTTCTAAAGTGCCAGATGGCTGGCTCACTAAAACGGCCACCAAACGGCCAACCAATTTTCAGCAGCCAATATTTTTCATTAATTGATACAAGTATATTTAAATATCCTATATCATATAAAAATATATATATTTTAGTATACGAGTTAGACCAACCAAAGTTAGCAGTAAATGTCCTATGATAACCACTCTTGAGGTGGAAAAAAAAAAAACTACTCTGACTTGGAACATGGTGGCACTACAGCAAGTCAAAAAAAAATAATTTCAGGCTATAACCCTTGAACCATTTAACCTAGAATCAAAATGTTTTGCTTTATCAGATACCCTAGCTCCAGGGGAACCAAAAAAAAAAAAAAAAAAAAAAGACAATTGATTGAAGACCAAAGACTGGATTTGCTGCCATTTTGAATTACTCCAGTTTGCAAATAACCAAGAAATGTGAAAACTACTTCTTGACTAAACTGATATTTTTTCATAATTATGACAACAGCCCTATTTCTTTTCCAAATATTTGACCGCATTAAAGATCACTGTGGAAAAGAAGTGAAGGTCGACAGGTCCGACATCTACTTACCGACAGTGCAGAAGAGGATGCTGGCGTGCGGCCTGGGCAGGACGGACTCGAAGCGCACGCTGTATCCGCAGCTCTTCCCTACATCCTCGCTTCTCTCATACGCAACTCGCTCAGCCACAGACACCGCGCTGATTCGCCGAGGCTAGACCAAACATTAGACACCAAACTGTCATACCGAGTCATCTGTTTGAGCCTAATCGATAAACTCTGCTTATTCCTCACGTGGTCCAGTGAGGTGGGCTCACCTGAGTGACCACGATGTTGCACTCTGAGGCTTTTCCTTCTTTAATGTACTGGTCCAGAATGTACTGCGGCACCTGAGTGGTTTTTCCGCAGCCTGTGGCCCCACGGATGATCACTACCGGTCTGCTGTTGATGGTGTGCATGATCTCCTCCTCAAACGTTTTAACAGGCAGCTGTTCTCGCTCACGCAGCCTCTGCCATAGTAAAACAAACAAAACAAAACACAAAAAAACCTGATGATTAACACTGGAGAGAGTATATCAGGTCTTATAAAAAAAAAGTGAAAAACAGGACATTGGTGTACACTCTCTTCTCACCTCCTGCAGGTTGGTGTCATGATCGATTTGGTAGTGGAGTTCATTTTGCAGGTCTGAACTGATCTGCTCTGGGGTGCACTGTCAAGGAGTTCACAAATGTGTTATTAGTGTTCGTGCAAACTCTACGAACATCATCAGATAAAACTTATCTTAATAACATACTAAATAATAAACTTACAAAAGCCAGAGGTCCCTCATCAATGTTGCTGCTGGTCCAAGGGTTCCAATTGACCTGAGGAGGAGACCACTGCACCACACCTCCTGTACTCTGCCTCTGCGATGGCTCAAAGTGGGCCAACTTTCCCTGAATCAGAGACACTGGACCACTAGGATCCTGTACAAAAACAATCCAAGTTTACTAAGATGCAACAATACCAAACATTTGCTGTGCACTTTATTAGGAGCCAAATAAAGCAAAAAGCATGCAGAGTGAAATGCTCTTGTAGTGTTGCACCCCAAACCAAGGTCAAAGTCATTAACTGAAGCCCTTTTCCTGTATCTGCATTATTTAAGGCATTGCGCTGCTGCCGTATGATTGACCGATAGGATAGGCATGAATGCACAAGTGCTCCTAATGAACTGGACTGAAAGAGAATGAGAATAAATAAGAGATCATTGACAGGACACGACATTAGCACTTACAACTGGAGGAATCTGGATGCCAAGGTCTTGGGTGACACTTTGGAGCTGATACTTCAGCTCGTCGCTAACGTTCACATTATACACCTCCAACTAGTAAAGAAACGGCAAAGATTAGCAAGAGCGTTAAACACACTGTCCGTTCTTCTTCTGCTAATATGGGCGAGGTATTGAACTCACCGTCTCTCCTTCTTTCTTCTTGGTTTGTCCTGTGAAGGCTTCAATGACGCCCAGATGGTACAGCTGACGGACGAGGGAGAGCGCGCACGACTGGGCGGCCAGTTTTTTATTGGAGCCATGCTCGCGAGCAAAAATATCTACACAGTGTAGAGAAATTGCACAGTAATTGACTGTATTGTAGAGCGGAACTGACAACGTGCTGATATTGCCTGTTGTACAACGTAGCCTGGCGACGGTGCATGAAATGCAAAAGTTTAAAGATGCTTACTTCTACGCAGCTGTTTCACAAAGATAGTCATTTCAGCAATGAAGCTCCTAAAAGCGTGACCATTAAAGAACAAAAAGAGACATGAATCAAGAACAGGTAAACTGTACAACTGTAAAATCACAAATAAATGTATTAAATTAAAAGACGATTACTACTATTGACTTTATGTTAAAAGTAACATCGTAAAGCTCAGAAATTTTAAAAAGCACAAAGAACCCACACACATTGATAGTTCCATTAAAAGAACTGACCTCTGCCTATCAACTGAACGCCAGTTCACAAATACGAGTGGCCACATGGCACTGCCTCATCTCGAGTAGGTATGTTTTTCTGCCAGACTTCCAACGCATCGACCAGAACACTTCCACCTCAGCCATGGGAGCCTCCATTCCTGATGAAGGAGTGACACCAGAAATCACAACCAGCCAGTACCACACCCCAAACACTCCTGCACCCATCCAATCAAGCACTCCATGTGGCACCTTAGTGCAGCCTAAGTGATGCCACATGTTTAGCACAAATAAGGTTGTGATTTCTGGTATCCTTTTCCCCCTCTCTCCATTTGACAGTCCGGCAACGTCAGGACAAGCATACGGGAGTATACGCTAGTCATAATAGTAAAGAAAACTTGTATGTGATTTGACATTTCGTTTTGTTTGGGTTTTTTTTCTGCGAGATCCCTTTGGGGTTTAATGCACACCAAGGAGTTCTCTCATTCCATTACAAGTCCAACAGAAAAACATACACTCAAATCGACCAACATTACAGGCCAATAATGTGAACGCAAATATCTTAAATAGCTTATGACTGTCAACTATTTACCAAAAATAGTTCACAGATTTGGGCTCCCCCGATTTTGATATTAACAGTTTTTTTTGTTTTTTTTTTACAGTGAACTATTGTGATACTACAAAACCACTAACAATTACTATTAAGTCCTAATTTATCCAACTTTAACTTCAGTTGATCAACCTACAGGAGCACCTTGCTTAAGTATTCCGGAAGCCCTTGAATATTTCCACATTTTCGTGGCTACCTGGATCTGAAATGGACTTAACCAACTGTAATAATTCATGAAACCATAAATAAATTAAAAAAAATTTTTAAAAAAATCTACATATTTTGGAATTATGGCTGGTGGAAGCCCAGCATTGCACCATTCCTACAGTGAAGCATGGTGGTGGGAGCATGATGTTCGGGAGATGCTTTTCATCAACAGGGAATGAGATTCCAGTTAGGGGTTAGGGCTAAATACAGGGCAAGCTTAAAAGAAAACCATGTCGCCAAAGCTACACTGGAGTGACTCAAACCCAAGAACCTGAAGTTGTTAGAATAGCCCAGTCAAAACACAGCCTCAATCTGATTAAGAGCTGGGAGCAAGATTTGAAAACCGTCATTCATCAATTGTCTCCAGGCAATTTGGCACAGCTTGAACAAATGTGTCAAGAAGAATGCGCACAAATATCAGGATCCAAATGTGCAAAGCTTGTAAAAAGAATGTAGTAGTTCCACAATCAGAATATGCATGCCACTGACAAATGTAATGAATCAGTTAGGTGTCCACTACTGCTATGGACATTTAATTCCACCCTGTTATTCCATATAGAGATAACGGTCTCTAAATAATACATTCACGTTATCAGAGGTACTTCTGTTTCCAAGCTTCTTCCGTGTAATTTAGCTAAAATTTTATTTTCTTAGTTTTGCTGTGTACAGTCTGGGCTACAGACAAGGAACTTTTCTTTCTTTTCTTTTTCTTTTTTTTGTGTAGCAACCAAACCTGTTATGGTCTGGCCCCACTTGGTTGTATTTGTAGTCCGTTTGGATTTTCTCTTTCTGAAAGAACTGGTTCAGACGGGCCTTGGCGTTCTCCAGAGTCCAGTTTCCGTGCAGACCAGCATTTAAATCTACTTCCTCAGACTCCAGGGTCTAAGGAGGAAAAACAATAAAGGCATAGGATGCAGACAAATTCTGAAGTAAATTGCTTACGACACATATGTAAATATGTCAAATTCATAGGTACTCAATATGGTACAGGGTCCCCCCCTCCATTTGTTCATTTTACTAAAATACTCAAATAAAGGACATACAGCTTTTGCATCCTGTTCCTCTTTCCTGGAGTAGTAGTCCTGTAGATTAGCTCCTCTGTCCCACTGAGGATTATTCATGCCCGAATAGCCGAGACCGGTTACTCCAGGAACTGGAGCAGAGCTTGGCTCAGAATCTGAGAACAAGAACAAGATTTCGAGTTACTTTTACAACAGATTCAACACCAAAATAGCAGCATGTACAACTAAAATCTCATAATTAAAAATATGAAAAATAGCCATGGAATAATCAACTGAAATTAAGGGTACAAAACCTGAATAAATACAACAACAAAAAAAAAAATCCAATCTTTGCTGTACTGTTGTAACGTATTGAAATTACCCATCTCTTGTTTTACAAGTAAATGTGGAGGCAAAGGACCACTTGCAGGCAGAGTCCCAAACCCAGTCCCATCAGCATCAGCATCAGCTGCTCCATCAGGCACTCCTGGAACACTGGCCTGGAGAACAACACAGAGCTTATGTGAATCTGTGAACATGCAATGTGCAGCCAGTTGCACGACAGCCAAAAATGTTGAAAATCAGCCAAAAATGTAACTTAATGGAATAATATGTCTCAACTTTTCCACCTTAGTTTGGTAAACAGCAAAAAAAAAAAAAAAAAAAAAAAAAAAAGCCCGCAAAAAAACCTGTCGTGTTTGGGACCAGAGATTCTTTGGTTGCCCACGATATTTATGCACAAAATATTCAAAATATTTATATCGTCGACACTTACCCCTAAAGCAGGTACTTCGGAAGCACTCATCTGTCCCACCCGAACCAGATAATTTACAAAGTCCCTTGCGGCATTGGCTTGGGCATCCTTCTTGTTGGTGGAGTTCCCCATTCCGATGTAATTGAACCCTTCTACTCTCACCTAAGGGGAGGCACGGTGTACAGACACACATCTGAATTCATACACAAACGCACACTCACCATGAAGTTGACATGAAAGACCATCACAGTTCACGTACCTCACACATAAACTTCTGCCTGTTCTTGTTTCCCGCCGCCCGGATATCATAGTTAGGGGTCAGTTTCTTCTTTCCGCACCAGGCATACAGGTAATTTTTGATGTCCCCCATAGTCAAGGGTTCATCTGTTAAAAAGACATACGTTAATGAGATTAAAAATTAAATAAATAAATATTTTTGAAATTAATAAGTAAAATACTACTACTAAAAAAAAACCCACCACCATTAGCTACTCTCAACATTATAATTACAGCTAGCTGTAACGTAGCCTTGTGACGTCATCGATTCATTTGCATGTTTACTGGATCGAGATTTTTTTTAAAATTTTTTTATCAAAACGTGTTACAGGGAAAAAAACTATTTTCTCAAGACACGTACAAAAGAACATATTTCAATGGTGATAAAACCTGCTTATAGGTAATCATTTGCGAATATTAATAAAAAAAAATCGAGTGGGCGGGACAGACAGACAAAGGGTGAACAGTGATTGGTCGCTGTTATCAATCGGGATAAGTGATTGGTTGGTGAGAACAACGGCGATATACTAATAAAAAATACACAAGATACAGATCATTTTCCTTTATAATTGTTTTTTTCTTTCAATTAAAAATATTTTTTGGCAAAATCTACCGTCCATAGCTTGTTCCCTTGAAAACAGGAGAATTAATTAGACACGACGCCGCAAAATGGCCGCCAACTAGTGACTACCGTCATACTAGCAAAGAATAAATAGATATATATCGAGCTAATAACCGGGTCTAAATCTCTGCGAATGTGCTTAAATATAATTTCCATGGTCCAAACCAAATCCTCTAAAAATGCACTGAATTTAATAACAGACCGGAACTGCAGGCTAACGTAGCGGAAGTGCTCTTTCTTCATAAAAAAGACCGAAAGAGCAAATAGTTTCAAATGACCAAAAACAAAATGTAACACTTGAGACATGTAATAAGCCGCAAGAAAGAAATAACTCACAAAGAAGACGCAAACGCACAGGAATAAGTCTCAAGTACGTAAGTTTAAACGCTTGCCCACTGCACGACGCAGACAAGAAACGTCTCCTTCTTCTTCACCAAAAAAACAACAACGGTGAGTGCATTACCGCCACCTACTGGTATGGAGAGTATACCGCATACAAAAAAAAGTAAGTGAATAGCTGGTCATGACGCCTATGTTTGTTAGAAGCACACCTATGTCTGCATGCTGCAGCATTACAGTTTCCCTTCACTGCACCTACCAGGCCCAAACCTGTCCCAGGACGACTCCAGTGTCCCGAACAGAGCCTTGACCTCAATCCCACTGAACACCTTTAGGATGAACTGGAACACCGGATACACTTGTCCTAGTGCTCTTGTGGTTGAACGACTACAAATCCCCCCAGCCATGCTCCAAAATCTAGTAGAACTCCTTTCTTGAAGCGGGAAGGTTATTGAAACAGATAAAACTGGAATAGGATCTTCAGGAAGTACATATGTTACGGTCATGCGTTCAAAAACTTTTGGCCATATAGTGTACCTTTGATAACTCTAGTCAGTGAGTTCTATCTGATGTCTTATAGGATGATTAAGTGATTAAAGGATTTTCCTTTCCTGGAAGACCCAAGTATGTGATATTCTGTCCTTAGGAATCCCTGGAGTCTGATGTACTTTATTGGACAAGTCCAAGTGTTTTGAGGGTTTTGTCTTTGGTGAAGTCAACCGTTGGCCTTTTTTTGTGCCACGTGCTTAATGATATCTCCTGAGGAAGCTCTGATATAATATTGTCATTGTTGTTTCTCATTTTAATGACTTGAAAAGTGTCTGATATTTTCATAACGTGGACACAATGTGTCTGATTTTCTTGTCTGTCCTGCCCTGTTTTCTGATATTTTCTCTTGGGGGAACTAAAATATGTCTGAAATATATCTAAAATATTCTGTTTCCCCAACTGTATAATGTCTATGTATTTTGCTTTTACAGGAGCTTAAGAGTCTAATCTTCTCTCTTTGGTGATGGTGAGTGTCTGATGTTCACTGTTTTCAGAGTCCCAGTCTTTATGAAAAATAAGCGTCTGATTTTTGCTCTGCAGTAGCCTTGTGTTAATTTTACAAAATGGTTGTCTGTGAGCAAACCCAAGACCTCCTGAGCTAATCAAGCTCTTGACCATCATCTGATTATTACAAGCAGCCAAATTAGATTTGGTTGGTCACCTGGGTGCAGTTCGCACCTGTAGACTCAGAAGACAAGAGCAACCCCGTTCACACGGTTTAGAAACAGACAGTATTTACGGTTCCAAAATTTGTAAGACCTAAATCTTTCCCTGGACTCACAGCTTCTGGTAAATCATTAATACTATTTACATACAAAGCTCACAACGTATTTCTGAAGGTCTTTCATACTGTACTTTGTGCCTGAATGCTAACTCTGAGGTGAATCCAGAGAAAATGGGGATTGTTATTTATTTTTTTTTATTACTGCTGTCTTTCTGCCATTGCTTTATTATTTATATACCATTCTAACATTTTCACTGAACACAAATGTCTCTCATTTCAGACAAAGTCTGTAAAATTTATCCTAAAATTGCAAATGGAGGTGTTTACACATAGCCATGTTTACATGCTGTATACACTCAAAGGACCAGAAAGAGTGACGTGTGTTGATGGAAAGTGGTCAGAGCTTCCAGTGTGTCTACATAAGTACAGTGGACCCTCGGCTTGTAAATGCATTGTATGGCGAACAAATCAAAGTACGAGCTAAATTCCTGAACAGATTTTGTACCGACCAATGAACAAAGCCTCGACTGACGTACAGGAAGCCAACCCATGTTTCACGCCACAAACATTGAATTCCGGTTGAGCACTCATGGTGTGAACGTGTTCAACGCATTATTTCGTGGTGTTTCTCTGCATTTTTGCACTATAACAACTTCATTATGGGTCCCAGGAAAGTGAAAAGTGGAAATAATAGTGAGAGTAAGAAGCCTAAGTATATAACAGTTGAAATGAAAAAAAGAAATAATTGCAAAACATGAGAAGCGCCACCATATCCCTCCACCACCGTCCACCTACACCAGCAACTACGTATCCATTAAAATCATCTGTTTATTTAATTTAGCTTTATTTTTCTATGAGTAAGGTTATTTTAATTTTGTTCATGTTTTATTGCCACACATAAACCCATAATACACTTTAAAAACATGTTTTGAGGACTGAAACACATTCATTTCAATGGGAAAAATTGATTCGGGTCACGAACAAATCGGGTCACAAACAGAGTCTTGGAACGAATTAAGTTTGTGAGTCGGGGTCCCACTGTATCACTTGCAGAGAGTTAGGCAATTCTGCAAATGGATTACTGATGCCTTCTATGTCTCCAGCCCCATGTAACCTGAACCAGAGGCTTTTTTATTCTACACAAAATGCATTTATGAGCCATGGTGAAGAGATGACAGTTTGGTGTTAGATGAATTGATGGATAGATAGAAAGAAATGTAATAACAGAAGTGCCCCCTGTAAAGAATGTTAGGCTTATTTTGTCTGATTTGTAAGCGCGAACCAAACATTTTGTGGTTTTTTTAAAAATCTGTTTTGATTACAGGTGGTTAGGATAATGATGCTGTATGAATTATTATATTTCCATACCCTTTATATTACATTTCATACCAAAGAAAAACTAAATGCTATTTCATTCTTCAGACCACTATCCCTGATCCTTATACATCATTTCTTCAGGACTCACACTACATACGTTAAACAAATCCAGCTGTGTCCAATTGTATGGCTGCACAATAATCATCAGTGTCTTTGGTAGGTCTCACAGCAGAGATCACAGATCAGTTCAGTCTTGCTGTCATGACGACCAAGGAACTGCCCTTAAAGCTTCAAGATGAAGTAGTTAGGAGGAAAAAAAGCTGAAGAAGGTTTGAACCTTCCTATGAGCACTGTGAAATCCAATAAGAAATTATTGGATATGGGATAATCAGACCATTCTTCCAGAATGAGCTCATGGGCAAGAAGAGCAATTGTTAGAGAAGTGTCCAAAATGTGAGCTACACCCTACAACAGGAAAACCTGTGCAGACTTCAACAATACTATCAGCCTTTCACAAGCCTGGCATCACTGGCAGAGTATCCAGATGGAAGAAAGGCTCATACATGATATTAGTCGTCTTTCTCAAGTGTCTTGATGACATAAAGGCCTGGATGGCTTCCAACTTTTTGAATTTTGAGACGTGATGGTTTTTGGCGGCACCACTGAGGGACCCCCCCACGCCGTGGATCTGGGTTCTTCAGCCCAGTTTATCAAGCCAACCATCACAAACCTAGGGGTTAAA
Source organism: Chrysichthys cranchii (assembly GCA_030068335.1). Taxonomy (NCBI): domain Eukaryota; kingdom Metazoa; phylum Chordata; class Actinopteri; order Siluriformes; family Claroteidae; genus Chrysichthys; species Chrysichthys cranchii. The sequence continues at coordinate 19,315,506 of JAQMCW010000001.1, forward strand.
GTGATCATTAATTCAACAGTAAAATCAGGGAATTTGTTAAATCGACCTTTTTTCAGTTGTTGGACCTGGCCAAAATTAAGCCAATTCTTTCTAGGCACCGTTTTGAGACAATAATCCATGCCTATGTCACCACTCGGCTGGATTACTGTAACGTATTCTATATGAGGGTTAGTGATTGCTCCACTGCTCATCTCCAGAGGGTACAAAACGGTGCAGTATGTCTTTTAACTGAGGCACATAGATATGACCACGCTTCCCTCATTTTAGTCTCACTCCACTGGCTGCCCATACATTTCAGGATTCATTTTAAAATTCGTTTATTTGCTTTTAAAGCTCTCAGTGGTCTTGCCCCGCTCTACCCACCCATTGTCTCAAGTCAGCTGATCAGCTGTTCTTGAAGGTGCGTAAGACTAAGAGTAATCTTAAAGGGAGTTGTGCTTTTGCTGCTGTGGCTCCTAAAATGTAGAATGATCTTCCAGGGTACTTTTCTGTCTGTTTTTAAATCTCTTCTTAAAACCCATCTGTTCTCCTTGGCTTTTGACACCTTGTGAGATGTTGACTTTATTTTATTTGGTTTTATGTATTTATTTATTTAATTTTATTGTATACCTGATGTTCTTCTGTACGTTATATGTCTTTTAACCTAGGGTTATTTGTTTCGTAATTTTCCTCAAAAATCTGAATTGCACTGGCCTTCAGTAAGGCTGAATAAAAACATCAGAAACATGAATTTAAAAACTTTTATAAGCTTTTTATAGGACTACAGTGGTACACGAACCAGAAGTAGCACACATTTCCATTTGTTTCAAATCTTACACAAACACTTTGACCTGTACAACTGCAGTTTGGATAATCTGAATTATACAAACAAAAAATAAGCCTATACGAAAAGCTCTGCAGCTGCAATGTACTTTCACTGAAACGAACGGTGATCTATAGGTGTCACCTTTACAACCAATCAAGTTGACATGGCACGTCGTGTTAAGATACCTGACCGCTATACATTCCATGGCTGTGGAGATTGAAATGTTGCCCCAGGGATCAGCTGGAACTGGAAAATGTTTGGAGTTACACGGTCTGTCCTAAAGTAATAAAAATGAAAGAAAGATTTTTTATATTAAACTTTATACCAAATTGTAGCATGAATGTTTATTGATGTTGTTTAATTATATTTAACATACCTCACTGGTGTGGTAACAGAGGTGGGTGTTCCTTAAAATAAGAAGAGCAAATCATTACCAATGTTAAGATATTTATTAATATATCTATTTATTTAGATAAATATTTGATAGTATAATACGTACAGTGGGATGCGAAAGTTTGGGCAACGTTGTTAATCTTCATGATTTTCCTGTATAAATCGTTGGTTGTTAAGATAAAAAACTTCAGTTAAATATACCATATAGGAGACACACTCAGTTATATTTGAGAACTGAAATGAAGTTTATTGGATTTACAGAAAGTGTGCAATAATTGTTTAAACAAAATTAGGCAGGTGCATAAATTTGGG
>JAQMCW010000001.1:19317115-19332204 GCA_030068335.1 Chrysichthys cranchii
GGGGGGTTGGTTATGCATGCATAATTGGTTTTGCAGATTTGATACTTGGCAAAATTATAATGGAAACTTTCACATTTAAGCCTCATGACATGAAAAGCCAATGAAAGTGCTTTTAAAAAAAAAAAAAAAAAAAAAAAAAAATACCGGTATATTGCATTGTAAAAGTACAACCACCAGCTTTATTCATGTCAGGCCATTTGCACATGTGTTTTTTTGTTGTTTTTTTTTTAATTAAACATCACTTCTAATTTGTGCAAAGCTAGTGCCGTGATGAGCTATGTTTGTCCAATTTCTTTCTCTTTAAATTCATAAGAGGCTGGTGAAAGAATGAATGCAGATGCAAAGTACATTACTAAAAAATAAATAAATAAATAAATAAATAAATAAATAGGGTCACAAAGAAGACTCACAAGTGGGAGCACAATAGCCATTTATTTCATATTTTCTATTGTCCAAGTTACTAGGCTATGGGAACATCTGAACCACCTGCTTTGAAGCTCAAGTCTCTTTAGGAAACCATGCAGCACCTGAAAATTGAGTACACATACAAAGGTCTCATTCAGTGTTCTGTTTTTTTTTTTGATAAATCAGTACACACCCTTAAAATGTTCAACAACTGACAAGTACCCAAGTAGTCCATGCTGAAACACTTGCTCATTCATGACGTGAGGGACGTTAAAAGCAGGGGTCCGATGACAGAACTTTGAGCTGGTCCTTGGGTTAAAGTCAGGAAAATCAACTCGGCACATTTAAATAAATAAAATACACCAGCATCATAGAAAGCCAAAAGATTAATGTATATAGCATACCCGAGGGTGAACCTTGTGTCTTTTGCTGACTGCAGTCATAATCACAGCAATGGCATAGATCATCTTGGAAAGGGTCATCCAAAAGCTCCCACCTGTCAATGAAATTGTGAAGCTAGAGCAAAGACTCTTTGTAATAATAATAATAAAAAAATTATAGGCCTTCAAAAGAAGTCAGGTATATTTACTTTCCAAGAGATTTGTCATAATTGCAAGCCTTGTTTTCTTCATTGAAGTCATCTGGGTCCCACACCACTAGTTTGCAATGGATGTACACCTGGGTAGAAATGCAAAAGAACTGAATTAGGATTGGTATAAAAATAAAAAAAATAAAAAAAAATCAATTCCAGGCATCCCCAGTTATGATTCACACCATTTGCCGGAATTCTGGTTTAAGAACATTATGCCTTTAACAATGCAACAAAAACATGGATGCATCTACTTCTTGATTGGCTGCCAATTTGAAAGTTTGTAGCTGAAGCACAAGTGAAGATGACTGATTTCTTGGCAAGAATTTAGACGACCCGGTCTTCCCATCCACAAGACACCTATGGGGGAAAGAAATTAAAACACCATCACTTTGTGAAAGCATCCCCACTCCCACTTATTTTAGAGCATTTTCCACGTACCCTTTGTTGGTAACTATAGGATAGGTCCACGACCGTGGTTCAAGTGTAAGGGTATTCGATGCGACACACTCTTCCAGATAGATCATTAGAGACTGATGGGCTTCCTGCTCTACTGAAGCCCAAATATTAATATAGGAGCCAAGAGGAAAGGTGTTGGATAATGCCAGGCCACTTAAATCATCTGTTTAAGAGAGTTTAACGAACACATGTTTATTACAGAAAGACTTGGATGCAGTGCTACAGCCATTTGACATGCATACCTTTCAAAATCCCCATGTGAAAAATCAACTCTCCTTCACCTTGTAAAACACCAAAAGTAGGCTTCACAACTAGAAATGGCCTAGAAGATACATACAACACTCAGCAATGCATTTAAAAAGGCACATTACAGAATATTAGTCTTTTTTTTATATTAGGTCACCAAAATTTAGCTGGGTTCGATTTTGGACCATTATTCATTCATTTGTTTATTTATTATATTAGCCATTACGGTCTTCTCAGCAGAAGTCAGATGCAAGCATACCTTTCAATAGTGCACTTAATAGGGTGGACAAACAGGGCCAAATCTGATATTGTTAACGGCTTAAAGGTCAGGTCGTTTTCATAGATGATTTCCTCGGGTGTTTCCTGGAGGAGCAGGAGTCATTCAGTCAGATTACCACATTTTAGGCATCAAAACTATTCAAAAAGTATATACAGCATATGCATTTCTGACCCATGTACCGTTTTTCTGAAAAAGCAGTCAGGGAAGTGATAGTGGAAATAGGCCTCCACTCCTCCATCAGGTGTACGAAATAACTTGGAAGGATAGCAGTCACCCAGTAGAAGTTTGTGGGGGGTTTCAACTAGGCGTTCATTAACCTTCCATGTGACTACGACCGAGTTCTTTCCGCATTTCACATGAATAGCTGCAAAGCAGAAACAAGAAAAAAGCTCAGCAAAAAAACAAAAAATACATCAGTGTCAGAAAAAATAACAAAAAAAAAAAAATAGCACTTTACAAAAAGCATGCATTTCCATGTTTAAAGCTGACCTATTACCTTCTTCAGACAACACCACTTTTGCAGTCAGTAAAACAAAATATCCCAACCAAGTGAAATGCATGATTGCTTGAAAGATCTGTTTGATTAGAAGTCTAAATGCCCTTTGTAACACATGTTAAGCCTGGCCTGCCTGAAATCACCTACTTCCCCAATCAGCTTTCTGAAACAATTAACCTCTTTCAGAGGGCAGGGCTTTGACAAAGGCTTTGACAAAATGGTCCTGCGAAATACAAAGTTTATGGATAACCAGGCTGTTTTTATGGAAATTCTAACATGTAAGTCACGTTAAACCACATAAATATGACAATAATTTAATAAGCATCAATTTAATATTAACGTTTTCAATGCTTTTATGTGTACATATTTGTTAGCCTCCATGAGCATGCAGCAGGTTACTATCTGCACTTCATCCTTCTGACCACTAGATATCTCCAGTGTGCTCTGTGTTCGAGTAAAAACTTCAAGTAATGAATTCTTATCAAAACAAGTGGAAGGAGCACTTAATTTTGCCAAACCAAATATACATGCGTGTTATGGTAGAATATAAGAACTATATAGAAATCAATTTTGAAATCCATCGGAAGTGTTCATAATAGGGGCAGTATGATGGCACCGCAGTCAGCGTTGGTGTGATCCCTGCTTTGATCCTAGGGTTAGGGTTAGATCCTGAGCTTGCAAGTTGGATGTTGCATGCAATATGGGCATGTTTGTTCTGAGCACGCTCTTCTCATGTCTATGTGCTGGTTCTCCAGTTTCCTTCCTAAAATATGCCAGTAGGTGGATTGGCTATGTTAAATTACCACTCGGTGTGAAATAGTGTGTGAATGTGTGTGCATAACTGTTTGAAATGAATTTGATTTGAACAAATTTGATAAGACCAAACTAACAAACTAGTAAAACAAATAAAAAACACAGTGCCCTGCACAATTATTGGCACCCCTTGTAAAGATTAGAAAATAGGGTTAGAAAAAAATCTGCTTTTTGGTAACATTGCATCATCTCACACTGAAAAAAAAGAGGAAAAACCCAACCTTTAATTGAAATAAGTTTATTCAGAGAAAAACAGATCACTCATGAAGAAATAATTATTTCCACCAAAAACACATGTGCCACCATTATTGGCGCCCGTGCATTTAATACTTTTGTACAAGCTCAGTCATCACCTGTAACATTTTATATTTTTATTTTATAGAATTGCGGGGCATCTGAAACCATTTCGCTTTACAGAATCTCTCCAGATCACACAGGGTCCTAGGCCCTCTCTTGTGCCCTCTCCTCTTCAGCTCACTCCATCGGTTTCCAGTGGGGCTCAGGTCAGGGGACTGAGACAACCATGGCAAAAGCTTGATTCTCTGGTCAGTTTACAAGGGGTGCCGGTAATTGCACAGGACACTAAAACAACATTCTGAGGTGTAGTTTGGCATAGGAGTCAAAGTATGGTTTAGAAGTAAACTAAAAAGGCAATAATAATAATATAAGGCAGCAATGTAGGATTTGGTGCATTGGCGTAATTTAACAGCATCTGACTATCAGACTATTGAAAGTCTAATTTCACTACTGATGATTAATCTGTGTATGTTGCATGTATTTGTTTTTCATTTTGAAATGCAAAAAAAATTAAATAAACAAATAAATCCATATCCTTATCTTATACATTGTGCTGCTGCAACATGATTGGCTGATTGCTGATAACTGCATAAATGAGCAGGTGTTCCTATTAAAGCGGATGGTGAGTGCATTTTGATTTTCGTTATATCTTTTGTAAAGCAGAATAGGGTCCCAGTCTACCCATTTTAAAGAGAATTACCTAGTTCTAGTTCCTGGATGAAATGTAGTGTAGTGCCCGTTTTCTTTCATATTAGAATATTTGATTTTTCGACTTCTGAAGTAGACTGGTGAAGCAAGTAGATATAAAAATGAAAAGGAAAAAAAAAAAAATTCAAACTGAAAAGAAAAATGAGTTAATCACATTTTTAATGTGTGCCAAGAAAATGATAAATAAAGTTTTAAAATAATTTTATTTTAAAAATACCTCCACCAAGTACAGTCATCAACTCTTCAACATTATGCAAATCTGCAACCACTTTATATGTCTGGATATATTTCTAATGGACTCATCGTGTGTCTATATTGGCCATCTTTTGTCTCTAAGTTTACTGCTGTCTGCTGGATTTTAAGAAGTATGGCAATGCTGAGCACAGATGTCCGTCAAGGCCAAATACTGAATTTCACAACGTTAGCGAAAGTGAAACTGGAGCTGCTCCATGATGTGGATTTAATGGGTTATTCCTTGGCCCATGCTACACCCTGCAACCAAGTTTGGTATCAGAGAAAATCTGTAAATAACCTGAAGGTGTATCCCATCAACTGATCAGTAGTGCTCATGTTAGTCTGGTATGGCTGCAGTGTAAAACCAAAGAGAGTGCACTCGAGTGTCTGGATTTCAGTGAAAAAGAAAAAGAATTGGAATTTTCAGGGGTTAAGATGTTGGCCATACTGATTGGAAGGTCGTGAGTTCAAATCCCAGCACCGCCAAGATGCTACTGCTGGGCCCTTGAGCAAGGCCCTTAATCCTCAACTGCTCAGTTGTATGAATGTAAAACGCAAGTTGCTCTGGCTGAGGGTAGATAAGAGCGTCTGCCAAATGACGCTAATGTAATGTAACTGGATATATCTGGTTTACATAGCCAGAGACTCACCCCTTGGCTTGCTGGGACTAAAGTAAGTCTGGAACAGGTTTAATTGTAAGCATATAAGTATGCACATGTAAAACTGAACTAATAGTCATGTTTTGAAATCACTCGGGTTTCCACAGTCATAGTCAAGTCATATTTTTACCTGTGGATAGCAGAGTAGAGAACTGAAAGGTTCACTGGACAAAATTATTGTTACCCATCAACTAGTAGTTTTTGTCAGTAAATTTGAACACCACCATACGAGGCCAAGCTAAACACTGGCTTGGATTTCCATTTAGCTATTCCTTTTCACACGAACAACTTTAATTTTTTTTTTTTAACCTTAAAAAAAGACCTACTATTTGCAGATATTTTAACCACTTGTTATTTTGTGTCTAGTGGTTTGGATTTTGGGAGCTGTCTGAATAAAATCTGCACTAAATGTTTCACTGCACTTGCCAAAGTATAATAACGTACCATAGATAGCTTGTACCCGAGATACAGTGGCGTTTTTTGTACATCGATAACCATGACTAGAAACAAAGTGTAAATCCTTTCAAGATCTGATACTGTATCAGGTCCAGGGAAATGCCACAGTCAGTTCAAATCAGGGCTTGGGAAGGAGTCGATCTGTATTGTTTCCTGACAGGAGGTTCCCTGATTGGAGTAAGACACCCGAACCCGCATCTTTAGGCTTGCCTATAAACAGAGACAAAATGGCATATATAAATTAAGCAGGATGATTTCAAGTAGCATTCAATATATAAGAATAAAAGCAGGCTGTAGAAGAACCAACCTTGTTGGTACTGTTGAGTAAAACAGTCTGAGTGACTGTACCACGATTTTGTGCTGGAATCACATCACCACTTGGAGCCTTCATCTGAAGCTGTACACTCTATAGAAGAAACCCATTAGGAAAGATGACATTCTCTGAAGAGCTTTGCAAAAGTATAAAAACTGTAGTTACCATAAATATAATCCAACCCTATTGCACCTAGTTCGTTTGCTAAGGTCCATTCCTGTTAGATTTTTTTTATTTTTTTTTATTAAATGTTGAGTTCACATTTCAGTGATTTAGACCATATCAAATTGTTTTCACACTGATGCAAGCACTTAGTGCCTTTCACATCTTTTTGGTGCGTACAATTATAAAATTGTTCTTGTCCAATTTATCACCATTAACGGTTTATTACTGGAAAGAATGGAGACTCCTGATTTTTGGCAGAGCAGGGTTCAGTTGTTTGGTTATAAGAACTATGCACTCATCAGTGCAGTAATGTTTAGTTTTCAACGTTAGAGTTTCTTCCACATATTGTGGAAGCTGCGACAATTCAAATGTGCAATAGTGTTCACACTCAGTAGCAAAACTCCAGTGTAATATGGGGGTCCAATTTAGATGGTGAAAATCTGCAAGTAACAGTGATGTTGCATCTAGCACCCTATATTGAAACCCTCTCCAACCTTGGCTGCATCTTTATATCTTGTCCCTAAAAACCTCAAACAGGATTGGCAAATAGACACACCCCTGACAACATTGACACTCATTTTAAATGGTTTCGATTTAACAAAAGGAATGAGGAAACAACCCTTAATCCAATCATATATTGACTGGATTGTACAAAACCCAGAAATTGTCTGGGTTTTGTCAAAACTTTGTCAAAACTTGCCTTGAGACTTGCGCATGAAGGTGCCTCAGTCCCAGAGCTAGACCACAAAACACAAAGAGTCTGGGCACTGCCCCGTAGGAGGACATGTTCACTGGGTTAATGGAGTTCCTCTTCGCCAAACTGCTCCTTCCATCACTCAAAATCATCCCCAGTAGGTGTCAATACTCTCCTGCAATACTCGTGAGTGGTTTCATCTTATGCCCTGAGATGCTGAACGGTTTTGAGGCCACCTCAGTCTTTTTCCATGGTCTGTCCAAACTCCTCCCATGCCCGAGCTTTTGTTGCAGCATTTTTAGCCATCCTATACTTCTCAACTGAATTAGGAGAGCCTCAGAAGGCCCCGCCTCCAACTTGACAGCTTCACTCATTCTTGGTATTCATTAGCATGTCTTAGGAACATGCTACTGACAGCCTTCTGTCACAGCTTCTTGTGTCTGCTTCTGTGAATTTAGATTTGAACCTGGTCCATTCAGGATTGAAGACATGAACACGGCACCATCCTGGCCTCACCCTCCACCAAAAAACTGGAAGACTCTTCAGACTCTTTTATCAGGTAAATCTGCTCATTACCCTGTGCCAAGTGGTGATCAGTTGACAGCCATGATGTCTTAACTTTGATCCAGGGTGCTCTGATACCAAGTATACTCATCAGCAACCTTTTGGTTGAGCAAACTGTGTTTTAGCTTCGTGGCTTGCTCAGAAATCTAATAAAATGTCACCACTCAGATTTAGATTCACATTCCCAATGCCAATTTCCATGCAAGGGTTTAGACCATCGAGGGCATACCCATCACTTTGCACTGGATTAGCCCACAAATGGCTCACCATTTTTGGCTGAACCTGACCAGGTTATGTGGGTCACCAAGTACTCATCTGCAGACACCATCCCCAGGCATGGCTCCATGGGTGGGTCCGGATAAACTTAATATTAGCAGGGTAAACATTTGTCTCTTTGGACTTGTCATAATGATTGCTAGTTATCAGAGCTTTCCCCTCAGATCCATTCATCAAGGGTGGCCCTGCTGAGACGACCAAGTTCCCCGATGATGTGTGGTTTACCAAAGTACACCAGACCGTTCATCACAACATGGTCTATATGTGGATGTAGATCCATTAGTAATTTTGGCACATTATTAACTGGTAAACATCTACATTATTCTACATTTTCTCCAATTAAATGCACCTGTTTGACTCACAAAAGCCCAGAACTCCTGACTAATCAAAGCTCAGTTCTACATGCAAATAATTTGGTGCCCTTAAATGTGTTGGAAAGTGATGCAACAAAAAAAAAAAATCTAATTCTGGTGAGGATTTTTTACCAAACAAACTAGATATGAAAAGTATAAACAAGGTGTTTAGGTAGAAACTACGTAGGCTAAGACACAGTAAGCAATAATACACAACCTTGGGTACTGCTGCTTGTAGGTTAAAGTTGGTGATGTCACTGTGTGTGGAGTTCGAAGCAGTGAAAGTGACTGTGATTCCGCTCTCTGTCTGTCCGTCACAATGTAGTTTCAGGCTCACTCCTCCCATATCATACACTGTCACACTAGGAGCTAAGGAACACACAAAAAAAAAAAAATAAAAAAAAAAGCTCAAACCCTAACAGCCAACTGGTTAACAAATATGTACCCTACAAAAAGGCTTATGAAATAGTTCCAGCTATTGATATAATGATATTCATATAAAAGGGAGAATTTGAACTTGATAAGCATCAGCTTACGGAAAACTCCTTATTTGGGGGGACAATAATACCTGGAGTGCACTCTAGACCTCCCAGCAAATCCAGCAGGTTTCCACTTGCACTCGAACTGGTAGAGGTGGGCGCCGTGTTGACGTTTACGTCGCTTTCCTCTAGAGGTGCATCACTTTCACCCAGCAAGTCCAAAAGGTTGCACACCTGAAACCCAGGGTCAGTCATTCAGTCCTGTGGTCCACAAAGGGTAGCTATAAGTCAGTGAGTTAAAAATACAATTTCAAAAGACCTGATTTGCTGGTTCCAGGGTCATAACTGGCACTCCTGCATGTGGTTTGCGCCGATTCGAATCTTCAGTAGACTCCTTGATTAGATCTCCATTAGTGGAACCAGGCGAGTTCTTATCAACTACTGGCATCCTCTCCAACACAGCAGCCCTGTCCAAATGATGGACAAATAACATGCATTATATACTATTACACTATTATGATACGTCATTGAACATAGAATGCTACGCTATACTGGCAGACATGCAATGCATGCAGTTATCAATGAACTTGAATGTTGATCATACAGTATAAGACCTTATGTGGTCATATTTTTTGAAGAGGGCGTTGTATTCCACTGCTCTCTGCTGAAGCTCCAGATCAATGCAGCTTCCGTAGATACTAACTATACTCCTGATTCGGCTTTTGTGCAGAGGGATGAATGGGTAGAGAGAGAGAGAGAGAGAGCTTTAATAACACATATAATCACATTTGTTTTTCCACTCACCTCTATAACATTTCTTCAGTAATGGTAAATCTGGCTAAAAAAGCAGTTTAAGCCTCTTACTCCACATTGGTCGTGATGCGGGTACTCAGCTTCATGATGGCAGTTAGGGAATATCCCCTGGTTGCCGGAGCGGACATGTGTGACTGTAAGACTGTTTCCAAGGCATCAAGGACATCATCCTCTGTTACCTTGTGTCAAAGAACAAAGGTGAACACAAAAGATGCACAAAAAAACCCCAACAACAACTATTACTACATGCATTACCACAAAGACACATGATTGCTCTACCTGCATGGGTTCTATGTCGTCACACTCTCCTTTCAGCAGCAAGTCACCGTACTCTCCTATACACCAGCAGGCTACTTGAACCAGGGATTGCTGAAAGATAACAAGTACAGAATGTGTCAGACAAACAAAAATGACTTGTCTAAGGTACAGAGTGAGACATGCATTTAAACAGGGACTGCACTAACTGGCACAGGAGAACAAGCAGTGTTTTGATCCAGGTTAATCACGCAAGATGGATTTTAATTCATTAATGAATTCATCTAATAATGAATTTGCCGGCCTGCAACACAAACATGGCATGTTTCATCCTTGCCTGTGAAATGTCATTGATGAGCGCCCTGTAAAGTTTATGAACGGTGTAGGAGTGAAGCTTGGATGCTGTAGCAATGAGCTGAACGAGGTTGGGCACGGTTTCGTCCCTCACGTCACTTCCTGCCTGAGGGAATAAAAAGGAGATTAGAAATACACCGCGATGCTTGACAGAATTGAAACAAATAGGTCCAGTGGGAAATTTTGTGGCCTTAAATTACTTTAACTGAAGAAAGAGCGGGAAAAAAAGGCTTCTCAAAAGTCGAATCGCGGGTTAATGGAACAAGATTTACCGTGACAAGGACATGCAGGATGGTGTCGATGTGCCAGCGCTGAGACGGTGCATATCTGACAGAGACACAGAGAGAGACCTAGTGTTTTCCAGTGCCTGTGTTCTGCCCCTGTGACACAGTTGGGCACAGGCTGGCACAGTGAACACAAAGAAAAAGTTGTGCGCATTCACAAGTTGAGCGAGAGGGAGACAGAGAGCGAAAGAGAGAGACTTTTCCCAGGGCTCTCACTGTGAACACAAAGACATACTAAGCTCGGTGAACAGTGAGAGATATTCAGAGAGACCCTGGTGCGTGGCAGTCGGTGGCACATGTGCAAGGAGAATGTTTTGTGATGTAACGGTACCTTTCAGCTGTGTTGAATATGCCAGACGCTGTGTTTGATCGAAGTTCGAGCGGACAGGTGGAAAGGAAGGCGAGAAGCTCTTTCATCATAGTGCGGATGTTCGCTGCGGTTACTAAAGCCAGGGACAGGTCTAAAGCACGCCTGGAATGAGAAGACAAAAAAAATTCTAAATCATTTAAGAAACATACGCCTCTTATGTTTGTGGATAGCAAAAAACATAATTTGTTCTCGTAAAGAGGACAGGTGCAAATAACAAACTGGATACTTGGATAAACACTAAGATAAAAGAAATATCCAAGTATGCCGTAAGTCCTGTGGATATTACCGTTTAACTGAGGCATCCGGGTCCTTCAGGCAGTCCACAATAGTGCCCCTGTGTCGCTGCACTGCATTGTGATCGGTCTGAACAATCTTCTGGAGTGATGTCATGGATATATAGCTGTGCAAACCATGTGGAAAGATCCATTAGGTGAAACGGTAAACAGGGAGCAATTAAGCAAAAGAGAAAAAAAAAAGGAGCAACAAGAAGCATGTTTCAAATATTGAGCTTGATAATGTTGTGATAATATAATGCCTCATCAATGGATTCTAGGATTTTATTCACCCATTTGTAGCAAACCAGGAAAATTAATCAAATGTTATGGCTTTAGCTCATCGATTTTGTGCTGGTTCACCTACTGGGATTACTGTGTTAAAAAAAAAAAAAAAAAAAAAAAATCGAACAAATTAATATTACTCAAATTAAATGTGTTTTTTTGGATACCATTTTAGACATCGTAATCTATATATATAAAATTCTTTTCGCGTTTGACACAGAAATGACCACAGAACATATTATACGTGCGTATGACCGGAAACAGCGTAACTAGTGCTTACGTTTTTACTAATCACTTCGTTTGCGGACGCCGTTTTTATACTGTCTTTACGAATTGTTATTATTTGTGTGAGAGTTATTTTACTGATATTGAAATGAAGTAAACACCTATTTGGTAAGTAGTTATTTAAGAAAACTTTGATCTAAACATATCAAATTCTTTTCGCGTTTGAAATGGAAATGACGTATGACCGCTATTTGTTGAAAAATTAACAAACTTATTTTATAAATCCTGCAATTTATTTTTTTCCCTTGCACTCAGTGAGCGAAGCCACTGGGTAATCAGCTAGTATAATAAAAACGTCCATTAGGCCTGAATGCGAATCAAGGCCAGCTGTCATCCTAAACAGGTGTCTGAAAGGAAGCAGCTGATGAAAGCAGACAGTCCTGTTAGACCTGATTGTTTCCTGCATAATTGCTGAGATTAGCCCACATGTACTGATAAAAATCTAAACGTTATCAGATCCCCCTGTGCAAACTGTCAGTACTGATTCAAGAGTGTGCGTTCATGCTCGTTAGCCTACGTTTGTCGAGTCTTGGTTTGGTTTGGTTTCACATGACCTAGGAAGCAATCTCACCATCCAAGAATAGCACCAACCCGACTGAGATCACCTTGATCACTGGGAAAGAACCCTAAATCCTGAGACTTAAAAAAATAACAAAGCAAAAAAAAAAAACCCCACCCAAGATAAAAGAAAGGCACTCACCGGATATTCCTATCATTATTCAAAAGAAACCTTCCTAAAATATTCACCGCAAGAACCTGTCAGGAAACACACAACCACATGTGTAATTTACATAAGCAGTACGTGGTGGAATCTCCTGCTTATAACTGTTGTTGTTATTTCTAATGGACAGTGATACTGAAATAAGTAACCTTCTTAGTATTAATCATTCGGGAGCATCACGGATCATTTAATACACACCAGGCTCATGTCACATCTTATCAGCACCAGTGCGTCCCTACCCAAGCTTAAAGACATTATGGCGTACCCGGAGACCACTTTCGGACTTGATGTCCAAGATGGTGAGCACGGTTTCATACAGCACAGCACTGCCTGCAGTCTTACTGCTATCGGTGTTCGTGGCCACCTGCATGCCAAGACAAAATTACAACCCTTCCTAAAAGTAATAATTCCAAGCAAGAAACAGAATGTTAATTTCTTAGCCTAATCTACAGTAGTATACCTGTGCAAGGAGATCATTCATAAGATCGCTTGCGTCGTCGTTATTGTGACCTAAAATCCTCAGCAGTCGAAGAATACGAATCTGTGAGAACGAGAAAGACAGAAGCGATGAACAGAGATGGTCCTGGATATCTTATTTGGTAGAAAGGAATTAGTCTATCTAGTTTACCAATAGATACATTCTGACCTGCAAGAAAGGGTCACTGATCCCACCTATGTTGTGTTCTGGAGAATAACCTGACGTGACCAGATCCTTCATGATTTGAACCAGCTGTGGAACAGACTGAAAGCAAAAAAAAAAATTTGTAGCGTTCCCATTGTTCCCATTCTTACAACAGATATCAAGGTATGCTATTATATTACTTGCTTACATGCTACTTACACAGACATCTCAAAAGTAAATAGACACCCTGCATTACGTTTCATCAATGCGGCCGCCACCTGGTGCTTCAATCTTGTTAATATATTATTATTTTCAGTTCAGATTACAGTATATTAATTGTTTCTAGCAACTAGCCATGAGACGAACAGCAGAAGCAAAAGAGTTGTGTGATTTTGGGGGTCAACAAAAACAAACAAAAAAAAAAGGCTGCTGATGTTGCAGAGCAACTCCAAGTGAGTTGGACTACTTCTCCATCAACTTGGCTACTATGGCAGAGCAATTAGAAGGACTTTCTGAGATGTCTGTGTATATACCTTGCGGAACCGTTCCAGAGTGTCCAGGCTGCGTTCACACAGCTCTGTTATCAGAACGATGGCGCCGTGCAGAACTCCTGATGGTTGGAACATCAGAATTTACACGTCAACAATATTTAACCTGTAGACTCAGCAACGCAAGACACATAGATAGACTCGGATGAGTAAGAAAAGAAAAACTAACCGTGGTTCCTTTCCGAGAGCAGGGAGCCTGCGACAGGTGTGAACATCTCCCCCATGTCAGGAATTTTCCTCACGATATGGACGGCGCACAAAGCTGCCTGGAGTATCAAAAATAATATGTCTACGCATCGCTGGTGGAATGGCCAGGAAGTATCCTTGTCAATAAAATCCTCTAAAAGGACATCACACGTTTGATGTCCAACTACAGCTTGAATGCAATGAAAGTTACTTTAAAGCGTTCAGCTCTCAGCGTGAATGCAGACAGGTTGGTTACCCCACAGGCCGTACCTTCTTCCTGATGTAGGAGCTGGAGGACCTGAGGAGGCGTTCGATTTCAGGGGCCAGGTCCCGACACATCTCAGCAGAACCCATGCAGGCCAGAGTGCACAGGGCCAGAGACTGTACGTGCTGACTACCGTGCGAGAGGTCACTGCGAAAGAGCGCACAGCAATTAACCGGAGTGAAAACAAGTACGAGGAGTTCCATAAAGTAGGGTGAACTCTGGTGACGTGGGACAATTTGGATTTCTCCAATATGGTGTGATTCATATCAGAAAGAATAACGTTGATGCCCTACTCATATGAGTTATGGCCATGTCTGTGCTTTTTGTGACGTTAAAAAAAAAAAAGAAAGAAAGAAAAGAAAAAGAAAAAGAAAACCAAAATCCTTAGGTCGGAAGTTTCCCCCTCTTTCTTTCATGTGAAATTGCCCAGTAAACAAAATGATAGGGAAATATGAAATATCTTGCCTTAGCACCATTCTCCCACTCTTTGTTCCAAAGACATTCCAGAGCCGACACATTGTGAGGGCATTTCGTGTGCACAGCATGCGTCAGGTTGCCCCACAGATTTTTAGTTTGATTCAGGTCTGCTCTGGTTAGGCCCATTAAAGACATTAATCTTCCTTTAGTTAAGCTGCTCCTTTGTTGATTTGGGTGTATGCTTTGGGTCGCTCTTGCACTAAAAGGTGAAATTCCTTTTCCCCTCTGGCTTATTAGCAGACTCTGAATGTTTTGCACTACAAATGACTGGTATGTGTAGCTTCCCCATGTAGATTTCCTCCACATTTGAGAAAAGCCCCAGTTCTGGCTGAAGAAAAGCCGCCCTGAAGCATGATGCTGCCACCACCATGCTTCACTGAGGGTATGGTGGTTGTTTTGGTGATGTGTGTTTTAAGACAAATTTATCTTTTGGAATTATGGAATTATTAGGCTTTTTGGAGTTGGTTTCATCAGACCAGAATACATTTTGCCACTTGGTTTGCGGAGATTTTATTGGGCATGGATGTGTTTTTGGGGAGAAAGCCACTCTATCCCACTGCCTAGACAGACATGTGATGAGTACAACAGATTGTTGTCACATGCAGAGAGTAATCATTACTTGTCAGATGTTCCTGCTGCTCATTTAATGTTGCCGTAGGTCTTTTGTTGGGTAGCCTCCCTGGTAAATTTTCTTTGTCTCGTTCTTCTGGAGAATTTTGGAAGGATGTCCTGTTCTTGGTGACGTCTCTGTGGTGCTCCATTTTCTCCAGTTGTTGATAATGGCCTTTATAGTAGAGCTGCCACTAACGACTAATTTTCTAACGACCGATTTTTCGACTAATTTTTCGATTAATCGATTAATCTTA
>JAQMCW010000001.1:19336990-19351271 GCA_030068335.1 Chrysichthys cranchii
GTTTTTGAGATTTGTAAATCATTGCATTCCGTTTTTATTTACAATTTGTACTTTGTCCCAACTTTTTTGCAATCGGGTTGTATATATATATATATATATATCCCTGATGAGCAAGCCTGTGGCGACGGTGGCAAGGAAAAACTCCCTGAGACGACAAGAGGAAGAAAGGAGATCGAACCCAGGACCTTCTTGGTGTGAGGCGCTGGCGCTAACCTCCACGCCACTCCATACGTCTATCACCCCATGAAAATATTTGTAAAATTAAAAAATAATAATTAATAATAATAACAATAATAAATCCTTCTTCTTATTATTATTATTGTTAAATCTCCCAGCAGGCAAGAAGTAAAAGACTGATGGTGATATCTCTTGGTTTTATTACCCTACTCACCTTTAACATCTTATTGTCACAAAGCGTTGTTTGGTTGGTTTTGTTGTGTTTATTACAGTGTGTTTAAGGGAAGTAAGCCGTCGGCACTTCCGTGTCGCAGGTGCAGATCATTTTACACCTGTCCCAGCTCGAGCCTTGCCATATTGTGCGCCTCACCTTCCTTCCTTCCTTCCGTCATTCATTCAGTGTCAGCCTTCGACACGGTGTTTAAATACACCCAGGATTGCCCCCCCGCTTCCATGTTGCTTTCTGTTTTCTTCTTTAACCCCCCCGTGGGTTTATTCCCCAAACACACACGGAGAACATCTGCCCCACGGTTACCTGCCCCAGCCTTACCTCAGAGATCTCCACCCGTGTCCGCTCACCACGGCGTCCTGAATGTCACCAGTCCTGCAAATGATACTGAAACCCAATCGGATCAACTCTCTCTGTACACACACACACACACACACACACACACACACACACACACACACACACACAGCGCCACCTCACCTCCATTAAAGTCAGCCCTTTCCCCTGTTCTTCTTTCTCCTTTTTTCCAACCTGTATTGTGAGAACTCTCGCCCTTTGCGCCCGGTTTGCTCCAATGGCGTGTGAAAACCCACCCGCGACCAATCCGCAGGAGACGGAGCACACCAACCCTACGGCAGGAGGCTGGCTCTGCCCCTATACGGGTGCAAAAGCAAAACCTCCGGCAACTTGCACACTGCGTCGGGCCATCGGTTCTGTTTGGTTTTTTCTTTTAATGGCTTTGTTTTGTTCGGGTAATGGCGCCCAATTGGTCACGAGTTATCTCTTGGGAACGAGATCCTTATTCGTGGTCACGACTTAGTAAGAGTTAAGAGTTTATTTAAAAAAAAAAAAAAAAAAAAGAATAAATAAACTCTTGTTTCCGTGTCTCTGAAACATTAGGGACCGTCGCTAAAGTGCAACGAGAAAGAAAAGCGTAAAAAAGAGAGAGAGAGAGAGAAAAAAAAGAAAAGGCTTGCCAGCTGCCATGTCTTGCTGATGATGGGCTGGGAAATGTGAACAACTCTAATCATACTCACTCACCCAATCCTGTCCAGGATCCAGCACAGGGCGACACACAGAACCAGACAACCAGTCACACTCACATTCAAACCTACGGGCAATTTAGAGCCACCAATTAGCCTAATCCCCTCTGTGCATGGCTTTGGACTGTGGGAGGAAACCGGAGTACCCGGAGGAAACCCACATGGACACGGGGAGACCCATGCACACAGAAAGGCACCCAGGTCGACCCTGGGGAATCGAACCCAGGACATTCTTGCTGTGACGCGACAGTGCCAACCACCACCCCAGCGTGACGCTCCATTCCATGTAAACATTCTCTCCTGACCACACGGTAACCTAGCTGAATTTCTCAAGTGGAAAGAATCAGATCCAACCCACAACAAATTCCAGGAGCATCCACCACCTTACACTGCACAGTCCATCCATCCTTCCATCCACGGTCCTTTCTGTACCACTGGCGGCACACCCATGGATGTGTCAAGCGGTGGCATGTAGGTGCGTCAATGTCAACACTGCACAGGAACAGGAAAGAGCTTACATCATCACAGGAATTACTCCAGCAGTTGGTTTTATTTGACAAATAAAATCAATCATGACATTCAAAGTCACTGACCCGTACATCTTCTAAACCAGCGGTCACCAACCCTTTTCCTGGAGTCTCCATGGAAACTTCAGCTCCAACCATAAGCTTGCTTATCTGGTGGTCTGGTCGGCACGATTATGGGTGGAGCTGAAGTCTTCTGGGAGGTAGAGCTCCAGGACCCAGGTTGGTGACCACTGTTCAAAACAGACCACAAGAAACCTGTGTAATCGTAAAATTATTATGCAGTGCAAGATATTTTACGGGCAAGAGCTGACTTTGAGGAGTTGCTTTCGTTCATTTTGTCCAATAAATATAACGTTATATTATATTTTTAACACTTCTCCCCCCTGTGAATTCCCTAAATTGCTTTGAAATTTCACAATGTGAAAATACGAACGTTTGTGTTTTTAAAGAAGGTTTGCATCATTTGAAACACAACTGTTGAGTTAAAAAGCACAAGAAGTAAATCCTGTACAAGGAATAAATTTGTGTGTGTATACTAGTGGTGTAATGCAAAACCATTAACTGGATCTATTTAGTGGATTTGGGAGTGGTCTGTTCTTGCAGGTTCTTCCCCAAACTGTTGTCATGAAGTTGGAAGCACAAAACTGTATAAAATAACAGGCAATCATAAGTTTCTATTTATTTATTTATTTATTTAAATGCAATATATGGGTGATGTATACACCTTAGAAAGGTAAAAGAATAGGATAATTTACATATGTGTATGTTTGTTGGGACATTCTTGACACAGTCCCTCACAAGCTGTGGCAGATTTTTTTTTTTTTTTTTTACACAATACTGGCTGAATGAAACACTTCTTATATAACCCTGGCTATTATTAATCCTCTGCAGATAAGGGACAGGGACAGGCGTACAACAGCGTAATGCACTGTATAAGCATGACACATTGAATGCTTATTTTAACTTTACCTTTTTAATTCATGCCTACTTATAAGCTTTTAAAGGCATAGCTTAGTCAGTTATTCATCTAGAAATGCAATCATTAGGAACGATATCAAGAACCATTGGCTCCTGAATGTTTAAATGGTTACCTCTGAATCATACCAGTGTCCAGTGTTGTTCTACTTGTTTTCTTTAAGATGTTAAACCATGTTATGAGTATGCTCAATTAAAAATACAGACATTACTGTGCATTATAGAGTTATGACACTCCTAAGGTCAACCACGGTTTAACAGAATTAATTTGACACTCCTCTTGAACTGGCTGCAGACATGACATTAATTCAATTTTATGGACATGAACGATGCATACCCCTCTCTCGGTTTCACTTGATTTGCCTGCTTATGTAAATTCATGATTTTGTTAGTTTATTTGTCTCGTGACTGTTGCTTCACTATTACTGTGATGATTCTTATTAGCTCCAGGATTATCCCCGTTACCTTCTCTAACCTAGTTTCTGAGATCCGTGAATTTAGTTTTGGTTTTTGTGGGAATCTTTATCATTCAAGCACACCACCTGCATCCGTCACCACCTCATGAATCCTGACAATTATAAGGTAAAATGTTCCTATTTTCTTATATAAACCAATATCCAGACCACTGACAAGGGCTAAATATCACGGGTCATCAAATAATCTGTTCACCCCTATGGCCTAGTGTAATCCTGATACTATATCCACTAGTATCCACACTTCTCCTGCTGTGACTCCTCTAGCCTTCTCGACCTTCCCGATTCATCCCGAAGCTCTGTTCCAGCTGTGTGCCTACCGCTTCTTTGGCTTTCTGCATTATGACTCACCTCAAGTCAAGTGTAGCACAATACTGTAGCATAGTGTGAAGCACTACATAAAGACAGAAAGGCGAGAAAAGAAACACTATGTTTGTTGGAGTCTAAGGCATAGCTGAAGAGGAGCTAACCATAGATGTGAAGTTAAAACTAGTTCCAGCAAACGACAGTAAACTCAATAAAATTAAGCAACTGAAACAGTTGCCAAAAAAAGACAGTAAGCCTGGGGTAAAAGGTGTACCACAGAAGCATAATAACAGTCTCTGAGGGCTCATACAGTCCATCAGATGGGAATTTCATGGTGGGTACTGTGGGCAACAATGTGTTGATAGCCTTGACAGTGTCATGAGAGAAGCTGTTGCAGAACCTGTTGCTCTGGCGCTTTGTCAGATGGCAGGAGGGTTAAAAGCTCAGTAAAATAACTTTGTAATTGCAGGTCGACCAAAGTTAGATAGCTGTATTAATCACAATATCACTATCTAGCAAATTAAAACCACAACAAACTGCATAACTGACTATACAGCTGAAAATATTTTTAGCAGTTCATTCTAGAAGTCAGTAGATATTCTTCAAGGTCATCCAAGTATAAAAACGAAAGCCGTTTTATAAGCATTATGTGATGGCATGAAATGTACACTTAATGTAGTAGCTAATGTTAATGCTCAGTGTCTAGATAGCTAGTTAAGTTAAGTTAGCCATTTAGACAACCATGACTGAAAGGAGGCCTGCTTTTCATGGTCAGCCAAGAACACAAAAGGAAATTACAGGTTCAGTGCAGACAGAAAGAAATAAAAAGGTTTAAGCCATTTGTCATAAGAGGCAATTTCAGTATTTCTATATTATAATAGTTATCACTGTGGAATATTAAGCAGATGTTATAGGAGGTCCAGAATGAGTCTTGCATATCTGAGCAGTGGTTTGTCATCTGGAATTCCCAGAACATGGAACAGCGGCCAATGCTGGTGAATACAAGGTCTAGGGTTTTTGCTCCCTGTAGTACGGCAATCTCAACAAACCAGCAGAATTCATCATATAATGACGCTGATATTTTTATTGCTCCAAATATCTATCTACGGATTTATCTACCTGATGCCCCAGCCATCCTTGGCCAGGAGTCAAGGGGAAAAAAAAACTGGCTGTGCTCTTTGGGTGGAAGGCAGTCTCTCATCCCTGTCAAAAAGAATGGCACTAGCACAATAGTACATGCATGTGAGCTCGCATACGTGATAGAGGATAGATAGTGCTTTCCTCCAAGTGTATTGTCCTGCGATGCAGCACGAGCAGCAGATTGAAAAGATGTGGATGACTGTCTTCAAGCATCTCAGAGGAATCAAGTGTTCATTGGTGGGCGAGAATTGCGTCTTTATATTACTATGTAAAACTTACCTTGAGTCCAAGCCATGTATACTCTAGCTTTATACACTATATAGCCAAAAGTTTGTGGACACCTAACTATCACAACCATACAGTAGATATAAAAAGCCAACGCACCCCTATTAAAACAGCAAGCTTTTGAGTGGGGGAAAAAAAATGAAACCAAGATAAATCATGTCGGAACGTTTTCCATCCTCAGAGTGAAATTGCAAAGAATAAAAATGAAAATGAACAAAAAAACCAAACATACATTTTAGGGAAAAATTAAGTTACAAACAATAACCTGGTTGCATAAGGGTGGGCTCGCTAACTTAGACTGCTTTGTACCACAAACGGGAGCAACTGTACCCTCAACACATGGGATCAGGTCTCATAAAACCAATTCCAAAAAGGTATAATTATTCCATAATTCCAAAAGGTTTGTTAGGCCCAAAAACACACATCACCAAAGAAACCCTGTATCCATGGTGAAGCATGGTGGTGGCAGTATCATGCTTTACAGCTGCTTTTCTTCAGCCAGAACTGGGGCTTTTATCAAGATTGAGGAAATCAAGAACCGCTACAAATACCAGCCAAGTTTAGTGCAAACATTCGTGCATCTGCTAGTAAGCAGAAGATGAAAAGGAATTTCACCTTTCAGCATGACAATTACCCAAACTGAATGCAATTATTGAGAATGGTCTTTCTATGCTTAGGCATTAAGATTTCCCTTTACTGAAAGGGGCCCAAAACAGTGCAGAAAGCAAGATCGATGAAGACATAACTTGCCACAGAGCCCTGCCCTCCACACCACTGAACACCTTTGGGTGAACTGAACTGGACTGGAAAACCAACTACACCCCAGTGCCCATCTTCACCAACCCTCTGTTTGGCTGAGCAGGCAAATCCCCACCACCACATTCCAAAACCTAGTGGAAATCCTTCTTGGAAGACTGGAGGCTATTATTCCAGTAAAGAAGGTACTAAATCCAGAATGGGATGTTCAGCAAGTACATGGGTATGATGGCCAGGTGTCCACAAACTTTTGGCCATAGCATACAGCCCTCCTGGCCTTATAGAAAATTGACATTTTTTCATAACACGTTGAAAATAATACATCATAAAAAAAGATATAAACTTGGCTTTTATTGAAAACATTTTTTTATGGAATAATGAAAGGTATTTCTTGTGCTCCACTAAGATTAGACGATTCACCTCAATTCCCTGTGGGAGGAGGGGGAAGTTAATTATATCTCACCAGTGCAAACAGGTTGGCTGCCTGACAAGAGTGTGTTTCTCAGTCCAAAATATGCCCAAGAAAACGATCATGGATATATCTTGTACTGTAATCTGCCTGCTGTTTAGGACCTGTTCTAGCAACGTGTCAGTAGATTTTTTTTCTAAAATAAGCAGCTTAATATTTCAATGAAAAAAAAAATCCTATGTCATACAACAAGTGTCCTCAGGAAGAACATAAAACAGTACAAAAAATTTATGAGTTATGACAATAAAAAAAAAAAAATTGGGACTGTTTGCATGTCCTATGAACTTGGCAGTTCAGTGCACAGAACCAAGATTAGAAGACTTTCAGTGGGTCGAGTGACAGTAAGCCCCAATACTCAAATGTTACCAAAACTGTAACCAAATTCAAAAGAATGCCATGCTCAAAACTGACCAAAGCTATCACCAAGTGCTGCAACTGTATGTTTTTACTAAAGACCATAAAACATGGGACACCTCTCCTTCTACAAGCCAATAGTGTAAGACCGTCCCGCAGGGTTGTGAATGGCTGAGCAGACGGGCTCAGTGACAGCCCACTCGTACCACACCTTCTTCCCGTTGTTACATCTCCAGAACTTTACGCTCACATCACCGCCACCAGACAGGGGAATGGGTTGCTACAGGGAGGGGGACAGAGAAATCAATCAATCAACTGCATCCATCTACATGGGTAACTAATTAAAACAAGTGCTTACTTTGAGAGGAAAGAGGATTGGGAACCAAGAGAACATTCCTGGTGAGTGGGTCTCTGGTCTTATACCTAAAATGGAAAACAAGGTTTTCGATCTTGCATGCCATAGCAACGATCAATACGGCTGTCCTATGAAAGGCTGGTTTAGACTTGCTGTTAACTAGATTTGATTCAACAAAACAATATCTTGCAAAATTGAAATGAAAACTGTACGACAGGAAGAGGCGGCGGATGCAGTCGAAATCATCGTGCCCACACGTAGCATAGCAGCTGCATGGGCAGATGTATATATGGTAAAAATTAAGCATATATGCACCCAAAAAGTGATACTTACTAAGCATGACATCTTTGTACAATGTGGTCTCAAAATATCCAGCAAAACCATGAAGCACAGAGTTACAGGACACCGTGAAACGCAAACACTGATATCTGTTGTTGTTCATATCTGAGAGAAAGGAAGCATCTGTTAGAGGATTACTACAAGGCTAAGCAATTATCTGCAGAAGATAAGCCATTCTGTTTTGTATAAAGGCTGAGCATGTGTACCTACACAGCTGGGACTCTTACCTGTAGTTGGGTGGACAAAGGTGAAGCACGGTTTGGGGTCAGCAAGCTGGTGGAAGTTGTGGAGCCTCACTACGTATGGGGTCTCAAAATGGCACTCTGGGTCCTTGTCCCGCTCCCGACAGCTTCGCACTTCATTATACAGCTTCGACGAGGACAGGGGTGCCAGAAACGAGGTGTAGGAGCAGGGAATACTCACTCCATTTTCTGTACAACAAACAAACAAAATATATAGCACCTAGACTACTGACACACACACTGTATAATTTGGCAGCAATTTCTTCCCATCAGATCCTAATTTTTATTTTGAAAGTCAGCACCGAGTTCGTGCACTGGGACGAACTGTGAAACGGTTACAACACACCTTTGAGAAAGTGCTGTGCGCCATCAAGACACTCGGGTGAGAGCTCATTATCACCAAAAGATCCTAAAAGCTCACTGACAATTATGTCAGCTTTCTCTGGAGCTGTCCACTCCCGCATGTCACATGATATGACCGTCACCTGATCTCCCCATTCTTCAAACTTCCAGTTCTCCAGCCTGCAGACAAAAGTCAATAAATAAATAAATAAATAAATAAAAACTACTTAAAATACTTTTAGCAAAAATAAATGGATAAACAAACAGTCAAATAAATAAATAAATAAAAAGCAATGAGGTTTTAAATAAAGCTGTCAACATATTCCTGCTTATAAAACAATCTGTGAAGTGTACATACGTGACAACCGCATTGGGGTTCTTTTCAACAGCATACACACGCAGCTTTCTGTCCGCCTGCTTTGCGGCACGTAATGAGGCATTCACCAGAGGGCCACGTCCAGCTCCCAGCACCATCAGTACCCTTGGCAAGCCAGAGTAATTCCACAAAATCACAAAAATGAACTGTTAGCGAACTGTTCATTATGCATGCGTGATTAAATAAAATAGTTCATCATCCTCCCGATTCAAACTCATCTAAGAAAAATCACCGCAAAGGCCTTTCTTACATTTTTATTTGTTCTAGCCTACATGAAGCAAAATGCAATTTTTTTTTTTTTTGGTTTAAAATAACCTGAAATATTTTTTTCCCCAAATGAGGTCCATTATTGAAAATTTTTCCTTTGAAGACTGAATCTGAATAGAACAGCTCACTCCTTAAGAGAAGCAGAATTCAGAAAATCGCCTGGTTAGTGGTCTGTCGTACATGGATCTGATAGAAATGCCCATAGAGTGAATTTTGTGGTTTTACCCATTACGTACATCTACAAATGAAACTTTTTTTTTTTTACTACTATATAGTAACGTGGTGGAGTTGGGATCCTCAACGTCCAGGAAACCTCTTATGCACCCTTCTCATACTGTATGCATTGTTCGAGATTTAACTGATTCATATCAGTGCTTTCCATGCACAAACAGATGGGCTGGTTAAGCAGTTTAATCAAACAGTTTGTGATTTCATTCATGATGATGCTTAGAATTGGGATAAGTGGCTTGGAACCCTGTTAACTGGAAGAAATTCTGTATGATCTGGACATGAGGCCAAAACAACTTAAGTCACATAACACAGAAGATTTGCATTAGACCCAAGGATGACGGTACAGACAGTATGATAGGGTATTCGGGCTATGGGAAAATCACACTCGGAGATAAAGTTCTCATTTTGCTACTCACGTTGAGCTCTAAATTACACGTGAAGTGACAAGGGTTCTTTGAGGTTACATAGCAGGTTGGAGTAATCGCCTATGAGATCAGGAAAACAGCTAAAGGGGATGCACTTCAAATATACATCATCACTATCCTGAAACTATGAACAGAGGAGATTCATGTGGCTCTGGCAACAGCAGTACCCAAAAGGGAGGAACTGGAACTGGAAGTAAATCTAAAAGGTGCCCCCAATACACCCCAGTCCTGAGACCACCCGTCACTGTACCAGAGGGTACTGGTTGCCAGGCTGCAAGGGGAATTCTCAGACTTGTTTTGAGTCTACCTGATCGCATGGACCTCAAAGAACACCTCATCAAGACCCCTCCGGGTGTGGTGACACACAGGCACCTTTACTGGTTACCAGTACTAAGGCCGACAGGTTGGTATGTTTTTGTGCAGACCCTAGAAACATTTGACGCATACCCAATGCCACATAGCTGTACAATCAGTTGGGTGCTGCTTGATTTTATTTGACATTTAATTTAACCAAGAGGCATCGGCAGATTCCACCGACTCCAATATGCTAAGAAAAAAAACCCTGCCTTTTCTAACCCTGTTTGGGTTACATCAATTTCTCACTCTTCCATCTGGTTTGTCTGGAGGCCCAGAGATGTTGCAACATCTCATGGACAGACTACTCCACCTACATGATGCACATGTCGTTTTATAGTATAATAATCATTTATAGTAATGACAGGGAGTGGCATTTATATCATCTAAGCATTGTCCTGAGATTCTTGAGATGGGTGGGTCGCTCGGCAAACCTAAAGAAGTTTACAAATGGATAGGTAGAAGAAAGGTATATGCATGTCTGCTTGGACAATGGGCAGCGATTACATCCTGCCTGAGACCCAAGACCAAAAAAGAGGGTAAGGCTGTTCCTAGAGCTGAGATTGACTGACCCCTACTGACTGACCTTCACTGAAAAGGAAGTACCAGATCCAATTCAGTGGACAGAGCCGTGTGAGTGGGCTTTTTGCCAGGTAAAAGTCTTTGCGTGTGAGCCTGCTGTTGCATTTTTCTGACTTTTCTCTCCCTTATGTTCTGCGAACTGATGAGTCAGACAAAGGGTTAGGACAGTTTTGTCTGAGGTCATTGGGGGGGTGGGGGGTGCCCCGTGCTGTACATCAGTCAGAAGCTCTCAGTAAGAGACAGTAAGCATGTCACAACAGAAATGGAGTGTCTGACTATCAACGTGGTAGTCTTTCCTCTCTAGATCTACCTACTGGGGCACCCCTTTAATCTCTGTTTCGAGCATACTTTACAGATCATTCATTGGTATCTGGCACTTCAGACATTCAAGTTCAATATGGGCCACAGACCAGGTGCATAGAGGGTAGTGGCTAATTACCTCTCCTGCCAAGGTATTTGGGATGTGGGGGCATGTGGGGACATGGTCGAGTATCAGTTGCGGATGGAGAGGGGGCAGGTTGAACCAGCAGGTAATGTGTAATGATTCTCACTTTTGTTTTATTACCCAAGTCTACTTGTGTGTGTTACTTTGTGCTTTCAGTAACTTCTGTAACCTGACAGAGAAACTGGTAAAGCTGGAGTGCAACACACACACACACATAGAGCATGAACACTGAACTTGAATAGTGTGAAATCCACAAGCTAGTGATGGCCCCTTTTCAGTTGGTTCTTTCTCCACACACACACACAAAGTTCTACAAACGATACTTCCAAACACTCTTTTAACACACTAGCATATTAGCCATGCCTCCTTGACTCTCACACACCAGTGAATGCCTATGAAACCCAGAGCACTAATCTAACTAGCCATGTGTCATTTTGTTACCTTCTAAAGCAGAGCATTTGTTTCAACTGACAAAGGACACCAAAGGCTCACATTCAGGGTAGGCTTCTTTTTTACTCTACAGAAAATGTACAGTCTTGCGTCAGATTTGAACATTATGTATCGTTATGCTCCTAAGAAATATCTGGTGGGGGGAAAAAAACAAAAAAAACCCCCAAAAAACAAAACTGTACTCACTGTATATTGGTTTCTTTTTGCTCTTCGGGAACTCTGTCTAGCAGACATTTATAGACTGCCTGGGGAAGGGGAAAAATTAACCCCATTAGTGCTACATGTTAGTGCTAGAAGTACAGTGGAACCTTGGTTTGCGAGCATAATTCGTTCCAGAGACGTGCTTGTAATCCAAATCACTCGTATATCAATGCGGGTTTCCCCATAAGAAATAACGGAAACTTAGATCATTCGTTCCACAACCCACAAATATTTATATAAAAATGACAAACTATAATACAAAATATAAAGTAAAAATACATAAAACGGTCATGAATTTGCCCGCACAGAGTGCGTGAGCAGCACACCTGTTCTGAGCACTCCCAATACCTGTGCATGTCAGAGAACTCGCGCGCTAAAGACTACTTCCTGGTTTTCCTCCTCAACGCCATGGCGCGTCACATGGGTGGGGACAGGTGTACCAGATTGGGACTGATTGCGGCAGCTATAAAAAGACTCACGCATGAGATGCCATTTTCCGAGCTCTTGCCAAGCCTTATTATTCCCATGTTTGTTTTCTCCGGTTCTGTCTAAGTTTCTGTTTCTTGTTATTCAACCCCACCACACCTGACAAAAACAAAATAACCTGCACTTTACCTTTAAAAAGACTCGTGGCTGGTGTGAGGGAGAGGGGAGAGGACTTTCACTACAACTCACAGAATCACTGCAGTCTGTCGCTCACTGGGATCCTTTTCATTTCGTGCGACTTTAACAAGGAAACTATCCAACGATCGCTGCTTTTGCCTCCTTTTGAGGATTTGGCGGAAATGTAACATTGCATGGTCATTAAACAGACTTACCGCTCGCACTGCTACAGCCTTATTCGGGTGGTGCGTTTCTACAAGGTTTCGCACTCTTTCCCACATTTTACACATCACCCTGATCTCATTTGAAATCAGTCTTTTTGTATGCTAGTGAGGCTCGGCAGACGAAGTGTATGCTTACCACTCGTCTTGCAAGACATCGCTCGTTAACCAAGTCAAAATTTATTAGAATTGCAAAACACTCGCAATCCAAGGTTCCACTGTATGTAAATACAACATAGAAATGAAACAGCAGAACCACTGTGTTCTCTGCTCACCTGCTGGTACTGTGAATACTTAATGGGATCTTTTTCAAAGACCTCATACGTCTGTGACTCCAAATTGTCCATCAGAGGCTAAAAAGAACACATTTGTAAGATATCAACGTGACACTTAGTAGGCTCTGAAAACCTGTTTGACAATGTACATGTACACACCTGTAATGGCGACTGAAGGTAGTCCTCGTAACCCTTGGCAAACAACTCATAAGCATTGGGTGCTGGCCTGTTCTGGTTGAGGTATTCTAGGTATTGCAGATAGGTACGGAAGTCCTTCTCGCTATGGCGACTTGTCCCAGTAAATATAAACTGAGACTCAAGCTGGAGTGGACAACAAGAAAGGAACGTTTACACAGCAACTTAAAAAAAACAAAAACATCAAAGAACAATAGGCAACACCAATTACCTTGAAGAGACGGAATATAATCCGCTGATGGGCTTTTGAGAGCACCGGAAAGCCTTTCTTATTGGTCAGAAATATGCTGGTGGGAAGAATGGCAGCTTTGATTGGCTCCCCAAGCCACTTGTCAATGACCGTGTCAGAGGGAATGTCAGCACCAATCTCAATGGCTTTGGATAGATGCAAATGACAGAATTAGGGTGTAATGTTAAGACGCACAACACCGTTGGAGTTTTAAACCTTAAAATATGACACTCACCAAGGCAAATCCTTTTGTTGTAGTCACAAAGTGTTCTGAATGAATGCCACCTAAGAGAATCACAGGAAAGATTCGAGTCGAAAACGTTTTACACAAGGAAGATACTGGTCATTGTACTGGTCTTGTCTAATGATAGTCCTATTTCAAAACATTTACGTCACCACATAATATACAAGGGAGAATCAAAGAAGTAAATGCAAAATACATTTAATACCTTTAATCAACATGACTGTGAGAAACAGACCACATCATATTTCAACATAGTTTCTATGGAAGATGACATTTGTTTTATCATTCAGCTAGCTTCTGTATTCCCGCAAAGGAGGAGAAGTTTTCCAGCTGCGACCAAAGCCAGGTGAGCATTGCTTCCTTTCCTTAATCATCAGAGGTGAATCTGTGACCGTGCAGTGCCTACTTCAGGGGACTAAAGATCGGGCGGTAAGAGGATGTGGAAACCATTGCACTGTCTCTACTGTCGCTGCTGTTGTATGAAGATATGCTTTGCCACAGTGCAGCAAGACTGTTTTGGACAGCATTCCTCTTCTTTTGCTGGGAACTGCAGATTAAAGTTCATTTCACAGCAATATACAGTAATTTGCACTGTTCAATGTTTGCCCATGCGCTTGGAAATGCCCCAGAATAGGAACCTTCATGTCCCAAGAGAACATTGACATGATATTCTTGGGGTAGGACTGACGTTTGAATTTCTTCTTCTTCACTGTAGAAGCCAGATGTCTCCATTCCATGCTTTGTCTTTTGCTCTCTGGGTTACTGTGCAATTTAAAAACTGCTATTACTTTTTGATTCTCCCTCATATAAATGCTAGAACTGCAAACCGATCAGTAAAATTTCAACTTGAAAATCAATCACTGAATACTGCTGAGCTGTTTATCCCTATTCAGAATGCTACTATATGATATTTTCTCACCATCCCCAGGTTCTCTCTTCACTGGTAGGATCATCCATAGGTTTACTTGGCTCGTTTTCAATGAGGTCTTCACGAGTGTCCTCGGGTGCCAACAGAGGAACTCGAATCCAAAACTGAAATGCAATGAAAAACAAGCATCGTGGATACAAGTGGCACAAATGGGTATCTACCGTAATTTCCGGACTATAAGCCGCTACTTTTTTCCCACGCTTTGAACCCTGCGGTTTATACACCAATGCAGCTTATCTATAG
>JAQMCW010000001.1:19393358-19409743 GCA_030068335.1 Chrysichthys cranchii
GGGTACTTTGATATTTTGACCTGGGAACCAGCGCGGGCTTCTCTTTGATGTTCGACTAATCGTTCCTGTATCTCTCTGGCTGTCCATTGCTCTGTAGGTTTGTACTTGAACACAGGCGCGAGCGTTGCGTCAGGACAGTGTTTCACAAACATCATCGTCACCTCTTTGTTTGGATCCTCGACACTTCTGTTCTGTCGTTTCAAACAGTCGTCTGCCACGTCAACAGCTTTGTTCAAGCGAATCCAGTACTCCATCGCGCTCTCGCCCATC
This sequence comes from Chrysichthys cranchii, assembly GCA_030068335.1. Lineage (NCBI taxonomy): Eukaryota > Metazoa > Chordata > Actinopteri > Siluriformes > Claroteidae > Chrysichthys > Chrysichthys cranchii. The sequence goes on from JAQMCW010000001.1 coordinate 19,393,629, forward strand.
AATGGCAGGGTGTTATAAAAATCCGCCAGTGGCATCGATGAATAGGTCAGCTCACTGAAATGCTGTTTGAGTATATCGGCAATGGCCCTTGGGTTTTCTCTGGGTCTTAGTGAGGGATTACTTCGCAGTGTGACTTTGACTATATCCCTTGCCTTCCCTAGGAGTTTCGACGTGATTTCTTGGGCGCGCTCCTCAATCGGGATTCTCTTCTTTTCCATATACCTCTCCATAAGCTCCTCCCATTCATGGACAGAATAACTATCTGAGCCATCCCCTCTAAAATATGGCGGTTCTTTAATGTCTGTCTCCACGATCAACTTCACCCCGTGGGCGTTTAATTGGGCCGGATCTTGACCAATATTGTCGCTCTGTTCCTGAGGGCCACTACCCGGGTTTGACACCCCCGGTTGCAACTGACTGAACTAGCTGGTTGGGGACTGAGTGAAGGATGGGCACTTATTCTTGTGGAGCTAAAAACAGGTGAACACATTTCTACCCTTTTTACCGGTGTTTGATAGTCCCGTTCTATGGACAACCCTCTCCCAGCCCCTAAACGATTATTAATGACGGGCTTTGTAATGACATTTTCATTCAACTTACTTTCCATCTTAAAAAAAACATACACACAATGAGAACTAACTTAACATCAACAAATTACACAATTTACTATTTCTGTCTCTATGTTGATCGTGCTTCTTCTTCCTTTCACCTGACAGCCCCCGTCGGTGATCACTCTGACGATGACTCTTGACGATCCGGGTCACGGCACCAATGTGACCGATGTGGTTGTACTCTGCATGGAAATGACCCACACGACCAAAGTAGTTGCCAGCAGACGGGACGTTTAATCTGGATGTACACAAAAGGAAAATTCTCAGCACAATATACTGTCAGCACGTGCCCGACGCCCCCTCTCTGTAGCATGTCCTCCCACTGACTGAAGAGAGACCCGCAAATTCCCCGCACGTGGCATCTCAACATGGCGCCGTTGTCATAATAAAAGTCCCCTGGCCGCCATTTTACACACCACAAAAGCCGCCCCATTAAACTCAACTAAATTCGTTATTTTGGTGGAATATACTAACATAAAACGAGTGGTTTACCACGTCCGTTACATATGCAGATGTGAGACTGGTTCATGATGCATAATTTCATGTTCCCTTTGGTCTAGAACACAGGAACGTCTTGTGTAGTCACCATCCTCGTGCACACATACCGGTCCAAATTTCTTCCCTTCAGGCTATGTTTAGCCCCACAGGCATTTTCAAGATGCACACAGGCTACATTGTTATCTCTGATGGCCAGAGGTGGCAGGATTCTCCTGTGGACAATTGGCTCCTGTGTGCCTCCCCCAGACGAAAAATCTGGTCACATTTCAAAGCTCATTTTCAAGGTGAACTGATGCTAAAGAACTGATCATCTCCCTGTGAACCTGTACAGAATGCCAATCTGAAATGTGTATTATTGAAGACACCATTTTTGCTGGAGATCATCCCAGCCAAAAGTGGGGGGAACAGAACTTGGCAAGAAGTGTGCCTTGTATGTATTGATGGCCAGATTCCAGATTGACCTTATGGTTGAAGGTCTCTGCATTATTGCTGACAATATACCTTGTTCATAGAACCATGGGTACATCAGAAACTAGTGTTTTACCTTCAAGTCCCAAGCCAACCCAAGTCAGAGCCAACATCTGAAGGATTGTAAAAAAATCTATTTAATAGTTTCCTTTCTGTATTACAGAAGTAATAGGTGTGCTATATATTCTTTCGAAACTTTCCACTGTAATTTTTGCAGAATATTTTCCATGTATAACGCTAAAAGTTAGTTTTTTTGTAATACAGTAGAGATTAAGTACCTGCCAATATTTCCCTTTCTATGGAAGGAACACTCTAGTCCAGATGCAAAGTAGAAGTGGCAAAGAAGCCAAAGTGCTGGTGTCTGACAACAAATATTAGTACATGTGGATACTATCCTCTGGGCATATGTTATTTATAGCAGTAATCAATAATGTCTTCTGACAGAAAGTTTCCCATATTGTTGGTGCTCTTGGTAATGTAAAGGCAAGCAGTAGCTGTACTGCAGTAAATGGTTAAAATAGCATTGCTGTGTGTTTGAAATCCACTCTTTCATGACTGAAAGGTTCGTTTGCAAACGTCTACACAGACATACATCTGCAAGTTGTGAGTTATAGGTGCAGGGATTGGAGAGCCGTTCCATACCAACTGGGCATGTGGCGTCAAGCATTGTGTGTAGTGTCACATTTTGCATTTCACTTCACACTGGAAAAGTCAGAGATGTGTCGATGAACCTTCAATTCCATCTCATGCTTAATGCTGCTTGTTTTATACTCTTCATTTTTCATTTCCATTTGCACTCCCTATGTAGGTATAAATGGCTTCTTCGAAGCTCATGACAACACAACGATTTATAGCTATAGATAATTATACACGAGTGAAAATATACTTATGGATATAGTATTTCGTTTTGCTGATCAATTCCCCTAAATCCTGCATAGTGGACCTTTCCACATGCAACATTTAATCTTGTTCTCAAAGCCAGAAATGTCAATTCACATACTCATAACTGATAATTGAATGCTGGATTTGCCAAAATGGATAAAAAACTGAAATGCACTGTTGTTCTTTCTGCTGCCAGTGGCTTATACAATAATGCAACTGAATCGCACCCTGTGTGAAAGGACTGAGGGCTTGAAGTGATGCATCCGGTGTGAATTCAGAATTACACAGAATGCGTCAACCATGCCGCTGCTTGTGCGCCAAGTGTAATTTTTGCTTGAGTTCTATTTCTGCCATGGGTTTTAGATAGAATCACTACAAAATCCAATATTCGTGCTATATATGTTCTGTAGTGTATGTCCAAACAGAACATGAGCCATAGCTCAATCTATGGCTAACCCCCATTGTACTATACCCAAAGGATCTTCTTTTGTGCTTAAACAAACAAAATATCGAGTCTGACCTGCTAACCTTCATCACTCTAGCTGTCTGCAGCCTCATGCCTCATTTTAGAGCACGGTTTGATGAAAAATCAGGTCACTGTTCTTGCTTTGGAGAAGATGAGGTGTTTGGCTCTAGCTTCAGTAAGGTTGTTAAGACCGCTGCAGGAGACCAATTTTTCATACACAGACATATCCACACACACTCTTCTGAATGAGTCAAAACAAGCCAGGCCCATATCAAATGCTTCTATACACCCACATACATGCGCATGCATGACAACCTGGGAAAGTGTTTGTGTTGTTGTCTGGCATGGTAAAGAAACAGAACTGAGGACAGGACTTCAAACTTCAAACAAAATGTCACTTAGAGATGGAGGAGGAAAGTTGGGAGTGGTTAGAACTCTTCTGCATGGATGCTGTCGGCCACAGGTAGACACGCTGAGGTGGGATGCTCTTAGTCGTGGAAGAGGAGGGGGTTTAAAAGGAAATGAAAGGTGAATGGCAGTTGTTTTTGTTTGCTTGTCTGTAAAATGTTTATGGTCAGTGGGCCGCTGAAAAACCCAAAAGGATAACTATAGATATGTCATACAGCAAGCTCCTCAAAGCAGTGGCACTGTTAAACTATCTATTATAGCTTGGGACACTGAGTGGTGTTATTTTGTTGGAGAAGATATTCGAACACTTCCACCCAGTTCATGGGCTAAAGGATGAGGTGGGGAAGAAATGGGAGTCATTCACTTTTGCTTCTTCTACTTGAGTCCACTGATGACTGCAAGACACAAACACACACACAGTACATCATTCACACAAATTACCATAATGACGCCTCAGCATTAACACTGTAGATGGTGGTTCTCATAGTGGGGTCCGTGAAGCATAGCCAGGAGGTCTGTGATTGGTTTTGTGAGTGTGTGCGTGTGTGTTGGAAATCACAATCCCCCATTATCAAAGTTATTACATTTATTATAGTGTTCTCATCCTTATTAGCCTATTTGATTGTTCTGCTTTAATTGAATGGGTTTATTCCAATCCTCAATAACTTAAAAACAAATAGACTTATAAATAATGTCAACTTGAACCTAATATGTTTGTCATTGGAAGGTTGGAAAGCTGGAATGGAAAAAGCTCTAGGGCTCCAATAAATAGTCAGAATTATTATTGTCCATATTTAAATAATGAGCCTAATTTAAGTGGTTGGATTACGTCCCTGGCAATGATTCTGGGTGAAATTTGTTTTACAGTTCAAAGGGTCGCTGACTGTGAAAAGTTTGCGATGAAATCACAATACACACACACACACACACACACACACACACACACACACACACACACATTCGTTACACATGCACGTTTGTCTAAGTATCCTCATGAGACCCTCTCACTGACATACACTCACCAAAGCTGCACAGTTGAAGACTGAAAAACATTGTCTTGTCTTTTTCCAATCTTCAACTCTCCAGTGTTAGTGAATGTGTGCATGCTGTAGCCTCAGATTCCTGTTCTTGGTACCTTGAAAGGAATGAAACCTGACGCGTTCTTCTGTTGTTGTAGCGCATCCGCCTCAAGGTTCGGCATGTTGCACATGCCGAAAGATTCTATTCCACTCTTGTCCGTGATCATCCTTGGAGATCAGAACTTTCTGAAATACCCAAAACCTGCGTAAGACATGGTTAAAGCATGGCTAAAGTCATTGAGATTGCATCATGCCTAAATGTTATGCTTGATATGAATCGAAGCTCTTGCATGATTTTTTTATTTTCCATTGCACTGCTACTGTAACATGATTGACTGCCTGGATATATACATGAATGACAAGGGTGTCCGGGTGTTCCTTATAAAGTAGTTATTAATTCCATGCTCTACCTAACCCTAACTCAAACCCTTACCCAAAGTCTAACTTCACTAACCAACTGGGAACCACTTGAGCTTTCCTCATCGCAAATGTCCCTTGACCTCGTAGGGACATGTGATCCTTAAACCAAGGTCTAAATATCCGTCCCTTCTTTTCTTGCCCTGTGGTCTCATTGCGGCTGTGTGGTGGTGTGGTGGTGCAGCAGGTAGTGCTCCTGTCTCACAGTGTCCACGCTTTCAGGATTTCTCGCTTGATCCAGGGTTCCAGTGCATGTTCTCCACGTGAGGTTCCTCCAGCCTCACACATGCATCCCGACCACCACGTGCACTAACTCCACATGGATGACTGCACACTAGGTCTATACAGTATAACGCATCTTAGATTTCAGTTTCTCGCCTTGTGCTGCTTTGGTGCCCGAACATTTCTAACTGATGAGCCAATTTCAAACACAATGTTGACAGTAATAATAATCGCAGCCTATATAAGATTCTAGCTGCCTAACAGTAATGGCAGTGATATTATATGGCATTTATTCAAGAGATAGTTATCATGATCATTATGATAAGCCTGTAGGGAGACTGAACTACTGCCAGTGACGAGACGGACTGAGAGAGAGGGAGAGGGAGAGAGAGAGGGAGGGAGTACGTGATGAGGGATTTTAAGACGGTCGCTGTATTATTTGGAAGAGAGGGGGAGATGGAGAGAGAGAGAGAGGGAGGGAGAGAGATGCGATAAGAGCGTTTGGTCCTGTTCATATCCTACTCCGTCCTGTCACTGAGCACCGGCTGAGACTCGCATCGCAGGAGAGAAACTCCACAAAGGTAATAACAACAACAACAATAACAATAATAATATATATATGTATATATGCACGTCTTTATGTTTGATTCCCGACACACAGCGTGTTACTGCGAGTGGGCGCACGTGAGACTGATGCATGCATGCATATTCCCTTGTGCATGATCGTCCTGTGCTGATTTTTTCTTTCTTGTTTTGCTTTTTCTTCTTCTTGCACGCGCCCGGTTATGCGTGCGAGAGGAACAACGACCTCATTTCCTCCTCCTCCGGATTGCACACACAAATAAATACATGCAAATGCATATGCACGTGTGTGTGTGTGTGTGTGTGTGTGTGTGTCCCCGCACGCTAGAAGGTCTAAGTGGGTTTTTGTGATCTGTGCCCCCCCCCCTTCCTTCCTTAAACACTTGTCCAAAGAAGGGAAGATGATATTCGTGGACACAGAAAGGGGCGAACAAGTGAAATAAGTGAAAGTCCTCGCAAGGCGCGCGCGAGTCAAGCAAAACATTGGAGCTAGCGGCGCGTGCAGGGTGCACAGCGCGCGGACCGGACCGGATGCACCACACGCGCCTAGACGGATATCGCATCCTATTAGGGCTGCTGATCAAATGTTTTGGGATGAGAGCAGGCGCTTGAGCGCGCGCTGACGCCTTGATGAATGAGCACGTGTCCATCCAAACGCGTCCGTCCTTCTTGGGTGCTGCTGGGTGCTTTTTTTTTTTTTTTTGGACTTGTTTCTTCCCCCTGTGTGTGTGTGTGTGTGTGTGTGTGTGTCTTGTTAATACCATATCGATTGTGTAAATCAATAAAGGTCAGCCACTTGTCGCCCTTGGCTTTTTATAAACCGGTTGCCCGTTGTGGTTAGACTCCAGGGTCATGTTAAGTGTTCAAGAGACAGACGCACGCGCCGAATCTCTGGAAAATAAACAGCACGGATGCACAGGTTCAAATAAGGGAGTAATCATGCCTGTGGCATCATATGTTGGAATATGTACTGGGGTTTGGGTGCTTTTATTTTGTTTGGTTTTTTTGGTGCATGTATATATGTATATATGCATGCCACAGAGGACATAACGTGTGCCCACCCCATACCACACATTCATAAAGGCAGTCTTAAGTGAGCTTGATCTGTATGTGTGTGTGTGTGTGTGTGTCCATGTGCATAGAAGATCAAAGTCAGACCTTTCAGTCCCTGGTTTTCATCCATCCATCCATGCATCCATCCATCCAGCTTAAGCGAACAGTGTTTAGATCTAATGAGATAGGCTAGGCAGGTTCGATCACTCTAGCTTTGATTTAAAACATAACCATTGACCTTGCAAAGCTGCCCTGCCCCCGCCCCCAAGCCTGTAGTAGCTATGAGCTTGTGATTGTTAACACCCATGAGTGCTTGTATTGGATTTACTCCTGTTAACGTTGAAATAGATATGACACACTGATTCAGTAACTTACGCCGACTATGGAATTGTTCTGTGGAGCAACCGGATGGCGAGGGTCCGCTGACTGTGAAAGATTCACGTCCTTATAGTTATGGACAGTGTTTGGTGTAAATTTCCGTCGTGGGCCAGGGAAGACATTGGAAAAAAGTGAGGAAGCATAAATAAAGAGAGAGACAGAGAGAGAGAGAGCTTGTGTTAGCGGAAACATCTCAAGAGGTCTTTTAATACAGGTGTCCTCACACAACAACATGTGTATGAACAAGCGCATGAATGTTAAGGACAGATAAAGTGTTCACAGCCAGGCTTTTAAGAACACATTGTAATAAAAGAGATTTCAAGGTTTATTCGGAAAGAATTCCCAGTGTATCATGATCATTAATATGCTTCAGGGTGAGGGTTCTCTGGAGACCTCCAGGAGTCGGATGTGTAGTTTCTATCTGGTATGGCTTGCAATCCAAATCTCCATACCTTGGTGGGGTAAAAACCTAGATGTGTTCAGTTGTTGAATAGTTCCACAATTGAAAAAAAAAACTCTACGGCGCCGATAGATCAACAAAATATCAGTTTGTATTTGAAAATCACTAGGAGCACCATGGGGTAAGACTGTAAAATAGGCACCCGGGTACAGAATGTAGCTTATTAGATTCTAGTTTTAATAACTGAGATGTTTTGCTTAGCTTATTTCGAATTAGAACAACCAAAAGTACTGTAAAGAAGCATTCTTTATAGCGTTGTGATCGAGACAAAGCTTTAATAGGGACTATAACTTCTTAACTAAAAAGGTATTAAGCATAAGAGTTAAGATAATTACGTGCCAAAGCACGCGGCTCATGTCTGAGATGCATGCTGTCCAATGGTGTTCGTGTTAAGTTAGGCGATTCAAGCCTTTATTTAAAAAAAAAATGTTTTGGATTCAAAGCATGTTGTGGGTGGGAGGCAAAGTGTGAGAGCCAAGCGTGGGTGAGCTGTGTTGTGGGAAGGTGTGTAGCTTGGCTCTGAAGGCGAGGGGGTGGGGGTTTCTGGAAGCACTTTGCTTTATGAACAGCTGAACTTTAGGCAGGTTGGAAATTGTAGTGATGTGGCGGAGATTGCAGTAGGTGTCTGGGCGCATGCTACGTTGTATAGATGAACATGACATCATTATCCCACACAGAACGTCAGAGCGGTATGTGGGTGACCGCGGAAGATGGTTTGGGTGCGTTTCTTTTTTTAAACCCATTATGCGTGTGGTCATCGTGTACTTTAGAGATCCTGTTAGAAATCCCACATTCGACCATTTATACAAAGATAATTGTCTTATTCTATTGTCAGTTCCATCCTCCAGGACTCTTTGTTTCAAATGTGCCTCTGCTGTTTAGGTTCCTGTACTTTGGAGATTTAAATGGGTATTACACGCTGAATTACTGCATGACAATGATGGAATAATAGCTGCAGAGCTGTTCTGGAAAGATGGTCGTTTGTGAAGGCTTGGGGAATGGAAGATGCTGCCTGTTGCAGACAGATTTACACACTCCCCCGCCGACATCCCGAAACTCTGCTTCTTCAGGCGCTTAAATTGCCACCGTGCAGAATGACATGCCATGCTGCATTTGAGATCTGAAAATGCCATTTTCAGCTGCCTTGCCGGCCACGCGCATCAAGAGATGCTGCAACTCCATCCTGTTTATGTGCTGTCACGTTTGTCCTGTGCTGCAGTCCAAAAAACGTTCCAGGGCTAAGAGTTGGAAATCTTCTCTGAGATTGGATGGGGGTGGAATGGTGTTCTTTCACTTCTTGCCGAGGTACACCCAATGGTAGGCCTACAGGGAGACGTAATATACCATGGTGCTGTCAGCTGTAATTCACATGATTTGTGCTCTGGAAGTAACGTCTACGAAAGGAGTCTCCAGCGTTCCCAAAGCCTAATTTGTCTTGCTGATGTTCCGCAACCTTAGATATAAGATTAACTGCATTCAAAAGTATGGCACATTGTTCAAATTGCAATTGTTGGCAAATCACCGTGGTATAAGAAGAATAAATACTTCTATAATCCACCTCAAGGTGGCAAAGCCTGTCTGCTCCAGGTTAAGTTGCGTCACGTAACCCTGGCATTGATTATTTTCCTATAACAGCACAGCCTGTCAGGTTTTATTGCCTACCTATCACTGAGCTGTGCTGCTATTACCTAATCTGCATCCAAAAACAAAATTGCCTCCACCGAAGGAAAAAAAAAAAGCACACAAAACCTCATAGTCCCGATTACAATGCATGCTGCCAGTCACCAATCACTCACTCATTTCAATTTGCAGTGGAACTGGGACTGTTTTTCTGCACCGCACCTACATCATTACACCCACATCACACACCAAGCTGTTCTGTTTGCCTTCGGTTTAAAGCTTTGAAGATTTTTTTTTTTTTTTTGCTGCCGATTCATGCCTAAAGGAGTCGCTACATCAGTGTGCATCTGCATGCATGTCTGAGATTCCTAGGGTTAGGTTTATCAAAGTTTCCAGCTTGCCGATCTGGGGTCGAGATTTCTCTTTCATGTGAAAGAAAACACGATTACACGCGAGTTTCGAAATGATTCGAAAGCTGCAGTTAGCAAAAAACGGCTCAGAGTATAAAGATACACAACCAAGTTGTAGAATGTCTAATTCAGGAATAAGCACAAAACAGGTAGCATGGTTTAATCGGAATACTGGGAACTAGCCATTGCTAGACGAGTTATTTGGCATTATTGAGACACGTGAAACCACAGTCACACTATTAAAACGTAAGAATGCACCCATGATGATGCACTCTCACCAATTTTGATGTGACGTCAAAATGTATCTCTACAATACCTAATCCTTCATTGTGTCACTGCTTACGACTGAATGCCAGTCTTAGCTAACATTAGATAGTATACGACATTTTGTATTGGCAATGAAATGTGCACCAATAGCAAGCTAATATTAATTAGCTATTGTTAGGTAAGGCAAATGTTAGCTTTAACTTAGCTAAACTGTAACTTAAGGCAAAAAAAATTTGAAACTAGCTAACATTAGCGTTCATCCATAGTCACTTGACGCAATCTAATTCAGACACTCTGAAGATAAGAACCTAAAGAGTATTAAGCAAGCTATATAGCTTCTTACATTAACCTACAGGTATCTCCATCGGTGTCTCCATCGGCCATAGTAGCAGGAAGTGGCCCATGATGTTTCTTTGATTAGATCAAAAAATGTGTGAAAGTAATTGGTGGCTTTGAACAAAAACATACATATTCACTGGTGTTCTGATTGCTTATTTTAGTCAACTGTTATGGGTGATATGTCTAATGCTGCTCCCATGATTTTGGAGTTTTTTGGTTTCACTGCTAAGGATGTAATGATTTGCTATCATATTCTGATATCTTCTGAAATGAGCGATTTACAAGGTGTTGGGTGCAGTGGTGTTGAGAGTGGTATTAGCATGGAAGCTGAAGCTTTGGAAGGTGATCTGTTTTGAGCCTGTAGATGAGGAAGTGAGAAAGCTGTGTAGAGTAAAAAGATTAAAGCTCTGCTGCATTATTCTCTTTATGTAGAGATTAAGGAAAGGCCCACTGGCACAAGTATTAACATGTATAGGAAATGTTTCAACTAATCTTAGGGAAACTGTTTCAACAACAAAAAAGGGTAAATACAGAATTTCATTACAACATAAACCTTGGGCACCACCGAAGATGCGTTATTCTAAAGGTCAATATGCAAGTCATTCAGAGTGGATTTCTTCTTTTAGAACTGTGGAGACAGCAGTATAGTTTATAGTGAGTTTTTAATGGTGTTAGCATGTCTGTATGGTAGATTAGCATTTCAGAACTTGAGAACATAGGCATCCAATTGTGTGAACATACTGTGGCGAGTAGGACTGTGTGTGTGTGTGTGTGTGTGTGGGAAAGTTTATTCCAGGTTCATCAAGAGCGTAATTAATAGAGTACGGTTCAGTTATCATGCACGCTAGTGCAGCACTGGATCTACTTGAAGAAGGCTTTTGATGAATGGGCAATTAGAAAGAGCCCCCTTATGCCTGGTGGCTGAGTGATCTCTTTTTAATAGCACTCTTGTTTCTTTGATAAAATGCAAAATGAATCATCAATACAACCGCCCAAAGAATGCTGAGCTTGTGATATTTTTTGGTAATAGGATGCTACAAACTATGTGTGTGTGTGTGTGTGTGTGTGTGTGTGTGTGTGTGTGTAAGGGAGAGGGTTGCCAGGTTCTTACTGGTCTGGTGCACATGATTGCGTTTTTAGTGGATTTTACAGACTAATCGATAGTTAGGCAATTTGATTCAAAGTGTCCTTACACCACGATCAAACTTTCTTACTGAGCTTGTGAGGTTGTGTTATTAACAGCAAATGAATGAACCGAAAGTCTGGGTGTGTCAAGCAATTTCTCTTCTTCCCTTGTGATACATTAATTCTAATTTATACCACAGTGTCGGCGAATTCTCGAACCTGAAGGTGTTAACTAATTTTCTGTAATGCCAGCTCTGGCGATAATTCCGTCTGTAACTTGTATAAGAGGTCTATATTAGCATGCTCATATACACTATTTCTGTAGTAACAATTCATTCATGGTGACTTGGATGATGGATGAGCTACATAATCCTAGGCTAGGAAACACGCGGTAATGCAGTGAAACAAAACATGAGGTCATTGGAATATAATTGGCATACCTTCCTGTAAATAGTAATTTATTTAACCTTTAGGGATGGGGTCTCCAGTGTCGGTGCTTTGGAACAGTTGCTAAGTTTTCCACCGTAGGAAATTCTTCAGGACAGAGGATTTATGTTTCATGGTTGCTTGGTAACATGATTAGCTGTGTTTTCTATCTTATTAACATGAAGGCTGGTGAAGGAACCACTGTTTATAGCTTAAAAGCTACAGTAAGTGATAATAGGAATTTACTTGTTTTGCAGACGTTCCACAATGTTCAGTGTAACCATAAATGGATAAAAAAAAAGTTTGGTATTTTATATATGAACCGACATCCGGACGTGTTTCGTTCCTTTCTCACAATCTTCAACAATCCCACAGACCTCTTTCTACTGATCTATTAAAAAATCACTCACAGTCCAGTTAGAGCCAGAGACATTTTTTTTTGTCAGTTCAATCCCGTTCCTTGTGGTTTTTAAGCATAGAGGGTCATATTTTATGCATAATTAATGACAGTTGCGCCGATTCTAAACAGCTAAAAATGCCTTAATCCGTTTAGATTCTTCATGCTGCCTGTTCTCAGAAATATAAGCTTGTATTTGAATTGAAGCGCTGGAACAAACATGGCAGAATGCACGAGCCAGCTGGTCCATCTGCAAACTGCAGTCCTCCATTGCTCAGGCCACGTGTTTCGCTTCAGAGCCAGTAGCCAGAAATATGACGAGTTGTAGGACGAGTGACATGTGCAGTGAGCTTCGAGCTGGGGTTTGGGGCGCTGGCAGGCATCCCAACAGAGCAACAGTCAAAGTGACGCCGTGCGGAAGGGCAGTGTTAACAGGCAATGGCTGTGCTGGACTGCCTCCAGTGGATGATTTATGGCAAGAAAGTGGTGCTGCTATTATGTCTTCAATTTGTTATTAGGTACCCTGGCATCAACCTGGCAATCCGAAGTGAATTGTTTATCATAAATACTTGAAACGCTGCAGTGCATTTTCGCATGGTCTGTCTTTTCTCGCTTTAGGACGTTATCCTTCTGACTGATCAGAGGCTCTGATCTTTGTGGAACCTTAATCAGCTTTTGAGTGCTTCATTGTTTCCTGTGCAGAAATGTGTCTAAGCTCATCTCAACCTAATGGGTACTAAAGAGGGGGGAAAGTCTCATGCTGTCTCATGCTGTTCGCTAGAATTTGAAGTTTAATGAAATTTGTAATTTAGCTTTGTTTCATTATGACAAAATGAGCCATGTCTGTGATTTATTAGACTCATACATTAGCGTAATTGGTACTCGTGTGTCCCAGTGATTGATTATTGATCACCATCGTTCTAACGACCAATCACTGATCACCACTGGTTCCAACAACCAATCACCAATCAGCACTGTTTCCAATGTACAGTGATCACCATTGTTCACAATGACCAATCACTGATCAATCCCAGTGGCGAGTCATTCATTTCCATTGTTCCCAATGACCAATCACTATTCCCCTTTCACCGCTGTTACCAACAACCAATTGTTTATAATTCCCCATTGTTCCCAATGACCAAGTGTTCCCAGTGAACAATCACTGATCACCACTGTTGCCAATGATGAATAACTATTCACCACTGTTACCAACAACTGATTGTTTGTAATTCATCATTGGATCCAATGACCAATCACTGATCACCATTGCTACGAATGACCAATCATTCATTACCATTGTTCCCAAATACCAAACTCTTATCAAAAACCAAATGATATTCACTGTTGCTCCCAATGCCCGATCACTGAACATCATTACTAATAACAAATCAATGATTCCCTTTCTTCTTAAAGATCCACCAGTTACATCCTTCTTCTCTGTTTTGAACTATCTTCTTGGCTATAAATGATAAAAGCAAGTAATTCCATCCATAACCATTCCCTGTTTCGTGATTCCTCCCTACCACTGCTTCCTTAAGTCTGCATCTTTATAGTATTTTTATGGGCTGACTCTAGAATACGTGAGCATAATAGTCTATAGCATAAGTCAAACACGATAGCCTCTTGGACTTTGTTTGCAACTGTGTCATTGTTAATGTCGTCCTGCCGCACGAAAATCTATGGTCATGAGCCTCCCCTGAGTAATGTTGTATCGCGGGACTGTGCAGGCTTCTATTCTACTCTCCCTTGGGTAAAATCTCCCCAGATAGAAACATCTCGGAGATTGCCTCTGCCTCTTCATAACACAAACCCTGCACTCATTGTAATCCTCTGCCATGTAACTCGACTGATTAAAATTCCATTCTCATTGCAAAATGCAAACTCCTATTGATTGCATCAATCATTTACACCCTGTGATATATCCTGTCCTCGTTTGCCAAGATTATTTAACAGAAAAATAAAAAAAAAAGATATTTACATAAAACTGCTATAAAACATCTACGCTGTGTTGAGAGATATGAAAAAGAAAAAAGAAAAAAAACAGAGACGTATTATTTGGTTAAAAATCTCTGTTCCATACACAGAGAGAAAGAGAAAGAGAGAGAGAGAGAGAGAGAGAGAGAGAGAGAGACGTGCTGAGTTGTAGATGTCATTGCTTAACCTTCATGTTACAAGTCAAACTCCTAGCTTGATTCATGACGCAAATAAAAATTGTCAACCCATCCTTCTTGTTAGGCACTTGAAATAATTCAGCTTCGATTTGTTCTGACATTGTGAGCAGCTTTGTGCAAACTGCAACTGTAACACTGTAATATGTAAAAGTACCAAAGCAAATTCTGTAAATTCTGTATCTTGTGATAATCCGGTTTGAAACTGTGCAATTACCGAGGTCTTACAAAGATTATTAGACAAGATGATCCTAATTCAGTTTTAGTGGAATTCTATAATGTGTCTTCTCCATGTAAGAATATATTTCAATGATCCTCTAATGATGAAAGAAAACGACTATGTTCTGTTAACGTAATCAATCTGCTCGATCTAGGCTTGTTTTGAAAACCGAGTCGCGTAAATTCACACAAACATTCTACAAACTGAGCCTGCGGTAATACGGATATTTTTTCTCTATCTGTTGCTTACATTTTTTTTTACATTTTGCGTCATTTGGCGCACACCCTTATCCAGAGTGTCTTACGTTTATCTCATTTATATAACTGAGCAGTTGAGGGTTAAGGGCCTTGCTCAAGGGTGCGGCAGCACCAGCTCGGTGGTGCTGGGATTTTAACTCACGACCTTCCGATTAGTAATCCAACATCTTAACCCCGGAGCTACCACTGCCCGTTGCTAAGCTTGTTGCTGACCTTTCACCATGGCTACCACCATATTTATAGCTGTCCTGTGACTTTTGCATAATTTTGCACGCCATCCTCCTATTGGTGACTTAAGATTTGTGTCATAGCAGTGGTTACACACTACTATTACACACTGAGATTTTAATCAATCACTGCCAGAATTTTGCCATTAGCTGTCAATCTTATGATTAATTCTTTTTACCAGAGGCAAAAAAAAAATGGATTTTTTTGTTATGTCACACTCAACAGTAGCGGTTAATAACTCATGTAAAAATTAGACACTCAAGGCTTTAACAATATGCAGTCTTCCCTAAGCATTTTCCTTTACCAAGCCTACTAAGGTTTAAGTGTTATAATTTTATTGTGGCAGTTATATACAGTGACTTACTAGCAAACATGCTTCAGCTGCAGTGTCCATCTTATCTTTGTCTCAAAGTTATTGTAGTAAAATGTGAATAGTTTGCCCAGCCTGGGTCCCCCCCCCCCCCTCCCCCATCACCCTGCTCACCAGCCGTTAAACAGAGTCACCCTACTCTACACGTAGAAACCCACCAGCATCCTGAATAATCATATAACAGACTCGTGGCAATAAAATAACTCATTTGTTTATATTGATCGTAAAAATGTCCAACAAGTCGATTTCCATTCCGGTGGAATGGAACGCCAGTATGATGTGAGACAGAGTTAAAAGTAAAAAAAAAAAAAAAGAAAGAAAAGGGCTAAATCTAATTCAGGAAAAGACTTGATGTCAGATTTCAGCTATTCTGGAGTCGACATGCTACTTACTTACATAAGGACTGGAAGTATTTATTAGATATCTAATTCTGAAATGCATTAATAAAGATTGTAGATCAAAATGCAATAAAAATATAAATAATTGTCTAAACAAGAATTTACTTAAAGTGATAGTCAGGCTAGAAACATATGTGACCCGTGCCGGCAAAATGAGTCAGAATGCGCGTAGGATAATTATGAACTGAGAGGTAAAACATGGTTTCGGTCGAAATGAGATTTTCTCAAAAATGAATCCATAAAGCCCTCAGTTATTGATCCCCATGATATAACAGCAAGAAAACATCCCAACTACAGTCGATCCTCTCATCTACGGACATCGCATTAATGGATATCGGATGCAACGGACAAAATCCGCTGGTCTGA
>JAQMCW010000001.1:19431710-19447658 GCA_030068335.1 Chrysichthys cranchii
ACTGTTATACGCTTAGGCTTCTTACTCTCACTACCATTTCCACTTTCCTGGGACCCATAATGAAGCTTATAGAGCAAGAATGCAGAGGAAAAAAAAATCAAAGTTTGAGCAATCCTTAATTATACAAAAACTTACTGCAAACAACCAGGAAAACTAACCTTGCATGAGTCGACTTCTGGCATTAAGGAAATGAGGAAGATGGGCGAGGAGGAGGTTACTGTACAGCGAATTAACTGATCAAAGGAACACCTGCGTCTTTGTTAGGTACGCATGCACAATTGCGCAATACGCAAACAGAAAATGGGAAACATTGGCGCGTACGAAGCGGAAGGGGGAAATGGCTGGGGCTGTGTTTGTTCGGCACCCGATTACGTGGTTGTGACCAGCTGCAAAATTTTGCCGAATTGTTTGGTCGGGAACCGATTTGTTCATCTTTGGAGGCGTTCATGACCAGAGGCTCCACTGTATATACAAACATTTGATTATCTCATAAACAGCAATTTATATACTAAAAATACTCCATATATTTAACTTGACTGTTGAAGTATCACAATGATGAAGGCACAGAAATGTTGATACAATTTGAAGATAATGTAGGGTGCAAATCATAAAGGAAATCGCTTAAACGCCTGTTCATGTTAAATGCATACTTCCTGACAGTGGAACGTGTGCTCCGGTTGTAAAACTGGCTTCTCGTTGCTGCTCTTCCTCTTGAGACCTATCTGCGGGGGTAATGTAGTTGCTGCACACTTTCTGAATTCAGAGGAAGTTGACGAGGGCATGTTTAAAAGAGCATTAAAATCATGCCAACAGATTTATCTCAACTGCACCGGGGGCCATCTGCTGGTGTCGTCTATTGCAGGGCCCAGCATGGCTGAAAGCGATTAAAGTTGCTGTCTGACTTAAGTGAGTCATAAAGAGCAGGCTGAGGATTCATCCGTTGTCGGCATGAATTGCGGGTCTGGAGAGCAAATAATTGAAAAAAAGGGGGAAAATAGAGGGAAGCTCTCTGACCTTGCTTCAAAGCTGGTCATTCCTTCTTCTTGTGCTAGTTTCCACCAATTACATCCATGTTACTCTGCGGCCTGGATTCCAAATGCAACAAGCGCCTTCAGGGTTCCTCTCTCTCTCTCTCTGTCTCTCACTCTCTCTCTTGCTTGCTCTCATTCTCTCTCTCGCTCTCTCTCTCACTCAATATTTGGTTAATCTCCCTCTTCAGAGACCATACTATTTCATGCAATAGGTTTCATAAATGTCAAATGTAACACCATTCTGACAACATCTAATATAACGAATTATAAAGCAATGTTGGCGTGGCTGTCGAGTATTGTCACTCGCTGTCTCTCAAGTGCTGTCACGTATCATAGAGATTGCTGTGATGGTTCTGTGCCTGTTTCTTTTCGAAAAGTCACTTGTGACAGTTGCTCTCCAGCAAGTCCATCTCCTGCTGTCCTTACATGGCATCTGACGAATCAAACAGCAACACCAAGGGCTTTTTTTTGTAATTTCTTTATGTCCAGCATATCTGACCTGTCTAGGAAAAACACCTAATTCATCGGAAGTGCGTCCATTTTCATGATACATCTCTTAATTCGTCTCTTCAATACATAATGTTGTTAACGTTTTCTTGTACAGAAAATAAAACAAGCCATTTGCCTTTGGATACAGTCCTCAAAAATATGGGGAACATTTCATTCCAGAGTGAAAAGCAATGACACTAGTGGGATAAAAAACAAAACAAAACAAAACATGATTTCTGTTTGTTGCTATGTATTAGTGACATGCAGGAAATGTTTCAAACAGAAAAGCAAAGCTTTCGTTGCTGATCGATCAACAGTCAGGAGATCAATGTGATAATGTGAAACAAGGAGCCAATAAAGGAAAACTACCATGCCCTTGAGTATACAGTAGGTTAAGGCTGAGATTGCTTTTCAGTGTTGCATGTATGCAATTGCGCTGTTATAAGTGAAACGTGGTGCGATAACACAAAGCCAGCATTTAATTCTTCAGGATTGTTTTAGACTGAAAAGATAACTCAATGTAAGAGCAATGCAGTTGCAAGATAAAGATTTCTGACTACGGCAATGTGAGAAGCAGCATGGTACTTTCTGGAAGTTTTTTTTTTTTAATAAAAACAGAAACTTAGGCTTATGTATGTACCGCACCATCAATGCGGACTGGTCCAAAAGCAAGATGTTGTATTGGGTAGAGAACAAAGCATCTCGGTTTGAAGTAGACAGACTGTGAGATTCAACAAAAGGGGGAATTGTAGCAATCAACAGCAGTGAGATAACAGCAGTCAGGTAACACCTTGGCAATTAAACATCCTGCTTGAAAATGAGGATAAAATCAGAACCTTGCACAGTGGAGGTTTGCTTTTAAGTGTGGTACATTTCCTGCATAGCACTACCTTTTTTCTTTTTTTTTTAAACCTTTTTTTCCCCCAAAAAAATTTCGTTTATGGTTTCCACCAGTCAGGCACTGAGTCTTCTTCATAGAGAAAGTGCCTTGGGATTACATTTATACCAAATTTCTGCACACTCCCACCCAACTGACCAAAATTTCAGTGCGACCCCAAATTACTGAGTTATCATGGTTAGATCCACAGAACACACACAGACAATCACACATGTGATATATGTGATTACTATACATATTGCGGGCTTACTAAATTGGGGTCATGTAATTACGATTGCCATTGAACCTTTGAAACAATTAAGAAAAAAAAAAAAAACGTGCTTTCATCTAAAGAAAAATGCCCTTGATTTGAACCTCTGTCTCTGGATAAGCGTTTTTAATTAAAGTGTTAACATGGGGACGTGAGATGTATCGCCATTTCCTCTCGCACCATAATTGTAGGAGGACTGGTGGACATATATTTAAATATTTATATATTTATTGGTCTATTTTAAAACAGAGATTGAACTATGACTACTGCAATTAAACTGGGAGCAAGCGAGAGAAAGTCAATCAAAAGGTGGGCAGAGTTTCATAGACCGAGGGCAAGATCTTATGCAAGCGTTACGAGTTCCCGTGTCACTAAATGTTTCACTGGATTCAACTAAGCTATATGTCTTATTAAAAAAAACAAAAAAAACTTAATAGCCTTCCCAGGCTTACGGACCATTTGCGTTACCCGTATCCGCGTATTAAAACCTCTACCCTTTCCAGGCCGTTCTAACCTAATTCAAAGTTCCAGACCAAGAACCAAATTGTTTGGAATAAGCATAATTAGTAAGTCTGGCTGATAGGATTCTGTAAGCGATGTATGAAGAACTGTGAAGGTTTGCTGATCTGCAAGTCACTGTTACATGTCTTCCTTAAACAAGCACGTGCACAGACACGCACACACAAAAGCGTGAACATTCCTCTGCATCTCATCCTTCTCTCTCTTGTCACCACCCCAGGCTCTTCATCCATCTCTCCTTTTCTCTCATTGCTGTCTGTTTGGCTGTGTGTCTGCCTCCTCCTCCTCCTCCTCCTCCTTCTATCCAACTGGTTGGTAATAACGTGGCCCATAGCTTAGAAGGAGATGAGGGACGCCGATATTGATGGCTCATCTTGTGACAAGGAAGACGGAGGTGCTCTATTATTAGTGGAGACAATAACAACAACAACACTGGCCATAATTGAATGAAAAGAGCCTGCAGCGGGCCGTCCTGCCGGCACCAGGGCCACTAGATCAGACAAAGTGCAAAAGTGAACACGAAGGTTGTTAGATTGGATGCATGGCAATGGACGGGAAAAAAACCCAAGATGCCATTTGTATTTAGTGTCCAGATGAACAATTCTGCGTTAATGAGTGAAATGACGAACAGTGAACTTGCAGGGTGCAGTTTTATCAGCCTGTAACCTGAGATGCAGAAAAACATTCGATGAACACAACAAGGTGAAAAAAGTGCTTCTTGGTGCTACCTGGATTCAGCGCATTTATGCAAAGCATTCTGCTGCTTCTGATGTGTTTATTCCCGTGCTCCTTTCACTTATGAATGAGAAGAAGGCTGCTAAAGAACAAAAATACTCCATTTTCACAGGCCACAATTTCACAGGCCATTTTTTCGGAAAATTTCTTTAATATACCGAGAAATGGGAGGCCATGCTGCAAATAAAGACCCACGGCATATTTGTTCCTAATGAGAGCAAAATCTGTAGTGGTACACACTGGTTCATTAGGCCAAAATAATACACCTCGAGACTAGAGGGGAAGAGGAGTAAAAAGAGATAGAGGGTGGTAGGAGAGAAAGCATAATTGAAAGGGAAAAAAAAAAAAGATATGCACTACTTGTATAGAACTGAAGAAAAAAAACTTTCTAGACAGGCTAAAATATTTTATTGGAGTTAATTGTAGGGGGCTCTTTCTTGGCTCAATCAGTGACGAACGGTTATCAGTTTGTTAATGTTAGCAGTGACTTTGCTATACAAAGTTTGGCGCTCCACCTAGTTCTATTCTAGGCCCATTGATTTTTCCCTCTGTATATGCTTCCTCTGGGTACAATTATTTGTAAATGCTATATGTTTCGGCAAAACCAGACGACAGACAACAGATTAATAAACAATGTGTAAAGAAGATCCAGACACTGTACACTGTTAAACGTCCTCCTACACCATCTCGCCAAGACAGAAGTACATGTACTAGGACCACAGGCAGATAGAAGTAAGATTTCTGATTATATAACACATGATGGCCTTTGAGTTACATCACAGCAATGAAAGACCTTTGTGTGATTATTGACTCGGTTGAAGCGGATGTGAATGTTACTAGTATAGCTTTTGCTCCATCCTTGAAACATAACTTAAAGTTATCATTTGGTTACATAATGCCGAAAAACGTCCATAGTTTTGTTACTGCTAGGTTACAAAGACTACTGCTTTAACGCTTTACTGTTTGGATGGTCCAGTGCATAAACAAGCTCACCATAAATCACGAACCAGACTATTTTACCATATTACTCCTATGTTATCCACACTACATTGGTCAAGTTGTTAAAATGATTCTACCATATTATAGTGATCTTTCTGCATGGTACCTGAGTAAAATTTTGGTCAATTATAATCCACCATATCTGCTTTGATCAAAAGGCCATCATCAATATCTGCTTTATCCTGGTCAGGTTTGCAGTGTTTCCAAAGCCTATTCTAGGAACACTGGTTGTGACATGGGAATACACATGAGGAGGCTTTTATCAGAGCCAATAAAAAAATTCAGCAGGGGGTAGTGCTCTTTCTTACAAAGCCCCCAGCCTTTCACTTCCACTAGTGTTCAGGACTAGGTCTTTTTCAGGCAATATTTTTGTTAACAGCTTTTCTTTGAGGTAAACGTGCAAATCTGGGGGAAGGGGTGGGGGGTTATGGAAATACAGTTTTCGATGCTCTTGCCCATCATTCAGGTTTGTTTATGGTGGAGTGGTGGGTTGCTGATGTCCCAGGGTGCCCTCATGCCTGTGTTACCTTCTGGATCTCATTTCATTATGCTGTCATTTCATCCTGATGCTCTGCTTCTGCTTGGAGCTTCTGCATTTGTGCCTTACCTTCTGTCGCTGCACTGCTTTTACCATGGATACCCTAAAGCTTTGCACTTCCCAATAACATTTTATACCCAAGACTCACCCTTGCTTCAGTGCATAATCTCACCAGGATAGTTTAAATTTGTACCCAAGAACTGCTGCTGCGTTCATAAAGACTGTCTTGTGCTCATACCTGGACTCTTATTCACAATATACACATGGGGTTCTTACTTGCTACTGTTTGTTTTTACACCTGTATACCTTAAAGTTTATAATCCTGTGTTACCGAGGAGGAGGTGGATTCCCTTTTGAGTCTAGTTCCTCTCAAATTTATAGTTGAGGTCAGAAGTTTAGACATGACCATCATGAATATGAACGTCATGATATTTCTCTGAACGGTTCTTTTTCCAGGGAATAATTTTCGTACAACATATAGCTTTAATAGAAAAAAGAATCTGTTGCACAAGATTTTAATTTATTGGGTCAAAACACAGGGTCAAAAATATAAATATAACACACCTACTATTTGGTGAACTGTCCTTTAACAAGTTTAACTAGAGGTTATGTTGAAGAATTCTGAGGTTCATCATACAAGTTCCACTGGGAGCAAAACAGCTCCAGCGCATGATGCTACCATCACCATGCTTAATAGTTGGTGCAGTGTTTCTCTGTACCTCTGGCCACTGTAACCAAAGAGCTCAAACTTCGTCTTGTCTGACCATAAAACTTCTCCGGAAGGCTTTTTTGTCCATCCGGTCAGCTAACATTAGTTGAGCTTGAAGGTGTGGACTTTGGAGCAGGGACTTCTTCCATGGATGGCAGTCCCTCGGTCCATGGCGATATAAAATTCTTGACTGTAGACAGCATCCCAGCAGCTTCCAGTTCATGACAGGCCTATATCTTGATGCTTTCTGGAATGCTCCTGACCATCTGAGCCAATTTCCTCTCAGCTGAGGGTGACAGCTGGGTCTTAAAATGTTGGCAAAGTTGCTATGCCTCCTATTAGCTTGTTCTTGTCAAACAAACCCTTTTTACGCTGTGCCCAGAAAAGCTATCAACTGTAGTCAGTCATGATCACTGACAGGAAGTTAAGAGGACTTGGCCTTGGTAAGTTAAAAGACATTTTGTAACTTTTAGCACCACTGAATTAATAATGATCTACATATGCGTGCGTGTGTGTGTGTGTGTATATATTTTTGACCCTGTGTCGATTTCATAAAACCTTAAATAAATTAAAACTTGTGCGCAGATTTATTTTTTTCTACTAAAGCTGTATGCTTTACATTCATTCTTGCCCAGAAAAAGAATTTCAGTTCAAATAAATGACTCAAAGCCCAATATATTGGCATGAAATTCATGTCCATGATGAATGTAATGTAAACCTTTGACCTCAGCTGTACATCTGGAAGTCGTTTTGCGACAGTGTTTTTGTTTGAAAGTGCTATGAAGAGACATTGAACAGAATAGAAAATAATTATAGAAGGGAATGAATATTAATGCAGTATTTCTGCGTTGTGTATTTGGGGAATAATGGTAGACAGAGAAGACCACACTTAGCCCTCTTCCACAGTAGATTTATTAAAACAAAATAAAACATCAGATATAGCACTCGACAGATAACATCTCTGTGAGTGAATTTTTCAGGACCACGTTACAGCAAGATGGCATTTACTTGTTTCAGAATTTATGGCACCCATGTTCCTTGCTAAAAGAAAAGTTTTTCTTTATCAAACTTTCCCTAAGCATGAAAGGAAATAATGGAAAGCGGACATGCTCTGAGACAGTGTGTAGCTCACGTGCTATCTCGTTGCCCTCAGGCAACGTTCATTTGTCGTCCATTGTTGGTGGATGGATCGATGCATCTTGGGTATCGTACTGTTGATGGATGCCCTATCTTTCTGGTGTCACGGGGTTGAAGTGAAGACTGCTGCCATTTATTCTCTTCTCTTACCCACACCATAAACTGAAAAAAGAAAACTCTTTGTGTGTCTTATTTCCTCATTTCACACGAGTGCCACTCGTTCAATATTTACAGGTAAAACTGTTGTAGAAAGCGAAGCGATATGCACGATGTTCAGAACTTTATTTCTGCTTTGGTCTCTGTAATAATAATAATAAAAAAAAGATGATTATGAAAAAAGGGCTGACATTAAAGGGAGAAAATGAGAGGCTCTTTTTAATTCTGTCCCTGTGGTAAACATTCTGGTTAGGATCCTTTATCCATGGGCTAACGAACACGGTGGAGGTCGGTCTCAATATCATGTCATTGCTCATTTGGGTTTTTTTAATTAATGGGTTTTAAAGTAAAATTGCAAAAGTTTTAATTAAAGGGAGCAGGGTGTTAATTATAAAGAGGCTTTAAAGTGTGAAGGATTTAGACTGTTAATTAAAGAGGAATTTGTTGCGAATGATGCTAGCAAAATCGTGCCAAAAATGCGACATGTTTCCGTCGTGAAACACTGTCCCGTCCTTGTGTTCTCCTTCTCGACTTCTTTATATCTCCTTCCCTTTTCGGTCTGTTGTTTGCAGTGTGTAAGGTATGAGGGATTAGGGAGATGGAGCTGGGATGTGGAAGTGATGCAGGCAGAGCCTTCAATCACTTACCTTACCTGCATGCCAGAGATTGAATTAGCGCGCTCAGCATCCTGAGCGCATGACTTTTTTCCGAGGTGTTTGCACCGCACTCGCCTTTTGTTCATCTCCAACCACTCATTTTCTCCGTTCATCTTCCTGGCTGAACAACACGTCTTTTTTTCTCTCCATCACTCGCAAAGTCATTCATATCCACTTCCTCTGCCTGATCTCTTTCTTTTGCTCTCTCAGTTCGTTTGCCGCACTCTCATTTTGCCTCTGCTTTCCCCCATATTCCTCTACAGTATCATACGTGTGGTGATTGTTTTTTGGAGCCATGGTAAATTAGGCTGAAGTGATTAGCTCAGTTTGAAACGTGATTACATTGCTTTGCTGATTTGCCTGGCAGATGCCCTTAGCCATGGAGACTTTAGAGACGTAGGTTGCGTCTTTACATGCGGCCTGCTCGCACAGCTGGAGATTTCACCAGAGAGATTCAGGTTAATTGCTTAGATCATGCATGCTGCACTGGTTCTCTTACACAAACGCATTACCCACTCCATTGCTCTCCAGAGCCAGAAACTTTCTTCACCGCATATTTGTTTTCTCTTCTCTCTCTCTCTCTCTCTATAAACTCTCTGGATGGAAATATAAATGGCAAGTTTTCATCTTTAAGTAGAATTTAACTGTTGAATGTATTTTTTTTCGATGAATAATGGCCTTAGATGGGTTTCAAAATCCCTAGCACATATCATTTTTTCCCCTTTTTAATAAATAAGCCTATCTGAAGAGAGAAGCAGATGCAATCTCAATGCACAGAAGTCTACCCACCGGCTAGATCCTACACAGGTTTGGCTATAATCTCAGTGTGCTTGGGCCTGTATTATATAACAGCTCCCTGCTCTTTCTCTCTCTTTCTCTAATCAGCGGCTTTTACTTAGCCTCGCTTGTGCCTTGCTGTGATAAAGAAAGCGGTTCACACATGACTCACTGCAACACTGCGATATATTCGACGTCGGCTTTTTTGTAGTCTCCATTTTCAGAGATGTTGTGACTAATGTGACGAGCACTTCAATGGTGGCCTTGCAGAGAAAGGCAGGCGCTCCCGTGTGTTGCTTATGATTTCACATGGCTGGAATTAATGGTTTTAATTACAGGCCTAAATTGTGTGCATGAAATCACATGATGTCTGGAGTTCAATGAGGTATGTGCGTGCACAAATCAAAGTAGGCATGCATGGTTGTTTCTCCCCCTCGTAGTGCTCGCCTTAACATAAAGACAGAGGGGATTACGATTTATCGCCTGCCAATCCCTACTCGTCTAACTAGGCCTCCTTATCTGTTTATCCCTGCCGCTCTAATCTTCATCTCATTCCCTCTGTCCATTGGCCTCTGTGTTCATGCGCCTCCTTGCTTTAATCTGTGTCTCATCCTCTTTCTCCTATCTCTCTGGCACTCCTGTAATTCTCTGTCTTTCTTTATCTGTGTGTGTATGTGTGTGTGCGTGTGTGTGTGTGTGTGTGTGTGTGTGTGTGTGTGTGTTTGGGGGTGCACCTGCAGCTGCGTACATTGTGTATTCGTTCTGCATATGCCTTCATCAAGGAAAAGTCAACGCCACTGCCTTCATTGGAGGTCGTCATAGTCAAAACAGACAAACAATCCGAAACAGAGGGAGGCACAAGGCTTTTTTTAGCATGAATGTTAATCAACAATTTTATGATATAGACACAATAAAAGATGTTTTTGTTTCCCTTTGAACAGAGCTTTTTCAAGTTGTGCAGCTCTGACTCCTTTGTTCTTCTTTGCACTTTGTAATATGTGATATGATGGATTTTTTGTTCGCAGGATGGTGCCATTCTAGAGATCTGACAAAAATGACAGAGAGCTGCATGACAGAGGGGTTAATATGGACTGATACTTTGGAGCCAGGAGTACTGGATAAAGAAAGTGAGCGAGAGAAAGCGAGACAGAGAGGGGGGGGGTTGTAAAGAAACATGAGGGGAAAAATGGAAACTTTTACCATACAGTGGTGTGCATTAGTATTCACCCCCTTGACCTTTCCCACAGTTTGTAGTGTTGCAACCTGGAAGTGAAATTGACGTATTTGGCATATATTATGTCATGAATCTACACAAAATAGCCCATAATACTGAAGTGGGAGGACAAATCAGCAAAATTGCAAAAGTATTTACAAATATATTTTAAAAAAATCCCCACAGTGAAGCATGCTGATGGTTGCATCATTTGAAGTATTACCACCCTTGTCCACTTTGGTTGGCCTCTTCTAGGCAAAGTCACATTGATGATATTGTAAAAATTGAGATTGCATAGGTATTCACCCCCATTGACTTGGAACCCCTAAATTAGTTCTGGTGCAACCTGTTGGCATTGGAGGTCACATAATAAATTTAAATGAAGACCTGTGCACAATTAAAGTGTCCCATGATTTTAATATAAATACATTAGTTCCTGGAAGGTCTCAACATTTCACGTCAAGTGGGTTTTATTTGTCATTTCAACCATATACAGGCTACGTTCAATTACTACTTAATGTTGGACTAGACAGACAAGGGACAGGACAGACAACAGACAGTAAAAGACCGGGCATAAGTAGACTTGTAACATTTGTTAGTGAATATACCTAAACGAACAGCACAATGAAGATCAAGGAAGTATAAAAAAAACAAATCCTAGACAAGGTTCTGGAGACAGTAGACAATATCCCAAAAATATCCAATGAAGCATATTTGAAATAAATGATTTTTAAAAATAGGAAAGACTAGGGAACATCAGCAACTCTGCCTAAAGGAAGCAATCCAGCAAAGGTTATCGACCATGTAACAAAGGCTAGTCATTTTAGTAAAAAAAAACCAAAAAACTGAGGTGTGGGAGTGCTAACGAGACAGAGAAGCAAAGTAAAGAAAGAACAAAAAGAGAGAGAAAACAGACAGGAAGTTGAAGAAAAAGT
Organism: Chrysichthys cranchii; assembly: GCA_030068335.1. Taxonomy (NCBI): domain Eukaryota; kingdom Metazoa; phylum Chordata; class Actinopteri; order Siluriformes; family Claroteidae; genus Chrysichthys; species Chrysichthys cranchii. The sequence continues at coordinate 19,442,753 of JAQMCW010000001.1, forward strand.
AACAACAACAGAGGACCACAAATGGAAACGTGTGAGCAGGTAAATGAGGCAGAGCGGATAGCGAGACAATAGCGAGTTAGAAGGGAAAGGTGTGAGGGATTGATAAGTGAGAATGAGAAACTAATTCTCACTTCACTCTGAGCTGAAAGATTAAGGAAGTATACAGATAGAGTGGGTTGAGAGAGATGAAGTGGCAACTTACACTCAGGGCCACTGAGAGATCTTTGAACGAATGGCTAATACCCTGGTGTAGGAGAGATGATGGCAGGGGATAAATGAGTGATAAAATAATGCAAGGATAGATAAATAGAAATGGAAAAAAGGACGCTCCTGAAATTCTTAATGGAAGGCTAGTAGGTAACATTAATGCCTTAGTCACTCATAATACCTGTATTTATTATTATTTTTTTTTAAAGAAAGAAAGCGATTGGAGACAAACTTCCATACTTCCGTTTCTCATTATTTTAGATATCCGAGCAATTCTCTGTTGATGTCCCTTAGAGCACTGGTTTTCGAAATAGGGCTTGTGAAACATAGATAGGGGCTCTGTGATTTTTATGTGTTTAGTTACAGTGGGGGAAATCACAACCATCGTTATCAAAGTATTACATACTTAGCGCGTATGGTTATTTTGCTTGTTTGGCATGTTATATGGATTGAATGGGCTTTGCTTAGACCTCAAGAGAGCGAAAACAAGTAAAGAAATGAAAGCCTTTTTGTTCATAATCCAAGGTCCATGAAATCTATTTTATACTTAAAGGCTGCAAAACCCTGACTCAGAGAATAAGGACTTTAGGCGGCAGTGGCAGCTGTGTGGATGTCTATGGTGACTGGAACAAAATCCGTGAACAATCGAAAAGCAAAAACTTTTATGAATGGAGTGTTAAACCGTATTGTTTGGGTAAGAAAAAAAAAAGTTATTTTAACCCTGGAAAACCCAGACCACATATAAGGGTGAACTAAAAGGTCGGGTCAAATATGACCCCAGAGGTGCTACAGGGTCAAGAGGCACAAGAAGAATTGCATCATGCATAAGAAGATACGCAAATCTCAGAGGAAGAGTTTGTCCTGTTGTATAATGTCAATAGGTCAGAATGCCCCAAACAAGAATGCGCCCTAATTCCAATTGCATTTTAACTTTTGGGTGTTTCTGTTTCTGATTAACTTCTAAGGGCTTCTAAAATAGCAGAAACTCATTATGATATCAAAGTTGACTTACTGTGATTGCTTTGGGTCTCTGACGTCGTTATGTGTCTGACATATCTTCAGAAAAATGGATTCAATTACAAATGCCTTTGACCGAAATGCTCTGAAGGAATAGTGTTGTAATAGTGTCTTTTTGCTGTAGTTGAATCATGGGCTAGTGCAGGAGGATACAGCGAGTCAAATTTGTGTATGCAAAGCTTTGAAGCTTTGAAGTCTTTAATACCTGTCCCAGTGCTACTTGGTTGAGGAAAAACATACGCAGATGCACATGTAGAATCTGATAAAATGACAAGGTGTGTTGAATTATAGTGCTTATGTCTTTTCCTCCGTGGTAGATACCTCTCTACTTACACAGATATGGACGTGGGATTCTTCTCTTTGGAAAGTCCTCCTAACTTTCACCTGCCTTATGTTCTGCTGTCATGGCCTCCTACACTTGGTGCTCTACTTGCTGCACTACTCTGCTCTTTTTCAATACATTTAAATAACAACCAACTACTGCAGGTCTACCTGGGGTGACTACTGCCTGCCCCCTACTCTGGGTTTAAATTGCTGCCTTTGCATCGTGACCTTGAGCAGCTGTTGTCATGGCAGGAGCAATGAGGGGGCCAGGGACCACATGGGTATGAAGGGGAGAAAGAGGAGGAGGGCTGTCTTACCTCTTAGACATCTGTGACACTGGCTGCCTCTCTCTGGAGCCGATCCAGACCTTCCTCTGCTCACCCTCTTCTGCTCCATGTTCCCGAAATATGACCTCTCAAAACCCCCAAATAGTATGTCAGCTTGTAACACGGCATAGGCTTCTGACATGCTGCTGCTAAAACTAGCACTGAAATACTGCTTCAGAAAACAGTGTTGAGACTACTGTACATCATCAGAATAAATGCACTGCACAACTCCCCCTGACATAAAAATGAATTTATCTTCGAACATAATGTAATGAAGACTGTACTTGAGTCCATATTAAGCACTAAATCTGTACTGAAACCAAACTAATAAAAAGCCAAGCAACCAGTTTATTGGAGTATGCCCCATAGCTCTACCATGGAACATCAAGCAAATGTATCTCAATTTTGTACGAGAGGGAGCAAACCAAACTCCTAAATCTGTTCCCAAATAAAGGCACTAAAGAAATAAAACCCAGCTAAATAAAACCTGCAAGCTGTTAGCGTATCTCATGACACTGAACTAACTACGTCTACTGTACCACTGCTGGCTGGAATCTGCCCTGGGGCACAGTCCAATTAATACTTCACAATATAAAAGCATGCAGTGTTCCTAATGACCAGAGATAGTAAAGAACTAACCTAGAGTATCAGCGACAATACGTTACATTGTGGCCTTGTTTTGTGGATTTATGGTTGTTTTTTTTTTCCTTTTTTTTTTTTTTTTACCACACACACATTGAGTATTATTACAAAGTGTATTAAAAAGCCATACTGTAAAAGCTTTTCAGACAAAGAGGGCAGTATTCAAAGTTGCTGAATTAAAAGTCAAAGAATTATGTCAATGTTTATGTTAGGAAAGTTAGGTGTATTCAGAGATGGGTTAAGCTTAAAGTTGCGTATGTTGATTTGAATTACGTGATATCTAATGGCAACTGAGAGCCAGATTTTTTTTTGAGTACACGGGTCGGAGAATGGGTTTCCCAATACCATCTAGACTGCAACCTTTAAACACCAGCACTTGCCTTTAAGCCTAAAAATACATGAATTGAATATGTTAAAAAGACTTATACAATAATACGTAAATCAAATTCCCATTAAAATATATTTCTAATATTATTGCAAGAAAAGTCCCAGTCGTTATTATGACATTAAATATTGCAAATATGAGTCAACGACATATTATTATTATTATTATTATTATTATTATTATTATTATTATTATTATTATTATTATTAACAACATCACTTGTTAATCGGCAGCTTATAAAATAGCACTTGATCCAGCACATTCTATTATTTTATTATTTTTTTTTAAAACAGTACTCCGATAGACTAAAACAAGGTAATGGTATAAGCTATCAAGCCTTGTCAAATTTATCTGATGTATTTATTTCACTGTACTTTCCTGTAATGAAAAAAAAAACGCATTTCGAAAGATAAGATGACTGATCTGCTTGGCTATACAAATTCATAATAGACGCACAGTAATCAGTCCCTATTCAGTAATATTTTGCCTAATTTTTACAGTGAAAAAAATGTGAATTTCAGTGTGACACTGTAGTTAGGTTAAACTGTCAGTCTTAATTCTGCTCCTAGTTCAAGAAAATGCACATTAGTTAAAGTTGAGACATGCCTCTGTTTATCTCAAACTCCACCCTGCCTGCGTAATTCTCACATAACTGTCTGAAGAGAGCTTAAGTCTGTAGTTATGTGTGAGGCCTGAATACTGATGTATGCAATTTCAGTATTAAATCAACTCTGAACACTGGCCTGAAACCGTAATGCAGTTCTTTTAGGGAGAAAGGAAATAAGAAATAGAAAACAAATTGAACCATATTTAAGGAAAAAAAACCCCACATTTATCTGATATTAGGGAAATGTCATTAGAATTACAAATCAGACAAGTCAGCAGCATACTAAACAGAGAGAGAGAGAGACATCGAGACAGCGAGAGAGAGAGAGAGAGATGGTAATGGCGAAGGGGCTCTGTGACTTGGGGGATTAAAAAACTTGAAGCTTGAATGCCTTTGTGATATGGTTGCACACAACTCTATGCTTATATCAAGTGGAACTGAAAAAAAAAAAGGCAACACCTTGCTGAATGACTATCTGTGCTCTCGGATTAAAGAAACCTTCGAGCAGTTTCCAGAATTCTGAGATTATACGTTAAAACTGAGAGCTTGACCTCCCATGAGTCTGTACTGACCAACTGGAACTGTTTATGCAGTACTCAACACCTTAAAAACTGTGTAACAGGATCACCAGTAAATAAAAAAAAAAGCAGCAAGTTGAGGTCTGCATAATATGATGTATGATATTTCAGCTCTTGAAACAACACGCCAGTTAGCAAAGAAGGCGGCAGAAATCGATGACAGGAAAATGAATCGGTTACAGCGGTGTTTATCATTGAGAGTTTTATAGCTGTGCAGTGCAGTAGTTATGTTTTATTACAATTAAAATCATTATTATTGAGAGGAGATGTAATAAAAAAAAATACAATGCAATATGACAGTCTTGCAAAACTCATTCACAAGCAGAACCTGAGTCAGGGTCAGAATTGGTGAGGAATTGTACACGACAGTTTTAGGTATGAAAGAAGTCTGGCTGTATGATAATTGGCAGGAGCTTGCAGCCAATCAGGAGAGAGCTCGAGAGCATATGAGTGTTGGTGAACCAAACAGAAGTGAGAGTGAGAGTTTGGTAATAACCTATAAAAGTAAAAAGGGACTCATGATGGAATTTTAGGGGTTTATTTCTGTCTAAAGAGATGTTTGTGCTTTTTGCGAGAACCAATGAACCTCTTAATTCAGCTTTACTATTAATTCATTCAATATTTCAAACTTGGTTATACAGTCATCCCTCACCTATCGCTGGGGTTACGTTCCAGAGCCCCCCGTTAAAGGTGAAATCCGCGAAGTAGCGGCCTTATATTTATTTTATTATTTCTATATATTTTAAGGCTTTATAAACCCTTCTCACTCTCTTATTAACCTTTCCCACACTCTTATAAACACTTCCCATGCTCTTAAACA